>OZ038387.1:6123936-6694343 GCA_964036045.1 Eutreptiella sp. 'Long Island Sound 2002' | reverse complement strand
CCCCCCGGCCAGCCCCCCCAAAAAGGGACTCCGGCGCGGAGGGTTGGGGATATAGTCCCATGCCGCGCGGCCATGAATCGACATGGCCCTACACCGGGCGATACACGCCCGCCCCCCCTCGCTCAAGAGGGGCCCCCGTCGTCCCCCGGGCAGGGAGCAACCCCCCCCCCCCCTCAAGGAGCGGCCGCCCTCGGGGGCCCTCGCCCAGCCCCCGGGGGCCTCTCGGGATTCGGCCCCGAGCCAGCACAGCCCTCCAGCCCCTCCCCCCCCCGGCCGCAGCCCTAGGGCCCGCCCGGTCTCCCACGCGCCGGCCCACGCACTATCGGGACCCGGGCCTCAGAGCCCCGGTGCCCAGCCCAGCCCGCCCCCCCCGGTGTCCCTCCGGCGGGGCCCGTCCCGGTCCGGTTCGGCCGCGAGGGGACGGTGTGGCACTCCCCCCGCCTCCACCAGGATTCGCCCCCGTGGATGGTGCTCGGCGGGATTCGTCCCCGCCGAGCGGGGTGCGGGCCCCATCGCCGTCCGCAGCCCCCCCGTCACCAGCAGCGCCCCGGGCTCCCCGGCCGACTTTGGCCAGCCCCGGCCGCGCACCCGCTACGGACGGCCACACGGTGACGCTTGGCGGCCGAGCGCACCGACCCCCTTCCCCCGAGCACGCGCGCACACCGCCCCTCCCACTCCCCCCCCCCCCCCTCTCCCCGCACACGCCGCCCCTCCCTCCCGGACCCCTCCCTTCCTTTTCGCCTCACAGGTGCAGCAAGAGAACCAACCTCGCGCCGTGACGTCAAGACAACTACGGGCCCCCCACCGCCGGCGGGGGTCCCAGGCCTACTCCCTCACTCCTGCGCCCCCCCCCCCCCCCGCCCCCAGCACGCCAGGGCCGCACCAGCTGTGCTGTGCAGGCCCCACAGGCACCCCCGCACGCCAGGGCCGCACCAGCTGTGCTGTGCAGGCCCCACAGGAACCCCCGCACGCCAGGGCCGCACCAGCAGTGCTGTGCAGGCCCCACAGGAACCCCCGCACGCCAGGGCCGCACCAGCTGTGCTGTGCA
Organism: Eutreptiella sp. 'Long Island Sound 2002'; assembly: GCA_964036045.1. Classification (NCBI taxonomy): domain Eukaryota; phylum Euglenozoa; class Euglenophyceae; order Eutreptiales; family Eutreptiaceae; genus Eutreptiella; species Eutreptiella sp. 'Long Island Sound 2002'. The sequence goes on along the minus strand of OZ038387.1, from coordinate 6,693,295 downwards.
GGCCCCACAGCAACCCCCGCACGCCAGGGCCGCATCAGCTGTGCTGAGCAGGCCCCACAGAAACCCCCGCACGCCAGGGCCGCACCAGCTGTGCTGTGCAGGCCCAACAGGAACCCCCGCACGCCAGGGCCGCACCAGCTGTGCTGTGCAGGCCCCACAGCAACCCCCGCACGCCAGGGCCGCACCAGCAGTGCCGTGCAGGCCCCACAGAAACCCCCGCATGCCAGGGCCGCACCAGCTGTGCTGTGCAGGCCCCACGGGAAACGGGCAGCGCCCCCCCACGCCCGCGCTCGTGCGGTACAGGGGCACGCAGGCAGATTGCCCCCTCCCCTGTCGTGGGGGAGCGGCGGCCGGAAGCAAGGGGAATCGGGGCCCCGCAGGTTCCCGAAAAGGTGGTCCCTCCATCCAGCCCCCCCACCCCGCCTCCGTCACGCACAGGTCGGGTCACCCTCCCCCCGCAGCGGGGGAGGGCTCCAGGGTAACACACACAGGTGGCTCCTCCCTCCTCCGTGCGCGCGCACCCCCCCCCTCCACACCACGGCGGCCCCCCCCCCCCCCCCCCTCGGTCGTTGTCGGCACACGCCCGGCCAGCGTGACGCCGGCCGACTGCTCCCTTGCGCCCTACCCAGGGAGAGCGTGTCTGGCAATTTCTCCCGCCGGCACGTGCTGGGTGCCTTCACAACAACAACAACAACAACATACCATACCATACCATACCATACCATACCATACCATACCATACCATACCATACCATACCATACCATACCATATCCCTAAAACACTTCCTTGCTCACTTTGCTCGCTCGAGTGACATGCGCCCGAGCACTCCTTACAGCACACCCGCCCCCTCACAACACCCTATAACCCTCCCCCAAACCCTTCCTTGCTCGCCTTGCTCGCTCGAGAGACCCCATTGTGCTGCACTGTCACTCCCAAAATTGCCCATTTCAAGGCATTTTGGGAACTTGCAAGGGCTAATAGGGGTCAAAGATGCCTCAAAATAGCCACGTGTTTGAGCACCCCAAGTGGTCTGGAAACAACTTTCGGAAAAAATCATTTTGGACCACGCTTGACCCCTGTAACCCTTTTGTAGCACACGTGCTGCGCGCGCTACACCACGCCATGGTGCCAAAGGGGCATTGAAGGGTGTTGATAGCGTGGAAAAAGCTTGCAGGTGATCCCTTTCATCAATTTTTATCACCACAAATGTGCCCAACGCAATCCATGGCAAGTTAGACACAACACAATGGAAGAAGTTTGCAAAAGGGGTGCTTTTCAGGGCTAATTTTACGGGAGTTTGGGCCCAAAGAAGAGGTTGCTGCGTCCACTACTTGGGTGCAAAACCAACTAGACAACGACCAAAGGTGTTTTTTCATCATCTAGAATGGTTCCAATGCCAATGGGCCCCTCCATGGAGATGCCATGCACCCAAACTACGCAAAAAGGGGCATTTTTGGCTATTTTCAATAGATTTTGAAAACGAGGCACCTCCCAATACCCATGGCAAGCACCCTAAGCTAACACGTACACACAATGTGCTCCCAACCACATGCACCACATATACTTGCTAACATGTGCACAACCCACAGCGCGGAAAACACATATACAATCAGAGTGCATCACACACACATAGTGCATTTGGCCATTTTGTGTGTGCTTGCTGCTACTACTGCTGGCTGCTGCTTGCTTGCTTGTTGTTGCTTGCCAAAACGGGTAGCTCCCCTTCAGTGTCTTGGGTGGAGCGACCAGGTTAGGGTTAGGGTCACCGAGCTGGTGGAACCAGTCTTGGTTTTATAACCCTTTTTAGTGTCTAGGGTGGACCTACCAGGTTTAGCAGCAGCAAGCAAGCAAGCAAGCAAGCAAGCAGCACGCGCGAAATGGCTAAAAATCAGAATTCCGTCGTGGTGCTTCGGATTCAGGTGAAATTTTGGTGGATGATACCTATGGGTGTGAAGTACAATCACACAAAGTTTGAGCAAGAAACTCAACGGTGGCGGCCGGGAACAGGATTCGCAAGTGGCGGACCTCGGTTTCAAAAACTGCAGTTTAGGGCCAAAAATAGCCACAAACCAAGAATAGGCCATATCTTTGGCTACATGGCTCAAAATGTGATTCCGAGGGCACCTACTCCACCCGCAACCCCCCACTTTTTGTGGTTTCCACCCCTCAGAATTGCCCAAACGGACGCCTAGACCCAAATACCTAGGCCCACTAGGCTGCGGCAAGCTGCAAGCTCAAGCCCAAACAGCTGGGTGCCCAAATGGGTCAACAGTGCCCAGTAAGGGCAAAAAGATGACTTTTCTCAAAAATGATCCTAGACCATGTGCGACGCTAAAACAAGTGTTTTTGGACCGTTTTGAGCTTGTGGTGGCCAATTTTGGTCCTCCAAAAATCCCAAAATGCCTTGAAAATGGGATGTTTTGGGACCAAAATGGGTCCAAAATGGGTCAAAAACACATTTCTCCAAACCTCATCCTATACCACTTGGGGTGCACAAACGGGTAAAATGGGCCCATTTTGAGCCCATTTTGGGGAATTTTGGCCCCTCAGAAGTCCAAAAAGCCTTGAAAGTGGGCCTCGTAGTGATGGGGTTCACGTGCAAGCTGATTTCACTTTGTCAAGAGCCATCAATGTGTGAATCATTCTTGATGTCCCTCACCAGTCATAGCTGATATTCCCTCCCCCACCAGCTCGGTCCCAATATTCAGTCTTGATTAGGGTTAGGAACAGCAATAGCAAGCAAAATGTGCACAAACATGCAAAATGGGCGCGAATCAGATTTCTGGCATGGCACTCCGGATCTGGACTCAACTTTGGTGGATGATAGTTGTGGGTATGAAATACCATCACACCATATTTGAGCAGGAAACTCAGCCGTGGCGAGGAACATGCGTCACAAGTGGCGGGCCCAGATTTCAAAATCTGTCAAAAATGCCCCTTTTGGGGTCATTTGGGTGCCTGTCACGTCCATGGAGGGGTTCATTTGCATTGGAACCAATCGAGATGACGCACAGACACCTTTGGGCACCGTGTATTAGCTTTAGCACCCAATTGGTGGCCTCAAGCACCCAACATCAGCCTCCACAAAGAGTGTTTTTTCTTATTGTTTCCAGTGTCACCTTCCTTAGCTGTGTTTGATGCCATGCATTGCGTTGGGCACCCTTGTGGTGATAGATAATGATGAATGGCAACATTTGCAAGGCATTTCCACACCCTCCAACACCCTTCAATGCCCTAGTGGCACCAACACACCGCGCACACATGCTTGGATAGGGTCACCAAGATGGTTAATGTTCCCATTCATCATATCCAAGGAGGAGTCCATTCACATTGGAAAGATCTCCTTTTACCATTCACCATGACTGAAAAGTGGACGGGCATCGCGGCAGGTGCACAACTGAACTAGCAAATGCACCTGGCGAGCTGTTTAAGACACATGGCAACATCACCCCATTTGGGGAACCCAGACAGCATGGGTTATGTAGCCCAACACACACTTGCCCCCCTGTGGTTAGAAGTGCACTCTTGGATCTTTAACTCTAACTCGGTTTACTTTGGGTCAACTCCAATGTAACGCATGCACAAAACATCCAATTGGACTACCCCACAGCAATACAAAGGCAAATGCACGGGGCGGGGGGTGGACCCGGTCCAGCTGCAACCCAGCTCCAACTATCTGTCAAAACTTCGTGGGTTTAGTAGAGATTTTCCGTTTAAAAGAAGTTGGGGAAGGAGTCGAGAGCGGGAGAGGACATTGGGGTGCACACGCCGCGTGGGCAAATGGCCAAGGCTTCCAAGTGCCCCAGCCCCCGCGCAAACTTTTGTTGCCTCCAATACCTCAGACTTAATGGAACCAACGTTACTTCTCCATTATTCGCCAACTAATGTTGCTGGGCTTGTGCTCAAAGGAGAGCCAGAGCACTCCGTAGGCAAAAGTTTGCAAACCTGGTTCAGTTACAAAAACGGTCGCAGCCGCTGTTGGAGCTGGAAAGATACAGTCGCAGCTTAACTGACAGTTAGTATCAGGGGTCCCCCCCCCCCCCTTCAAGCGCCTGGCAACGTTTTCCACTGCAGCAGTAACTTGTCCCACATATGCCTGCATGTTTGGGGTGGAACAGTACTTCACTACCCAGGCCATGCGTACAGAATGCACGAAAAGCGCACGTGTTTCCAGGCAAAACGGTCTGCTCAGTGTAGCCCATTGTATCTACTGTTGGGGCATGACATCGTCGGAGGCTGAACAAACCACACCTACCAACTGCCCTCAGAAATTCAGCGCAAACGAGTGAGATCAGTTCTGACCACGATTTGCAATCAATTCGAACAGGAGCACCCCTTTCAGCTGGTCACACCCCTTGAAGTGTTCCCAGAGGGGCCCTAAATAGTTGCATCGCCCGCACAACTCGCATGTAGTGCCCCTGCAGACGAGGGCTGGCTGGGGGAATGCGTAGGGGTAGGTGTGTGGCTGAGTGCAAGGGTTAAGGATGCAAGCATGGCTAAGAGCAAACGGGAAGGCTGAGACTGAGGCTAAGGGTTGAGTGCAGGGTTGAGAGTGTGGCTTAGGTGAGGGATCCAAGCACCTCGCTCACAAGGCGGCGCACCAAATCGGTCCCAAGAACCGTCTTGCCCCCGTATTCAAGATTCTGGTCGCAGACCACGATGTCACCGTCCGCAAGCACGGCCGTGACAAACCTCTCCACGTCCGCTGCCTCCTCACCGAAAACTTTGACAGTGCCACATCCTGTGAGACAGTGCTCCAACCAACGCCGCATAGGCGCGGAGTCCTCAATGCAATACACCTGCGATGCAGATCGGTGTGGAAGGTGCCGAATGTGTGTGCCAACAAACTGCAAGGCCAGGTTGCTTTTCGTTTCCCCCTCCACCCTAGGCACAGACATCCTTCCCCGTTCATAGACAGTCAGCGCCCCTCAGCCACAACCCACCAGAAAATGGCATGGGAGGTGTTGGCAAGCAGACATCTCTACACACCAAGTACACACACATAGAGACATCAATCCTCAATGTCGGGAGGTGCTCAGGAGGTGATTGGCAGGTGTATCACGTGTTATTTTGGGGGTGGACAGCTGGCAGGCAGTGCTTGCACTTTCAAACCACATGGAGGGCTCAAAGCAGTGATGCACGACACCACAGCACCGGGATCCAACGTGATGGCCATCCTCATCCCCCCCTTCTTTATGGCACACCCTCCCCCTCTAAGAGGACCCTCCTGTAACGGGTTTGGAACGGGCAGGTTCCAACAAGGTTGTGTTCTGCCTTAACGGGGTGCAAAGGCAAGATATTCATCGCTCGCTACCTCCTTCAACGTCCAGTCCTTTGTCTCCCTCGCACCCCCCAGCCGTCGCCCACTCCTTGTGATCCTTCCATACATCCCAAGCGCTCTCTCAATGTCCAAAGTGCCAGTGCATTCTGCCTATACATTTTGCATAGCCATGATCCGCCACGTGACACGGCCAGGGTGCGTTTGGAGCGGTTCTCTGCCGTTCTGCAGGCCCTCCCTTCCCGACCCCTCACGGTCTTCAGAGCAGCATCATTCTGCTCGCCCAATCCCCCGCCATTCCCCCGGTTGCCGCGTGCAGCGATGGTCCAGGGGCTGCTCGACGGTGGCAGACCTTCAAACCCGCAGGAAACTCAGAGACGTCTCTGCGGAACGACACGATGGGATCCTGCACGACCGTTGGAGGCACGATGCTCGCTTCCATGGAAGCGGAAAACGTGACCACATCCCGCTGCTGCCGGAAGTCGAAGCGCATCCCGAGGGCAGAGGCGGCCAAGAAGCAGTGCTTGAGGCCCAGTCCGTCGGAGAGCCCTCCGACGCTCTTCCTCTTGTACGACGTCATGACCTCCTGGACGATGTTGTCCGAAAGCTTCGCGTCCGCGGGATCCATACGGTTTGACACTTTGAACGTGACGGTGGGGGTGGATGACTTGGATGACTTGGATGACATGGAGCCGAAGGAGGCCCAAGAGGGCAGGGACGGCCGCTTGGGGTCGTGAGAGACGTTTGGGTCGGTGGAGAGGACGATGCTGCAGCGGATGTCCGGGTCCGTCGGATGGCCGTGCTTGCGCGCGTTGTCCAGCGCGTTCTCCATCATCACGTCGCAGAGCACCGGGTCCGTGCGGATCTCGGCGTCCGAGAAGTACGCCTGGACGTTCCGGCCGGCGGTGAGGCTGGCACCGAAGTCCGCGAGCTTCAGACTGCGGAGCGAAGTGGAGAACGTGCCTTCCTTCAGATCGAGGGTCGCCTGATAGTTCTTGCACCATCGCAGGCCCCTCCGGAGGATGTCCGTGATCCTGAAGTACGAGCAAAGGCAGTGGGAGAACATGCCGGCCCCATGAGTGCAGCAGTGCCCACTCAGACACTCTGCAGATCCACGGGATAGAGGGGGGGGGGTTCCATAAAGGATGGCAGGGCAGGCGTTGTCGAGTGCCATGTCTTTCTCGTGAACCTTAATGAATTGTGAGTGAGAGCGGAACGTCCCACAGCCCACAACGGCCGTTGGTTTCCTTCTGTCTCTTATTTCCTTGGATGCCTTGGGGGGGGGGGGAGGAGGCTGTCTTAGGGTCACTTCAGAGGAATAAGCCGAAATGGTTTTATAACCGCGATAAGGCAGCTGACCGCGGGGCAAATGCCGCACAGCCACAGGACAACCGTGAAGGTTGTCATCCGACACCGAGCGTGTTTGCCATTGTGTCTCTGCGCAGCCGGCGCATACCATTGGCAGGCCACCCCGGCCCACACCAAAACATCTACTTCGGGCGGTGGGTCCCAGCCTGGTTTCCATCCTGGAACCTTCGCTGCGGGAGGTAGATGCACTCAACAAGGCGGTTGGGAGGTCATGGACCATGGTCTGGGTACTTTGAGGCCAGTCAATGGATTCCCATGCCGGGCTGAGGGCGGCGCTCTGTGCAGTGGTGTACATGGGATTGCTTTCATGAACAGCCCTTGTCCTGTCGCCTGCGCGCAGGGCACACGCAGGGGAGACACTCTCTCCAGGACAGCACCTTGCGGCAGCTCAAGGCGGACGGTGGCTGGAGAGTGTGTTGGGGCATGAGCCCATTTCCCTGGAAACTGGACGACATGCAGCATACCAAAGCCACAGGCCATCGATGTCAGACCTCGGATTCGACCCCCGGATTGGGGAGGGCTTTACTCCTGGTGCTGGTGCTGGTGTTGGTGCTGGTGGTTTGTGCCACAGCGGCACCCGGAGTGTCTCTGCGGCAAGCCAAGCCAGGACTAAGAGCTACCTACGTCATGAACCACCAACTGGGACGGTGTGCTTGGGATGGGGGGGGGGGTCCTCTTTCTCTTGGTGATGTAGATACCCGACGGGTGTGTGGGTGGATGGGGTTTTTGAAACCCTTCCTTCGTGTCTCGTGTGGGTCGGCCAATGGGTGGGTGGGAAGCTGAGGGTCCCGAACACCACCCGGCAGTCCGCCTAGAGGTCGTGGGTTGGATACCGATGGTTGAAACCCGCCACGTCGTGCGCTGGCGTGTCGGCGAGTGGTGCCTCCGAGAACTGACTGATTGCCCCGAGGCACCATCCAGCCGCAGAGACACTCCGGGTGCCGCCGTGGCACAAACCCAGGGAAGCACCAGCACCAACACCAGCAGCAGCAGTAAAGCCCTCCTCGATCCGGGGGTCGAATCCGAGGTCTGGCATCGACGACCTCTGGCTTTGGTGCACGTCGTCCAGTTTCCATGTAAACAGGCTCATGCCCCAACACACTCTCCAGCCGCCGTCCAACTTGAGCTGCCACAAGGTGCTGTCCTGGAGAGAGGGTCTCCCCTGCGTGTGCCCTGCGCGCAGGCGACAGGCAAAATGATAACACACTCTAAGCAAAGGGCCAATGGCCCCGCAAGAGCCCATTTCTTGTCCCAAACTCGCAAATCTGAGGCAAACAACTCGCAAAGGTGGACTAAACCCCCATTCTGACACGAAGGATCACTGGTGCCGTCGGACGCAAGCAAGGCGCACGCAGGGCAGGCACGCCCTTCTGACACGCTCCACAAGGCCCTGCGGTTGACGGCGTGTCGGACCCTAGCGCGACTTCAGACCTATTGAACACTGATGCGGGGTACCGGTCCGGGTCTTCTTCGACCAGCAACGAAATCGCCGCCTCTGTATCCGCCAGTGAGTTCTTCACCACGTGATTGACAACGGAGCTGTGCTTCTGGGACTGCTCCTGCGTGCTGAACAGGGCGATCTTGTACTGCGCCTCAGACTCTCTGAGCCGGATGAGGGACACATAGATACTCATCCCAATAGAGCCGAACACAGCAGGCGCCACCCCCAACAAAAGGTACCACGCATCCGTGGAAAATGTCGGTGACCCAAAAATCAGGACAGCCATTAAAATGGGCTTGCACAACATAGAAAAAGCCCCGCATCTGGTGTAACCCGTTAGGATATTGCAGTAGCCAAACCAAGCGAATTGGGAATTGGCAATGGCTGCGAGCCACTGGCTCTGGAGGCTTTTGCATCCCGCGTTGCTGCCGCCGGCGAGGAGCGTTGGTGACGACGAGGAAATGATGCTGAACATGGCCAATAGGTTGGCATCCAGCAGCAGTTGCACTACGCAGCAGAGCCCGGCGATATAGGGCCGGAACTTGGTGATGCGAGAAAACGATATCAACACGAGACCGTAGATCAACGGCAGAACGTGGAGGAGGACCACCGGTGGAGTTGCAGCCACGGACTGCATCCATGACACCGCCAGAAGCCCTGGCGACGTGATCAAGCTCATCATCGCCAGCAGCAGTGCAGCGGCCACATGCTGCGAGTGCTCCAGCGACCCCTTTTGATGTGACCCAGACTGTATACCCTTCCACAGCCAGTGCACCTGAAACTCAATGGACATTGTGAGGCTCAAATTCGACATTGTGACGGGTCCTGACAAATGCGAGTGGACATCACGTGGATCCTTTTGTATGCCACGTGGGTCCGGATTGAACAGCACCCTTGTGTACTGAGCACGACCATCTTACCCTCCCCCCATGTCATTGGCCTAAGCCATGATTCTTCTTTCCAGAGGGGGGGGTTGGCACGAGGCCATGGTGTTAGTTTGTTTGCCTTTGGCGGCGCCTATTGGCCTCTCGCACTTGCACACTCTGACCCTCTGTGGGTCCAAACGTGTGTTGGTCGTGTCAAAGGGGTGGGGGGGGGGTGCTTCTTTTTTCCGGAGGGGGGGAGGGGCAACGAAACAGGGGGAGGGGGGCTGAAATTTTCTGACCAGGACGGTCGCACCCGCTGGTGCTAGTCCATGATACCCGGAATACTAACATGCGGCCACATGAACGTCTGTGTGGATGAGAGGTACCTTGCCCAGACTGTCCTACCAATGGAAAGTCCTGTCCTTGTCATACCAGCCGTGATGGAGGCATGAGTGGGGCTGCACTTTCCGGAAAAGTACACACCACTACTGAAGAGTACTGGTACTGCGCTGCCAAATGGACGTCGCTTGTCGGGGGAGGAGGAGAGGGGGGGGCAGGGCTACAGTGAGACAAGTGGCAAGGGGCAAAAGCCATAAAACATTTCCAACATCAGAGCGGGACTGCACCAAGGCTCTGTGTTCTCAAAATTTGTGAAAAAAAATTCACTCCTTGGTCTGTATGTCATCCTTGAGCAGTGGTATGTCAAAGACTGCACTGCAAACAAGGTCTGAGCAGGAGGCCTAAGCCTGCTGGAAGGCTTCCGGCAAGAGCCCTGCGAATGCTTCCTTGAGACGACACTTACATGTAAAGCAAAGGTCAAAATTAGCCACCGGAGCCCATCTTTTCCTTAATTTTTTTTGGTACTCTTTGGGTATCGTTGCAAAGGGGACGCCACCTTTCCCTGCCACGATGCAGCACAATGCAATGGAAAACCAATGTGAGTTGCACCATTCATGGTTTACTTTAAGGGCGGGACAAATGGGACAATGGCTGCAGTGATCCAACCAACAGCCATCACAAACATATTCGGAGCAAGAGAGACACGTTCGTGCGACCTCGTTTCTGGGTGTGAAAATAATCACCATTTTTTTGGGGAATATTTCAGCCGCCCATAAACTGTGTGGTACCCCAACTTGTGCTCCCTCTGATCACCCCTTTGATGTCGTTGTACAGCCCCAGCAATGCCATGTTGCCTTGCCCAGTCAGTAACTGTTTTGATGAACTCGTCAAATTGTGCCGGGGGGCTGACAAACCAGGTCTCGCGCGGTACGCATCCACTACAACAGTTGGAACAACATGCACATCCATGACAAAAATAGACCGTGCAAGAAAGAGGGGCCTGCGGTAGAAAAAAAAGTGATCAAGACCTTGGGACCCAGGAAGTGGGGTAAATCCACAATTACTAAAACAACCTTAATTTTTGGTTGATTCTTTGGGCTTTTTTTTGGTAATATTTGCCTTGGGTAATTTTTGTTTGGACTGCTCATGCTCACCTTGACCCCTAACCCCCCCCCCCCCCCCGGTGTCCAGCGAACAATGAAAGTTCAGACTGTAATTTTTCGGGAAATTAGGTACCGGGTTTAGGTACCGAATTGATTAGGTACCGAGCGGCATGTCCAATGAACACTCCTGCCAGGGGTTGTTTCATGTGTTGGTATATCTACACTGGTATATCTCCCTTTATTGCAAGAGCTGATTTACGAAATTGAGCACAAATGCACCCTATGAGCACAGGAGGACACCAGCACTGAAAGACGTGGCCCGCCGTTCCTTCATTGTGCAGAGACACTACACCAAGTACGCATCTGCTTTCGTTCTGGACTGCTGCCCTTTTTGGGTGCGACTGCAGCGATTCACACTGTACATTAGATTAAGAGCTGGTGAGGATCGTCTTCATGGGAGCTGTCCTTCAATCCAAAGAGAATCAATACTACCCTCGCTGCCATCAGCGGCCTGTGATGCGAACACCAATCCCTGTTTGCTGACCAGCCACTGCCTGGAACCTGGAGACCGCCATTTTTGAACCCTGTGACCAGGACACCTTCACAAGATCACAAGGCTCGTGCCAAGGCCAATGCCGACGTCTGTCTGCGAGGCAAAGAGAGATGGTGCAGAAATATGTACATGAAAAGGCAGCACCAAACGAATTTGGAGAAGGGCAGACGTGGCGTTGCCCCAAAATGCGGGATGTCTAACCCCCCGTTCCCGACAAAAGGGGCAACACGATTGCGGTGCATGCGCATTCCTCCCGGACTACTGCTCGTCAAATCGGTCGACCCGGATGCTACACCAAATGAATGAGCAGCCCATCACGCAGTGCACAAGAACTCTAGGGGTCACATCCCATGTCTTTCAGAATGCCCAAAGGCCGTCTTAATGGAGCAAAACAAGAAAATGCTGCGTTGCTGCGTCCCGCGGGACCCAATTAGTGCGGGCCCCGGGGGGGGGCAACCCCTCGGTTCTGGACGCCAACTAGCCCCCCAACTAACTGTTGGCCGGAGGCCCCTTGGGGGGGGGGGGGGGGGGGGCATTGGAGGGGGGGTTCAGGGAGGGGCGAATTGGGGGGGGTCTAGGAGGGGCTTGGGGGGGGGGGGTCTGGGCTTCAATTGGTCAGGTGTGGACCCGCCACTTAGCTCCAGCCGCGCCTGCCTCACGGCCTTCATTGCCAACTCAGTTCCATGATTGTTCGTGTCACGCGGACAGTGTTTTGTAGTTCTTTCCTTCCCTCCTCCCTGAATGGGGTAAGAGTCGGGCTGCATCTACTGGGTTCAGGGCATTGTCGCCTTCGGACTGAGTTCGGGGCGTAGCGTGTATTGTGTCCCACTTTGGCGCCCTGTTGTCACTGGTATGCTTGCGTGTGCTGGCCCCTCTCGGCCACATACCTGCAGTTCGGGTTTGCCAGGTCATGGGGGGTGGGGCGGTCAGAGGTCACCCGTGTGGGCCACTGCCACCGGCCCTGGGATATTTAGGTCCTTAGGATTTAAAAACCCCAGTGGGTACTGGCTTTTGCGGAGGTCAACATACAACCATACAGGGATTGGGGGGTGCGGGCAGCGCCCTGCATGTGTGGTCTGTGTGTGTGCCGGTGTGTACGCCAAACGTGGCCTGGTGGAAAAATGGCCAGCCCAACGATGATAGGGCCGCCTCCTCCGTCGCCTCCACTGCGGGCATCGAACCTACGCCCGCGTGACGAGACCCCCGTGCACTTCCAGTATGCTACGCTACCGATGTGGTGGGAAACCCCACCAATACCACCAGCTGTCGGAATTTGGCAAGCCCTGGGGGGGGGCACACGCTTCACCCCCCGCCCCATGGGCACGCTACACCAACATCAACACGCTCATCGGGCGGCCTGCGCCGTCGCCTCCACGAGCCGCGATGACGCAGCGCACTGCGGGGCCGGGCCCCCGTGCACTTTCAGGTATGCTCCTCCCTCAAACTCCAACAGCAAATAATCCTCCTAGGTGGAACCCAAGTATTTATTGTCACAACACAAGAACTACCCATTGCGAGCCGCCACAAGCCACGCTCCGGGAATCGAACCCCCGCCGTCCGGCGTCGGGGCCACTGATGATACCGTTGTACTATACCGAAGATACCTGATACCAGCCACTCAAAATACTAGGCACGCTCACGCATCACTGAGGCGGTGGGTCGTTGTGCATTAGGGGGTGAAACACATTGAGCACGCTGTGCTACAGGACATTGTTGAGTCGGTGTCTGCCGCCGACCCTGTATCAAAGTTGTCCGCCATCCAGCTGTCCGACAGTGCCCTTTCAGGGGGGGGTCCCCCCCCCCTCCATTTCCACCAGGTTCAGTGACCTTAGCAAGTTGGTCCTGGCACTGGGGGTGAGCGGCGACAGCGGTTCTGGCGTCTGGAACGTGCACCTGTTGGGTCCCATTATCCGGGGCGTGTGGTGTACTCCTGACATAGGCGTCGGCTGTGATTGCCGCGGCAGTTGTAACTGCTGTGGCGTGTACTTGATTTGGCTCTGTGGTTGTGGCGTGTCAATTCTGCGGCACTTGTGTACCATGGCTGGTGTGCACACTTCCACATCCCACAGTGGTGAGGCAATGACTTCTGGACTGAGAACTCCAACCGGCCGCTGTGGCGTGGCCTGCGGTGTTTGCGGCATCCGGCAGGGGGTGGGGGGGTTCTCCTCCTCCGGAGGGGGGGGTTCTTCCTCATCGCCCCAGACCGATGCCTCCCCGTCCAACAGCTCCCGCTCCTCTTCCTCATCTTCTTGTCTGGGGGTCACTGATATTCTCCCGAAAAGCAATGGTGATTTTCTCCTGCCCAGGTCTGCCAGTTGGTCCGCTTTTTCATTACCCCGGATTCCTATGTGTGATGGGATGTGCATCCACTTGATGTCTGTGCCATGGCGCTCTGTGAGTTCCAGGATCTGTGCCCACAGGTCCGCATGGGCCACGTCCCCTGTGGTATTTCGCCAGTTATGCCGCCGCCACCTTTGTGCCAGCCCGAGTACTCCATCTACGACTAGCTGACAGTCAGGGCAAATCAGAGACTTGGTTCCTGGGATGTGCCCCTGCAGCGCACTGCAGCTCGTTCACGGGCAAAAATTCCGCCACATCTCTGTGGTCTCCGAAGTACACGCCGTAACCCCCCACTCTCCCCACTTCCGGATGTTTCTCGGATGATCCGTCAGGGTATACAATGGACCATCCATCCTCCACGTGACTGCGGATAATGGACTCATAGTGTGCTGCCAATTCTGCCGCCTGTGCGAACTTTTTCCTTTTTTTGCGGCTGGTTGGTGGAGTGTGGGCAGCGGTCTGTCTGACGCCACTCGTACCCTGGGGTGTTCCAGCACCGTTGTGGCGTCCATGGTTTTGAGAGCATGAAGGAGTAGGGTGATCTCATTCTTAGGGAGGGAGGGGCTCGGGTGTTGTTCCCATTCCGACAGGACCTTGATCCATGTACGCAGGAAGTGGGACCAGGAGGGAGGTGAGGTTAACTGCAGGAACTTATGTTTACACCGGACTGCCCATGATGCTCTGACTGCCGACCAGTAGACCAGTCCCAGTGGCGTTGTCACAGACAGCACTGGGGTGTTGATCAGCACTTCCGTTGGATCCACGACCGTCCCCCCTTCATGGGGGTCTGGGAGGGTCGGTTGGGGGGGGGGGGGGGGGCTCTAGGAGGGTCGGTGGGGAGGGGGGCACAGGCTCCCCTTACCTCCCCTTGCCCTCCCTCTAACCATACCATCACCATAAACCTAACCCTAACCTTTGCAGCAACCTGGTTTGGCAATGCCAGCCATGTTGATTGGGCTGAACAAGATCCCCCCAATTTCGTTCATGGCTGCTTTTGCCACATCATTGCTCCATTTTGGACCCCAACACTCACTCTGACCCTAGCCTAAGGTGAGAGCCAGGGCTAGGGTCACCGAGCTGGTGGAACCAGTCTTGGTTTTATAACCCTTTTTAGTGTCTAGGGTGGACCTACCAGGTTTAGCAGCAGCAGCAGCAAGCAGCAGCAAGCAGCAGCAAGCAGCAAGCAGCAGCACGCGCGAAATGGGTAAAAATCAGAACTCCGTCGTGGGGGTTCAGATTCGGGTGAAATTTTGGTGGATGATACCTATGTGTGTGAAGTACAATCACACAAAGTTTGAGCAAGAAACTCAACGGTGGCGGCCGGGAACGGGATTTGCAAGTGGCGGACCTCGCTTTCAAAAACTGCACTTTAGGGCCAAAAACAGCCATTTTTGGGCTTAAAAAGCCCTAGAACACATTCAAAACGGCCAAACGAAGGGAAACGGTGGCTACTCTGCACGTGCGGCTTGACTTCCCTGTGTCAACGAGCTCTTTGCCGCCCTCTAACTCCATGACATGTCCCGGAAACGGCCCAAAAAGGCCCCCAGAAGCTTCAAATGCCGACAGCCACAAACCAAGAATAGGCCATATCTTTGGCTACATGGCTCAAAATGCGATTCCGAGGGCACCTACTCCACCCGCAACCCCCCACTTTTTGTGGTTTCCACCCCTTAGAATTGCCCAAACGGACGCCTACACCCTCGTACCTAGGCCCACTAGGCTGCGGCAAGCTGCAAGCTCAAGCCCAAACAGGTTGGTGCCCAAATGGGTCATTAGGGTCCATTAGGGGCAAAAAGATGACTTTTCTCAAAAATGATCCTAGACCATGTGCGACGCTAAAACAAGTGTTTTTGGACCGTTTTGAGCTTGTGGTGGCCCATTTTGGTCCTCCGAAAATCCCAAAATGCCTTGAAAAAAGGCTGTTTTGGGACCAGAAATGGGTCAAGAATGGGTCAAAAACGCGTTTTTCCAAAAATCATCCTAGACCATTTGGGGTGCACAAACGGGTGAAATGAGCCCATTTTGAGCCCATTTTGGGGCATTTTGGCCCCTCAGAAGTCCAACAAAAGCCTTGAAAGTGGGCCTCGTGGTGATGGGGTTGACTTGCAAGCTGATTTCACTTTGTCAAGAGCCATCAATGTGTGAATCATTCTTGATGTCCCTCACAAGTCATAGCTAATGTTCCCTCCCCCACCAGCTCGGTCCCAATATTCAGTCTTGATTAGGGCTAGGGTCACCGAGCTGGTGGAACCAGTCTTGGTTTTATAACCCTCTTTAGGGTCTAGGGTGGACCTAACAGGTTTAGCAGCAGCAAGCAAGCAAGCAAGCAAGCAAGCAAGCAGCAAGCAGCACGCGCGAAATGGCTAAAAATCAGAATTCCGTCGTGGTGCTTCGGATTCGGGTGAAATTTTGGTGGATGATACCTATGGGTGTGAAGTACAATCACACAAAGTTTGAGCAAGAAACTGAACGGTGGCGGCCGGGAACGGGATTCGCAAGTGGCGGACCTCAGTTTCAAAAAACTGCATTTTACGGCCAAAAACAGCCATTTTTGGGCCAAAAAAGCCCTGGAACACATTCAAAACGGCCAAACGAAGGGAAACGGTGGGTACACTCCACATGCAGCTTGACTTCCCCGTGTCAACGAGCTCTTTGCGGCCCTCTAACTCCATGATATGTCCCAGAAACGGCCCAAAAAGGCCCCCAGAAGCTCCAAATGCCGACAGCCACAAACCAAGAATAGGCCATATCTTTGGCTACATGGCTCAAAATGCGATTCCGAGGGCACCTACTCCACCCGCAACCCCCCACTTTTTGTGGTTTCCACCCCTCAGAATTGCCCAAACGGACGCCTAGACCCAAATACCTAGGCCCACTAGGCTGCGGCAAGCTGCAAGCTGCAAGCTCAAGCTTAAACAGGTGGGTGCCCAAATGGGTCAACAAGGTCCAGTAGGGGCAAAAAGATGACTTTTCTCAAAAATGATCCTAGACCATGTCCGACGCTAAAACAAGTGTTTTTGGACCGTTTTGAGCTTGTGGTGGCGCATTTTGGTCCTCCAAAAATCCCAAAATGCCCTGAAAATGGGCTGTTTTGGGACCAAAAATGGGTCAAAAATGGGTCAAAAACGCATTTTTCCAAACCTCATCCCAAACCATTTGGGTTGCACAAACGGGTGAAATGAGCCCATTTTGAGCCCATTTTGGAGCATGTTGGCCCCTCAGAAGTCCAAAAAGCCTTGAAAGTGGGCCTCGTGGTGATGGGGTTCACATGCAAGCTGATTTCACTTTGTCAAGAGCCATCAATGTGTGAATCATTCTTGATGTGCCTCACCAGTCATAGGTGATGTTCCCTCCCCCACCAGCTCGGTCCCAATATTCAGTCTTGATTAGGGTTAGGGTTAGGGTCAGGTGTAGGGATAGGAGTAGGCTTAGGGTTGGGGGTGGGTGTTAGAGTCAAGGTTGGGTTCAAGGATAGTGTTGGGGTGCAAATTGGACATAATTTTCCTTGGGGCACCTTTGGTGTTCATGGAGCATGGGGCGCCTTAGGCGCCCATGGACGCCGGGGGGCGACACCTTTGGCAACTAAGTGTTGGCCGAAGGCCCCTAGGGGGGGGGGGGGGGGGGCAGGGGTAGTTGGCGTCCTGGGGTGCGGGCCGATCAGCACCGCTGCCCATTAAGCACCAACTGCCATCCGTTCACCATCGACAGCCCTTAGTTCTGCCACCTGAAACCTTCCGCTGCTCTGCAAAGGACTTGAGGGGGGACGAGGGGAGGTTGCACGATGTGCGGATGGCGTGGGAGGCTTTGGATGACGCACAGCACGCCGTGAGGCAACAAAGGCCCGGCAGAGCAGCAGCAGGTCGATCCCAACAGCAAATTGGACTAACCGCCACTCGTTGGTCCCTCAACTCAAGCATTTGGCATGGCAGAAATGAATGGGTGGCCAGAGGGGGAGAATGGGGACTAAAATCCATATGAACCTGCGACCTCAACCACAAACCTTGGATGGGATGCATCGCGTGCGCATCGTCAATCCTGCCCCTCCCCAACTCATGCATTTTGCCTTGGCGCTGCAACGGGGCCCACACCGTTCGGGGCTGAATGGTCGATGACGATCTGATGATGACACTGAATGTCCCCATGAACAGTGTAGATTTGCCCACCGTCTGTGCACCGCACACAGTACGGGTTGCCAAACGACCATGGGCAGTTGGGCCATGAGGACCTTGGTAGGTAACTGCAACAATTCTGGGGCGTAGTTCTCGTGGGCTCCTGTTGCTCACTGGTTAGCGCTGGTTCGGTGTTCAGCAGGCCGTTGGTTTGCTCGTGCGAAAGATGTCTCATTCAGAGCTTCGGAGCTGTACCGGTTTGCCTGCCTGCAAAACTTCCTGCGGCCGACAATGTCGACCTGGAAACCTTCAGAAGTCCAAAACAATCGCTTTGGCCCATTGCAGCAAGGCATGCCAAAGCAGTGGGTACAGGCTCTGATTAGAAGGTGAAGGAGCCTCGAAGGGGGTTAGAAGCTGACAAAGACAAAGCGCTTAGGGCACTCACGTGGGCATTGCCTGTGTTTATTTGGCCTGGGATTCTCACAGCTTTTGGACGGCGGGTCAGACTTGTTGGGCGTGCTTCGATGGGGCGCCGTCACGCAGTCTTGTCCACGCTATTCTGGTCCAGGTACTTCAACACGGAGGAAAAATCCAACTTCCCATACCCCTCGCCCTGCAGCCCCTGATACAGATGCTGGGCCTGATTTCCCATTGGGGTCTGCAAGTCCACCGCTGCCGCCGCGTCTGTTGCCAACTTCAGGTCCTTCAGCATCAGATCCACGGCGAAGCCGCCTTCGTAGCCTGTCGGACACATGTTGTATGCTTTCCACTCCCAGACTCGTCAACCCTGCCCTGACCAGCAGTGCAACAAAGGCACAGCGTTCGAGAATCCCCTAATCTCACTTGGTCTTACTCCTCTGCCCCGCCTGAAGACCAGGGCATTGCAGGACAGGGATACTGCCAGGACAGTTCCAACAGCACCCCCCCCCCCCCCCACGTCCCGCGCTCAACCCCGAAGGTCCGCACGCTTTCCGCCATGCCTCCCCCTGCAGGGTTTTGCGGGAGCGGAGGGGGAATCCGGGGAGGGGGTCCAGAAGGGGGGGGGGGGGGAGGGTCCAACTGCCGCCCCGTGTGAAGTGCAAAGATGTAATCAACGTGCTACTTTAGTTTCAGTTGAAAGATAGACTCGCCGGACGGAAGACAAGAAGCATACAAAGACATGCCTTTTTTTTTTCAGTGCACCAATGGCAACCCTGTTGCAGTGTGTGACAGTGGTGCGGGAAATGCCGTTCCAAGACCGCAAGCTGCGGTGCCTGCCACATGAACTTCTATTTAGCACTGTCTTGGATACGTTCCGGCAAAAGGGGGGAGACCCCTCCCCCCAGGACACTCTCATATGTACATAAGATAGTGGAGCACCCCAACCGAGAAGGGGACACATGTGCTTTGTGCAAGAACCACTGGACTAATGGCTGAGATTGTGTAAGGCCGGGGACATTCAGTCGATCGATACCGACTATTGATACCCCTGCTGGTTTTCAGCTGACTTAGAGCGGAGGGGGAAGGGGAAAGGGTCTAGGGGAGTGGGGAGAACCCCCCTGCTGGAACGAAAACTAAAACACAACCCTGCTCTTGGTGGGGTGATCCCCGCAGCCTCAACTTGGCAGCGTTGTACAGGCCAGGAGGTTTGGCAGAGCCACATGCCCCATCTAGGAGGACCCCATCCACCAGCCAGCCCAGCAACTGGCAAATGCAGAGCAGCAGCAGGCGGCAGCAGGAAGGGAGGAAGGACACACAGGGACATCTCGGGAATCGAACCGAGGACAAAATCCCCCGCCCGGGAGCCGGGCAGGGGGTTTCTCCCAGAGTACAATTTTCCCCCAATCGGGAACCGGCCTCAAAAATTGGGGCCCATGGGTTCTGATGTGCAGACAGGGCTCAGACCTTCCCAGCCCCAGCCCAAGAGTATTGACTGACTGTTGGCGTTGCACCGGCGGGCGGTTTACACAAACTTGCGCGCGACGGTATGGCTCAGTTGCATGAACACCGAAATTTAAGGGCGTCACTGTTCACTTTTGTGCGGAGCGAATGGAGGACATACTTCCGCTGCATTGCAGGAGAGATATGTGCAATGGTATTAAACACGTGCTGAACATGCTTTCCAATGCAATTTTGGCTGAGACGGTGCTCGGCCTGTGGCGCAGCGTCTGAGGAAGTACATGGGAGCTTGGAGCTGTCGCACAAATTGCAGGTGCTTTGCTTCAGGGGCGCACCGAGGATCCAGGGGTGGCTTGGGTGTTTGTGTTTAACAACACAGTACAGTTCTTAATCACCGCCACTGGGAAAGCTGATCTCCAAGGGTTTGGTAGAGATGAGAGGGTGGCTGTGGGCTGTGGACATGTCCAGGGACACACACCTCTGGAGGACGGGGCTGTCTCGATCACCCCAGGGTACGGGTTGTAGGTGTCGGAGGACCAGCACCGAGCCGTTGCGCTGTTGAGCGCCGCCGCCAACACTTTGGGGTCCACCCCAAGACGTGTCCCCAGGAGCATCGCTTCCGAGATGGCGGACATGCTGATGCCCAGCGCCAAATTGTTGGCCAGCTTCACAGCCTGGCCGCTGCCAGGAAGCTTACCGCAGTGGAACACGGCCTTGCTCATGTGCTGCAGTACCTCTTGGGCGCGTTGGTAGCTCTGCTCGTCGCCGCCCACTAAAAATGTGAGCGCGCCGGCCTCTGCAGCGCCCACACCACCAGAGACGGGGGCGTCAACGAACGTCATGTTGGAAAGCAGGCCCTTTTCGGCATTCTGCTGGTTGAGCTCCTGTGAGAGTGGGCCAGGACTTGGATGAGGACAGGTCAGTGGCATAAGGGTGCGCGGTGAGGTCGTGTGTGGTGTGCGCTGTGCGGTGTGTGGCGTGTGGTGTGTGGTGTGTGGTGTGTGGTGTCTGGTGTGTGGTGTGTGGTGTGTGGTATGTGGTGTGTGGTGTGTGGTGTGTGGTGTGTGGTGTGTGGTATGTGGTGTGTGGTGTGTGGTGTGTGGTGTGTGGTGTGTGGTGTGTGGTGTGGTGCGTGGTGTGTGGTGTGTGGTGCGTGGTGTGTGGCATGTGGTGTGTGGTGTGTGGTGTGTGGTGTGTGGTGTGGTGCGTGGTGTGTGGTGTGTGGTGTGTGGTGCGTGGTGTGTGGCATGTGGTGTGTGGTGTGTGGTGTGTGGTGTGTGGTGTGTGGTGTGTGGTGTGTGGTGTGTGGTGTGTGGTGTGTGGTGTGTGGTGTGTGGTGTGGTGTGTGGTGTGTGGTGTGTGGTGTGTGGTGTGTGGTGCGTGGTGTGTGGTGTGTGGTGTGTGGTGTGTGGTGTGTGGTGTGTGGTGTGTGGTGTGTGGTGTGTGGTATGTGGTGTGTGGTATGTGGTGTGTGGCATGTGGTGTGTGGTGTATGGTGTGGTGTGTGGTGTGTGGTGTGTGGTGTGTGGTGTGTGGTGTGTGGTGTGTGGTGTGTGGTGTGTGGTGTGTGGTGTGTGGTGTGTGGTGCGTGGTGTGTGGTGTGTGGTGCGTGGTATGTGGTGTGTGGCATGTGGTGTGTGCTGTGTGGCGTGGCGTGTGGTGTGTGGTGTGTGGTGTGTGGTGTGTGGTGTGTGGTGCGTGGTATGTGGTGTGTGGTGTGTGGTGTGTGGTGTCTAGTCTGGCGTGTGGTGTGTGGTGTGTGGTGTGTGGTGTGTGGTATGTGGTGTGTGGCATGCGGTGTGTGGCATGCGGTGTGTGGCATGTGGTGTGTGGCATGTGGTGTGTGGCGTGTGGTGTGGTGTTTGCTGTGTAGGTGCATTGGTTATTTCCTGTTGATCATTTTCGGGTTTGTGCTGCTGTTACTTTTTCCAGCACAGCGTTCGGGCGTGGCACTTCTGTGAATACACATGCAGTTGTCAGGGAAAGTACACCTTGTGATGATACCCTTCTTGCTGGATTGCTTTCAGCTGAGAGCGTACAGTCGTGGCCAAAACAACAGAATGCAACTGCCCATTCATGAAAAAGCACACCAAGGGGTTCCCCAGCCAATACACACATAATTGCAGCACGGGGGGGGGCGACCCCTCGGTTCTGGACGCCAACTACCCCCCCAACTAATTGTTGGCTGGAGGCCCCTTGGGGGGGGGGGGGGGGGGTCTAGGAGGGGCTGGGGGGGGGGGGGGGGCGCTCCGGGAGGGTCGGTTGGGCGCCCATGGACGCCTGAGGGCAACACCTTTGGCAACTAACTGTTGGCCGAAGGCCCCCTGGGGGGGGGGGGGGGGGGGCAGGGGTAGTTGGCGTCCCAGGACCCGCGGAGTTGCCCCCCCCCCCGGGAATTGCAGCGTCACAAAATTGACATATGACTAGTGACAGGTGAGGGGGCGAAAATGAGCACAGTACATGTGGTGCCAGTTCCTTGGCGACTCCTCAATGACTAACAGAACATCCGATAAATGTGGCTAAAATGTGGGAACAAAAATGTGGGCCTCTCCATCGCTGTGACGTTGTAGTTTCACATGGTGAGTTGCTGTCACAGGGCAGTTGCTCCGCTCCAGCGTCAATCAACACGCACCACAGGCTACATGGCACACCACATCACCATAACTGCTGCCCATCACAGTACAGACCAAAGTACGGACCCTGCCCCTCCCTTGAAATCTCCCCCCTTTTGTCGGGCCGGTTCCCCCCTCTCGGGGGAGGGGGGGGGGGACCGCACCACAAATCGGTACCATAGTATCACAGTGTAAATCAGCTTCGGCGCCTGCGGCGCCTTGTAAAATTTTCTTTGGCGCCTAGTATTTCCTATGCTTTCTGGGCCAAGGTGACGGTTCCCCCCCCTGGGGGGGGGGATTTCAAGAGGGGGGGGGGGGGGGCAGGGTACCCACGACACTACCCACGCACACACCAGACTACCCCCCAGGGTACCATACTACCACCACACTACTACACACTGCATCTTACCCAATGCATACAACACATCACGTACCAGATACCACTATGAAAACCCACGCACCACACACGATGCACCACACACACACACCACACAGAGCGTGCCATGACACGTGAAAGATGACGCAGAGGAAAATGAAAGGCGCATGACAAACGACCAGGCAACCCTTTGTGAATCCAGCAACTCAGACCGGCCTTGCCCATTTAGCCCCTGCAAGGCCGTGCACACCTGAGTGACAGCATGAAGCTGCTTCGGGGTTTCTGCATCAATTGTGCTGCAGTCAATCAAAAGGGAGCCTGGCTGTGCTGATGCGAAGATCCCTGTTTCTGCGTTTCTGTAAACCTCCTTCACAATGTCAGCATTGGGCAGCATCGTAATAATCACATTGGAGGCTTGTGCTACTTCACGTGGGCTGCTTGCAGCGCCTGCACCCAACCCTACCAGTCCCTGTACCGAGGGCTGATGGGCGTCATAAACAGTGAGGTTGAAGCCCTTGCGTACCATGACCCCTGCCATCCGAGACCCCATGTTACCAAGTCCAATGAAACCATACATTGATCCAACCGCTTGCTGACTGAATGGCAGGTTGTCGTAGCAAAAGATGGCTGCAAAAATAATGCGACTACAGCAGAGCATGGGGACATTAAGGAAACCACTCAAGGCGCCACATACAAGGGCCAAAAGCTGAAATATTTTCAATTTGTGCGAGTGGGTGTGGATCTTGGTCACTGCATTCACATTTCGGCAACCAACGACCATTCACCAAGCGTTGATGGGTGACTATTTTGCAAGGGGACGCTCTGGTGGGGAGGTTTAGAAATGACTGAATTTGTGCACACACGCCCCCAGCATGTGCATTTCACTTATTCATTAATTCGCAGGGCCCTGAGCAGTCACCCACCATATTTGTTGGCTAGAGTCGGTTGTGTTGCCTGTGCCGTGCTTGCTCTCCTCCATCGTGTTCCTGGCGTTCTACTACCCTCAACTCTCAGCTGCTGTCATGCCTGGATTTAAGATGGGGATTCTGAGGGGATTCAGTGGCCCAAGTACTGAAATCCCCCCGTTCGTCCATGCAGACTGGTGAGGAGGAGGAGGAGATGTGGACAGTATCCGAGCCATGCGAAAACCCCATGGTACCAGCACAGCTGTTCGAGCTTGTGACAGCGTGTCACCACCAGGCCACTGCAGGTGTTCTGTGTCATTAGCGATGATGGCGGTGCCTGTCTCCCCATAATCACCGCATGATTGGACCTAACACTTCGCCGAGGCCCAAAGGTAGTGACGCGACCACGGCTCCACTCCCTGGTCATGTCAAAGCCCCCTTGGCAACATTTGATGCAGTTTGTGGGGTGTTCTAGCCCCATGACCCATGGGCTCAAACAGTGGAAGCATCCATCCCTCTTTCTTACTGTGTTGCATGTTGGTTAGGTGAGGGATCTTCTTTCAAGGGACTTAGAAGGACAGGCTGCATTTAATTTGTTGCGACATTAAGATAATTCTCTATCCTCACCAGGTCATTATGGAACAATTTTGTAGTTTCTCATGGTCAACAGCCATGGCTGAAATTGCCCAAAAAAAAAAACTCTGCAGTCTACATGATACACGGAGAAGTGCATTGCCTGAGATGCAATCAATGCATTTGCACCACAATGCACAAATGCTGTTGCCGTGGGCAAGTGCAGACATCTCCCCCAAACCTGAAAAACCAACGTTCCCGGGTAAACTAAATTGTTCAAGGTGACGGTTCCCTGGCCCCCTCCCTGGAGGAAATCGCAAGGGTAATTACCAAGCAAAGGGGGGGGGACTAAAAAAAAGCCTGGTTCCACCTCTGAAAAATCTGCTACCAAATTGGTCCAAGGAGGCACCCAAAAATGGATGTTTCGTTCTGGGATGGTTGTTTTTTTGTTCTTGTTTTCTTGTGCTCCGGCGCTGCATAAGTCCATGAGTCCGAAGTATGGAACATATGAGAGCGCACTTTGGCGCATGTGCGCATATGTACAGCTGCTGCATGGTTGTTGCTGTTCCTCGCAGGTTTTAGGATGGCTGCTGTTGATTTTGGGAGGGGTCTGGATACTTGCTGGTGAGCCCAGAGCTTTGGTGGAGCTTGAGCTTTGCTAGAGGGCTTCTTACTGATGGCCACTCTCTCTACATGGACACTAAGCTGGGCTGCTAGGCCAGAACCATACCTGAAATGCCATTGAAACTACTCATGGATCCATTAGATCGTGACAGGAAATGCTAAAAAATACAAGGGTGGCCGCCACCCAGCCCAACACGTGTGATATGATTTGAAGCACAATCACGTGACACCGCAACTGACATTGTCAAGCAGTACACAACCACCCGAAAACGGGGGTTATGAAGACCCCTGGGGGATCAACACCCCCTTGTAGCCAGGACAATGGGGTTCTGGACCACGGAATAAAAGGGACGTTGCCAAAAAAGGCTTAGTAAGTGTGCCAAGGGAGTGGGGGGGGGGGGGGGCAACGCTTTAGTGAAACACTTTAATTTGTGTGAAACATGAACCAGACACTGCAGCCCTGCCACACGCTGAGACACAGCCTGCACACGAAAACTTGGTATTGTTTTGTTGCGCCCTGTCCCACTCCTGCCCTGCCAGCACTGCAGCCAATCAATGTACAGTCAATGGCATCCTTCAAATTTGTCCACTCCCCATGCAAAAACCAGATAGTTCCAAGCAGGACACATCAACAAGTCCTTGCGGATGAGAACAAAGCCGTGTGAGCAAATAAGATGTGCCACTGCCGGTGAACCAACATTTGAAGAGGCTGAGTAGCAGCCGTTGTAAAGCCCTGTTTTCACCCAGTTTTGCCAATGTCAGCTTGGATACGAGAGCCAACACCCTCACCGAAAATAGTGTGACAGCTGTTGACCGTATGGACCGAAATAGAAAACGGGATAGCACTCGACGAACGAAACCCTGTGATTTGCCCCCTCCCCCCCACGCATTTATTGAAATGCCTGATTCTCGTCAGAAATGGATGGCTGCACGCATGCAGCGTGGCAAACCACAAAGCCGCACTTTTTTCGCATGAAATTGTGCACATGGGCAGCACTGACGGACGGGGTGCGACGGTTCCCTTCCACTTCACATATTGCTGCCTGCAAAATAGAAGCAGCAGATGCAAGCCCAAGTTCCTGCGAGTCAGTGAAAGCGTACATGATGACCAACCAGAGCACGCGCGGGGCGGTCCTCACGAGCACAACTGCCTTCAGAGGCACGGCAGTTAGCAGTAATATGTGCATGTGCATATATATGTATATATCGGGCACGCGCTTTGAGGCACCGTTTCGGGCATCGACATGATTGCATGTGAGGCACATGGCGATGCATCTGCACGCACACGCAAGCATACCCCATTGCACGGGTGCACAGAGACACAAACATTACCGCGGTGGTTGTCCCAAACGGCTGCGTGGGACAAAATGAACAGTGTTGTGCAGTGTTACAAGCCGACTGGGGTGCCTCTAAAACCCATCTGCAGCAGAATGATACTGTGGGTCATGCACATGGCTCTCACATGCGACTGCAGTGAACATCCTGCCGTTTTAGAGAGCATGCGGCAAGTGCAATGGGCCCGGCTTGCCGAAGTGGTTGGTCAGTGTGCCCACCCTTTGGATTGGAGACTTCCATGGCTCGCAACCATCTCAATATGGTCGATGCTTTCAATCATGGCTGGCCATCTACAGGGGGCAGGAGGGTCCATGAAGGCTGGATGTTTCTAAGGGGGGATGGTCGGGGGATAGAGGGTGTCATGAGGTTGGCACAGAGCGCACGCCTAAAATTGGCCCCTCTAAACCCGATCCCAAAGGCCATGGAAGTGGGGGAACACCAAACAAAGACGCACACTGACGCCGAGCAAAGTGTTGGTTCAGGTAGGCGCTGCAATGCAGCCCTACTTGGATCCTTTGCTGGACTAAGCTGCAGCCTTCATGAGGGGGAAGGGAAGCGATGATGTGGCGGCCTATGAAAAATGTCAACCACAAAAAAAACGCCCTTTTTAGGGGGAAAGAAATGCAAGGGAATACTGCGATGGTCAGCAGAGGAAATGCACAACTGCAGCTGCAGACGCTGCACTGGGCTTTTTTCGCAGCGCTGGATGGCGGTGTGATCCCCGCTGCCCAGATTGAGCCCTTAGCCTGACGGCTGAGCCCGTATCCTTCGCTTCTGCGGGCGGCTGTGGTTGGCATAAAATGCCAATGAGAAGGACCAGGCGTCCACAAGTTCATCTCCATTGCTCGCCGAATCGGCCTCCGTTTGTGAGAACCTGTATTGGTTTCCTTTGACACGACGGTTGACTGAGCCACAGAGAGACTGTATTGGCCCGCACGTGTTTTCCATGACTTCGGAGGTCCAGGATGCACTTAAGTAGACTTGTCCAGCGATGACCCCCATGACCGCAGAGCTTTGGACAACCGCCACACCCACGCGCCGACACACACAGAGATGAATACGAATGGGGCATTTCTGCACAGCGCGCGCACAGCACCCAGCAGTGAGGTATCTTTCACGTGACCACCCTGAAAACCACCCACCAGATCGAGATTGAGGGCTGCGTGAGCAGTGAGGTGGTGCATTGGAACTCGCCACCTTCACCGCATCTTGATAGTTTTCCAGATGAACAAATCCTTCTGGTGCAATCTCAACCACTCTGGCAGGAACTCACACAGTTTGAGCGAGTGTAGAACGCCCTATTCCCAATACTGAGATCCGTGGAAACTGAGAAAATGGGTCGAAGGAGATGAAGCGCAAAGTACGATGTCCTGCAGCAGGCATTATGAAAATTATGAGGAAAAAAAAGGTCAAAGATAGCTATTTTTCGCACAGTGCAGGCACAGCGCACGGTGTGCCCGCAGCACAGTGCACAAGTTCTGACCAGGAAACTTTCGTCACCCAGCACAACACCGTTTGGTACTTGCCAACAGCCGCCGCCTTGCCATCGACGAACTGCCGACGGTTGACTGAGCCACAGAGAGACTGTATTGGCCCGCACGTGTTTTCCATGACTTCGGAGGTCCAGGATGCACTTAAGTAGACTTGTCCAGCGATGACCCCCATGACCGCAGAGCTTTGGACAACCGCCACACCCACGCGCCGACACACACAGAGATGAATACGAATGGGGCATTTCTGCACAGCGCGCGCACAGCACCCAGCAGTGAGGTATCTTTCACGTGACCACCCTGAAAACCACCCACCAGATCGAGATTGAGGGCTGCGTGAGCAGTGAGGTGGTGCATTGGAACTCGCCACCTTCACCGCATCTTGATAGTTTTCCAGATGAACAAATCCTTCTGGTGCAATCTCAACCACTCTGGCAGGAACTCACACAGTTTGAGCGAGTGTAGAACGCCCTATTCCCAATACTGAGATCCGTGGAAACTGAGAAAATGGGTCGAAGGAGATGAAGCGCAAAGTACGATGTCCTGCAGCAGGCATTATGAAAATTATGAGGAAAAAAAAGGTCAAAGATAGCTATTTTTCGCACAGTGCAGGCACAGCGCACGGTGTGCCCGCAGCACAGTGCACAAGTTCTGACCAGGAAACTTTCGTCACCCAGCACAACACCGTTTGGTACTTGCCAACAGCCGCCGCCTTGCCATCGACGAACTGCCAACTGCGATGCACTGAACGGTCACGTCAGTGAACCACCAACCGGCTGCACCCAGCCCCACTGTCAATGTCACCTGCGGCGCACAGGTCTGGCGGACGGTCCGCTACGACCACTCCTAAATGCAATGATGGAAGCAGCCTGCAACTGTACTGAAATCTGCGAACCTCTCGTCTATTGTGTTGCATCCTTCGTCGAAGAGGGAGATAGAAACACCACAAAGTGGATGGATGGCAATTGCACGTGCGGCACCATGTGTCACCTATGCATGCACACAATGAGGCGCACGCATGCACCCACGATGCCTGCGCATGCGCATACGCTCGTCACCGCCACAAGGGGATGCATGCCTATTGGCACCTCTCCAGGTGCCCCCGGTGCCGCCTGGCCCAACAGACCATGCTTTTGCGCGTGCGTAGTGTGCGTGGTGCATCCAAAAAGGAATACACAAACACCACATTGATCCAGGTCAATGATCCAGAAATCAGAAATGATGCCCCCATTAGTGTGCTGTTTACATCGTTTTGGCATGGCAGAAGCCTAATTCAAAAAGCGCGGAACCACGGGACGTCCACAGCAGGACATGAACGTAATCTTGCAACAGGGTGGGGTGGTGTGTTGGAAGGCCAGGTTGCCATTTGATCTCGCGATGAGGGTGTGCTAAACCGCCTTTCATTTGCCAGCCTTGTCTCACAATCAAGTGCATGTGGATGCCAACAGGCACACCATGTACCAGCCTGTAACCTTCCGATGTGTCCTGGCAATTCCTCATGTCGGACAGGCGAGTATCCTGGATATTGGGGTACCCTGGTTTTTGAGGATACCCGGGATGTTGAGGATACCCGGGATATTGAGGATACGTCGGATATTGAGGGTACCCGGGATATTGATGGTACCCAGGGTATTGTGGGTACGTCTGGCATATTAATATCCTACGCTGGTTATACTAAGATTTGACCATTACGAGCAGAGAGCCACACCTGAGGGCGTCCCATAGAAAATTCCGGAAAATGGGAGCGGATGAGGCAAGCAATAAATTCTTATGTGGCAAAGGGGGTATCTGGTCCTGAAACATGTGCCCCAACCCTGTGTCATGGAGACGAGATATATTTTTCTACAAACGGAAATGGTGTGCAATCGATTGAAGGCCCACACATCCATATCCTCTCCTTGCACACAGACCGTGCCCAAAACCAACCCCCAGTCCCAAACAAACAATGTGAATAGGCCAAAGAAATATAGGGTTGCTTTCTGCAAGGCAGACTGCTACGGTCTGTTTAATGTTCTGCAAGGTTCGTGAGGTGCCCATTACATCTGCGACGGCTGTCGATGGTTGTAGAGAAGTATGGCGGGTGGCATTGCTGGTTGAAGGGTTGAGAAGGGTTGTGGACAGGAAGTGAGGGGCTGGACCGAGGTTGTGGAGGGTTGTGGACGGTGGTGCTGGGGCACAATACCAGTGCTCAGAGGGTTGGACAATCCATGGGATGTCCAAGAACATACTGCGCAGCCCAGACTGCGCTGGCACAGGATAATACCCCCTCCCCGGCAGCATCGCTGCCACAGATCCCGCCCAAGCTCCGCCTCGCACATGGCTACTAACCCTATTGGTTGGTTGTGAGGTTTGCCTGCACGCCAGCGCTGACCGCTACGGCGGGCATGTGGGCTGTAAGCCGCTGAGTGCTCCCCTACAGTCAACCGGTGGGGTCCAATTCCATGGCGTCCACAATCAAACGTGCGAACTCGGAGCACGAGACCTTCGTGGCTCCGGGCATCATGCGGTGGAAGTCATACGTCACGGTCTTGTTCCCAATCGTCGTGTCCATCCCTGTGCCAAGCAGCGTGGATGGGGATGCTGCCCCCCTTCGGGCAGAGGGTGTTGCCATGCGGCTGTCGAATGTGACCCAGGCAGCATCGCAGCACGGCACACATGCACACACACAGCGCAGCGGTGCAGGGGCAGCGGGGGAAACGGCGCCAAGTGTGACATTAAGGCCCCAAAGGCACGAGGATGCATTGGATGCAACCCAGGGATGGGCTTATCCATGGGGCAGGGGTCTCCCAGCCCCCCCCTAAACTTTAGGTACCCCTCCCCCTACTTTAGGTACCATGCCCCCCGCCTAAACTTCAGGTAACCCCCCCCCCCCCCCGAGGCGAAACCACCCACCCACCGAAAACCAAGAAATTGTTCCTCTCAGGAAAAATGTAATTTTGAATAGAGATCCAAAAATGAGAGGCTCCTTTCAGGTACAAAACTTTTTTTGCTGTCATACCCCCCGTCCCCGTAGGCCAAACACAAAGCACAAGCCTGAGGCAACCACTCCATTACACGCACACAGAGAGACAGACACCCTCAATGATGAGGTTGGCCGCGGTCTTCCATCCCATGTGCCGCAGCATCATCTCCCCAGACAGGATCACGGACCCGGGGTTCACCACGTCCTTATCCGCGTACTTGGGCGCCGTCCCATGCGTTGCCTCGAAGATGGCGTGCCCGGTTTGGTAGTTGATATTGCCGCCAGGCGCAATGCCAATGCCGCCAACCTGCGCGGCCAGCGCGTCGCTCAGATAGTCTCCATTCAGGTTCATAGTGGCGATAATGTCGAACTCTGTCGGGCGCGTGAGCACCTGCATCAGCAGCAGCATCGGGACCAGAAACAACAACAGCAGTGCCAGCACGCGTACCAACACGAGCGCCAACACAAACACGAGCAACGCGACAGCAGATCACCAAGACCAGCACCAAAAGGACTGAAGACGACAACGACATGGGGAACCTCGCCAGAACCCCAGAAATACCAAAGGAGCTTCACACTGAGGTACCGAAACGAAGAAAACCAGACACACCCCAAACACCATGTGAATCTTTCAAGAGAACACACACACACACACACACACACACACACACACACACGTGCGCACACACTCACACATGCACGCACCACACACCCACACGCACACACGCACACAATAGCAAAGGCCAAGTTGGTGCACTGCGTGCTGTGCCGACACAATGAAACCTAGCCAAGGAGGAAGGGAGGAAACCACCCTACATTTATGCGGCCGTCACAAGGGTCTTCATATCCTTGGTGATTGGTGGCCATGGCCAAGCGCAATCTGCTGTTGTGTGAGTGTGTTGGAAGATGGTGGCAGTCTTCTGGAGACATAGGCATTCTGCCTTGACCCGATTGGGACCCAACTTGTAGCAATATGCAGCACTATGTGGCTGGAACTGATAAGCCATTCCACTGATTTGCGAGGATCTAAGAGTGCAGATGGAGGGTTCAGGTGCTGGCTCATAAAGAGAATCCACAAACACATTGTTTCCTAGAGATAGCAAGGCAATGACCATGAAGGTTGGAATCCGCTTTGGAGTGTGTAACAACCCACCTACCGATTTGTTGCATTCTGAATGTACACGACGTCCGGTGATTCCCCATCATCATAATCCAGCATCCACCTATAACAAAGAACATGCAACAAAACCGGGTAGAAATGGGCTAAAATGGCTGAAAATGGGTAGAAATGGGTGGCATTTCAAATATGCCACATCCTCAATCCACAAGAAGCGTTAAAAACACTGTTATGGAACGACCAACTGGTGAAAAAAGGCCAAAACTAGGGTTCAAGTAGTTGCCGACATACAAAAGTTTGCACTGCGGGCGCACTGTGTGCACGGCATTCCCAAAGACACAGCAGAGCGTTGGACAATCTTCGTTAGGCCAGTGCAAACAAAAGTAACATGCAGGCGAGGCGCCGTTCTGAACAGCGACGATGGGCAGATATGTGCCGCGGGTCGCGAACGAGGGCAATGCAAATACGTGTGGTGCCTTGCCCCATGCCTCTGTGGGTGCCCGTTCCCGTCCTATGATGCCTGTTCTGTGACTTAGGAATGGCCGGCTGAAGGTGGTAGAACATGCTGAATGGTCGTCTGGGCCAAGAACGTTGGCAACATACATCGTAGTGGCAGCCTGGGCCTGCCGCCATGCACCGGGTTAGTGGTCCAGGGGGCTGGGTCCAGTGCCAACCCCCCCCCCTCCCCGAGTGGTGCTGGGTCTTTAGAGGCACCGAAGGAAATTTTCCGTCTAAAACTACTTGGCGCCAAAGGCAGCAGAGAAAATTTTTAATTGGCCGAAGGCCCAGAAGAAAATTTGGTCCAATTGTTTTTTGGGGGGGGGGGGCGTCCAGGGTTGGGGGGGTGAGACCTATTAAAAAAAACAGACCAATGCAAACCAGAGGTAATGCACTCCACAGTAACGCATAAATGCGGCATAAATGCGTGTTCCTTCTCTATGCCAAACCTGGTGAAACCTCAAGACACACACTGTGTCTGAAACAGAAAACAGAACATCATGTCTGACTACAGTTAGTCGGACAATCACAGTCAGTAGCTGTGGTGGTGGTGGGGGGGGAGGGGGCACACAGCCCCCCCCCCCCCCCCAAGGGACTTGCTTGAGCCGGGGGGGGGGGGGAGGGGGGGAGGGGGTCCAGGGGGGAGCCCCCCCCCCCTTGCTGGAACAGACCCAATCCACAGTGAACAGAAAAATTATTGGAGAATGAACAACTCAGCACATGGAAATGCCATGTCGTCGGCCGTAAACAAAGAAAATTCATCATTGAATGTCAATTCAGGGTTCCCACATCTCACCAATACAAAACAACTGCAACAAAGCAGGACATTCACCATCTCATGCCAAATGACAGTGATCTTTGTTGTCAGTCAGAATTAGACTCACCTGAACTGGAGGCCCCATCGGTAGTGGGACTGGAACTGGAACCTGATGATGATGACAAACCTGAGTCACTGCCTACTGCCTGAATGGGAGACATCAGACAAATTATCAAGCAGCGCCTCATCATCCACTGGCTCCGGATCAGAGGGTACCTGGGCTTTTTGTCTTTTATGACCAGTGATCCTATCTTTAAACCTAAAATAAAGCAGCGTGTCAATTACATCTTCGCTTTTGTGCGTGGCAACGGTGGGACCGGGGAGCTGAAATATACTAACAACGAGCGTTGGGGCATAGTGTGGATAACAAGGGAGATGGAGCACACATGGAGCAATATGTACACAGTGTATGGCATGCGCCGAAGGCGCCGAAAAATTTTTTTCCCATGACTAAAAAAATGTTCCCAAACCCCAGGTTTTCGGGTGCACTTGAGCTGAGGGGGGAGGGGGGGAGGGGGTCAGGGGGGGGGGGTCCCCCCTGCCGGAATGAAAATTAAAGCAAGTCCCTCCCCCCCCCCCGCCCCCAGTGGTGCCGAGTTGTTAAAGGGAGCCCTGAGCCTGGACGGCCTGGCATTGGTAGTCTCGTGACATGGGGTGCTGGGGCCAACCGCGCCGCTGCTTGTCTCTGTGGATCAGGTCAGTGGCCGGTGAACAGGGCGAACAAATGCAAACGAACACCTCTGGGACAGCCTGCCGCGGGCCTTGGTTAGACCCTGGCTGTACCACCATGGGCACCATGGAGAAACGGCAGACGGGTGGAGGTCACTGCTGGCAGAATGAGCCAAACGTATGCCGGGCCAAGAACTGGCACTGAATGGCAGGAAGACAGCCTGCTGCCTGCCCCCGGCTAGACCTGGCTCTTGGGGCCTGAACTGTGCCTTGGAGATCTTGATTGGGTCGTGCTCAGAGTTCTCCTTAAAGGGGGGGGGGGGGGTCCTGGAACCCAAAAGTCCAAAAGTTTGTGTACCAAAAACAGCCAAATCAATATTTCCTTTCGGCAAATTTCATTTTTCCCACTATGAAATCCGGGACCGAGAGGGTGGGGTATTCGAGCCCCCTCCAGGAGACGCTGAGTTGTTAAGCAAGACTCTGGTCGTGCTGTTGCTCACACACACACGAGAGGGTCAAGGAGCACCTGCTGCAGCGTGATGTCCGCAATGGTGTCGCGGATCAACAGTTTGGTCTTCCACGCCCCATCTCCGAAGTTCTCAAAGAGGTCTGAAATCGTTCCCTCAACCTCACTCAAGACGTCTGTTTGCTGGCCCTTCGTCATGGTATCGAACCCAGGCTCCAGCAGCTTGGCGTTGGCCAGCGGGTCTGTGATGCCTGGGCAATGCGAATGGTGGTGCAGTAGAAGAACGGAAAGATCGTCAGGACACCATTAAGGGGCTGTCCCTTTAATAGTTGACCCTGGAGTCGGGTAGTGGGGAAGGAGATGCCATCCCTCCTGTGATTGCGGCTGTGATTGTGCCATGGATGTGAGGGAAGGTCGGGGGGGGGAGGGGGTAGAAAAAAAATTCCTGGTACCGGCGTACAGCCTCTTTTTCGGTGGGTCCCCCCGGAGGGGGGGGGGTTCAAAAAAAATTCGCACGAAATTTTTTTCCGGACCCCAAAACCTGAAATTTTCCTCAACTCTACCCCACCTCTTTGGGTTCGGAAGGTGCAAGGCGGATATTTTTCAAGGTGACCATTGATGTTTCAGCAGATATGGGTGGTATTTGTGTTTCAGGGCACAAAGACCCCCGGTCTGTTCCGGCTGCAGTGTAGCGCCCACCCTGGCCTCCTATCCGCAGGCCTGAAAGTGGGCAGAAATGCTACATAACCCCTACATTATCAGGGGTCCCCAACAAAGGGGACAAAATCAAAGCACAAAAAAACAACAAAAACCAAAAATAAAAAAAATCCCATTGTGTCGCACATCCTACCTGTAAGCACAAATATTGTTTGCCCCAGGAGATGAACCAGAGACCTTCCCCTTGTAGAAGCACTGTTTACCCGCTGGGGTATGGACCATCTCTGACAGGTGTCTGCACAGGGATGGTATTGATATTTGGTCCAATATGGTTTTCATCCATTATTGAGTTCTCCTGAAAAATCTGAGTATTTTGAGTATAGACACGTGGGGTGAAAACCCATTTTTTCACCCTCTGCCAGATGAAGCAAATTTTCCTCATGGCGCACAATGTAGCAAAGTGAAGGTTACATGCAAATCCTCCTTGCGAAAAAAAATTCCTACAGGGAGTGCTAGTTTTTTTTTCGGGGGGTGCCCCCGGAGGGGGGGGGGGGTACAAAAAAACAAATTCGCGTGAATTTTTTTCCACCCCGCCCTGGGGAAGGTCGCAAAGCCTCAAGCTATGTTGTAGACAGCCCTCGTGCTACTGCTCACTTCTGTCATCCAAAGTGCAATCGGAGCAGCAATGGCCCCACACTATGTTTTCAAGTGTGTGTATTACTTGGCACGAGTTTGCAAGGTCGGGATGCCGTACAGGTGTCTGTGGGAGCACTTGCAGGCTTGGCACAAAGTTTTTTTTTGTTTTGCACAGAGGGCAGGGGTCTGTGGGGTTGGCAGCCACCACTCTGGCGGTGACTGGCAAGCATGCCCTGCGGTGCATGTGTGAGCAATTGCAAACTTAGCACAAAGGCATCTGTTTTTGTTTTGCACAAACAGAAAGGCAAGGTATGTGAAGTGGCCAGCCACAACTCTAGCAGTGACTCACAGGGATGCCCTGCAGGAATATGTGTGAGTAGTACTGTGGTTGTACTGTGCGAGCGTGGTCGTACTGTGCGAGCGTTTACGAAGCCTCAAGCTCTGCTGTAGCCAGCCCTAGTGTTGGTGCATACTTCTGTACCCCAAGAATGGATGTGGCAATGGCTTGAGGTTCCCATGCACCACTCTGGAAGAGTGCCACATCGATGCCCACCCCAGGGCCGACAGACAGGAGCCTGCGCGTGTGCAAAACAGGGGTGGGGTTAGCAGGTACCCCCCCCCCCTGCCCTGAGATACCGAGGCCTTGTGCAAACCCCCCCCCGCCGCCGCCCTGACGAGGAAGTACAAATTGCGAATTTGTGTGGACCGAAAACAGGCTACGGAGGGGCTTGATGGCAGGTGCAGGGCACTCCACATACATGCCTCAAAACGGTCCCCACACCGCACTGATCACTGGGTCTGCTCGGCCTGGGTTCCGGAACATCATGGATCCTGAGATGCCATGTTCTAAAGAGGGACTACTATACGCGGAAGCGCACAGTGCGTGTCTTGGGGGTGAATTCGCAGACCTACCCACCTATTCGACAGTGAAGTGAGTGTGTTGCCAAGCTGTGGTGTGGGCAGTACGTGAGCACCGAGTACCCAAGGAACCAAGAAATGACCTTTTCCCCAGAGTTCGGTCCAACACAGTACACCGTGCGCCACGGTGCGCGCGCGGTGCAGGGAATCCCCAAAAGGCTGCGGTGAGAATTCTGTGATTGGCAATTCATCATAACAGGCCCCCCAGCAGCCGATCCCAACCGCACAGTTAAGCGCAGTTAAGAGCAACATTACCGTACCCACCCCTGGCCTCCTGGTGCAAAATGTGGCGACTGAACATTCTATTGCACAGTGGCTCCGAACTGATCTGTCTTCGTTGTTCAAGGGCCATGTCAGTCAGTGAGTGGCCCGAAACAGAGGTGGGGGGGGTGACCGAAATCGAAATTGGCAAGGATCCAGCTCTCGCGCTCAGTGACGCACTGCTGACGGTACTCGGTCTTGACCAACTCGTAGCCCCAGTCCCGGAACCCGCCCTCCGTGTACTTCATGATGTTGCCTTTGTGGACCACTGAGACGCTCTTGTGGCCGTGCATCAGCGCATAATTGATGGCGGCCCTGATGAGCCGCTGCGACCCCTCCTTCGAGACGGGCTTGACCCCGAAGGCGGAGCTCTCCGGGAATCGCACCTTCCCCAATAGCCCTTTGGTGTCCAGGAACTCGATCAGTGCGTCCGAGTCCAGGGACCCGACCTGCAAAGAGTGGTGTGCAAGGGACG
Source organism: Eutreptiella sp. 'Long Island Sound 2002' (assembly GCA_964036045.1). Classification (NCBI taxonomy): domain Eukaryota; phylum Euglenozoa; class Euglenophyceae; order Eutreptiales; family Eutreptiaceae; genus Eutreptiella; species Eutreptiella sp. 'Long Island Sound 2002'. Next base: position 6,656,628 of record OZ038387.1, on the reverse strand, counting down.
CTCTCAGCGGCGCTGGAGCTGAGGACAGAGTTACAAACAACGCTCAGCGGTTGTGGGGCGGCCCACGGCAGACGGCGAAGGACGGCAAAGGACGGCGGTTGGGAGCAGTTTGGCTGTGGGAAATTTGGCAGAAGCCCCTGGATTTTCTGCGGTAAATTTGGCGGACGCTCCCAGAAGTCTTGTGGTGTGTAGGGCCTTGCAGGTTTGGATGCAAAACCGGATGGTGCGGACGATTGCCACTCTGCTTCTTTGAGAAGTGCTTCTTGCATGCCGCAGCAACATCTGTCAGAATTGCCATTTGCTTGTTAGGGACAACCCCAAGAGCTCGGCGCTTTTCCAAGTCTGCCAGCACGCGCAACCATCCCTCCCCCCTCTCAGTACTGCACCTCTCTCACTCACAGTTCATTGCACAGGCAGTTTTTCCTGCAATACAAAAGGGCCCCCAGACCCGCAGACCCCCAGACCTGGCAGGAGGAAGGGGTTTAGGGGTTGGTTTGCCTTGCGGGAAATTTGGCAGAAGCCACTGCATTTTGCGCGGTAAATTTGGCGGCCAATTTGAAACACCAAATTTCCCACACCAAATTTACTGCCCACCAAACCCCCCCCCCCCCTGTACCGAGAAAATAGGAGGCAACTGGACGGCGGTGGAAGTGCAACTACCACCCCACCCAACCCCTTGGTATAACGGTCGGAGTCAAAACAGACGGACGGAGAGAACGCCGGGATGTAGTTTGTACGAGGGCACGCTACAGTGTGCACGGTCCAAATGTAGTGGACAGCCCGGGAGCACAAATGTCACATGGCACAGGACACACACAGGAAAAGCGCAGTTTTGGCCATCATTGTGTAATCCTGGGGCGGAGTGAGTGTTGCTTTGTCCAAACAGGCACATGTCTGAACAATATGCCGGCATGATTTCCGTCATGTTTTGCACAACGGGTTTTGGCGGTTCACGTTGTTTTGTTTCCAGCAACCAGAGATTTCCATTTCTGTGGTGTGTGGTACCTTGGCACCTCCCAACTGCTTCTGACCGCCACCAACCTGACCAACCGCCAATACCCGCTTTTGCAAGCGCCTTCGAAACCCCGATCAAGCGCATCCCGGGGAGGGTTCTCGGACTGGGTGAACCATGAAAGGTGGTGTCGGCCTGCCGGTCGGTACGTCCAAATTAACGTACCTGGTTGTGTTCTGTGAGGGCGAGCCTCCAGACTGCAGGGGTGCGTGTGCCATTAAGGCCGGTCAGTTACCGAGCACCACAACTGGTGGCCAGTGCCATGGCATCTCTCGGACCTGCTTGTTGGCCAAAGTCAGGTCTGGGGTGTGTGTGGGGGGGGGGGGGGGGGGGGGGGCAGGGCATTGCTTGAGCGGGGGGGGGGGAGGGGGGAGGGGGTCCAGGGGAGGGGGGGAGGGGGTCCAGGGGGGAGCCCCCCCCCCCAGGTCGGAATGCAACAAACACCCAAGGAATTGCAAAATTGTATCACAATGTTTTGTCATAATGTCAGAAGAAAGGTAATGCAACTCATCTTTCTGGGTCCATACATTTTGCCCTCACCTAAACACCACCAGGCAACACAAACAGGAAACGTGAAGGAATTTTCTTTGTCCATCTATCTTGAAATAGAGGATCGCGGTTATAACGTCGCCGCGTTTTGCGCGGGGGCACGGTTGGACCGGGGAGCCAAAGAACGCACTCATGGACCTTTGTGACATGATATCTGTGGGACAGGGGACAAAGCATACAAGCAGAATGACCAAAGAACCCTGGTACAGGTGCGCCGAAGGCGCAGGAGAATTTTTTTGTGCACAAGCGAAAAAAATTCCCAGAACCTTGATTTTTAGGTGATTTAGAGCGAGGGGGGGAGGGGGGGGGAGGGGGGAGGGGGGGAGGGGGTCCAGGGGAGGGGGGGAGGGGGTCCAGGGGGTGTGGTGGTGTGGGGCCGAGGCGGGGGATCATATTGACGCACCGCAAGCCTTCTTGCTGGTGCGGGGAGGGTGCCATGAAGGCCGAGTGGGTGTGCCTTTTTGGTTGGTACTTCCGGGTGTCTGCAGTGGTTTGGATTGTCAGGGGCAAGAAGGGGGGGGCGGGGGTTGCAGACAAGAGGGGAATGTCTATCCCACTGCTCACAATCGCAGCCTGCGTCCCTGCCAGCGCCCACAGGATTCGCATTCAGTCATTCTCAGACCATGAAATGTGGCCTCGCTTAGCCCCCCCCCCCCCAGCCCTGTGGAATGGCGTGCACCTGGCAATGTTTTGAGGTGTTCCTCACCCCCCAGTACATGTCGGCACATGCTCTGGTGTTGCTTACCCACCCTCCTGCCTTCTGCCGCTCAGTTGCACGACAGCACCCCCACCACAAACCTGGGCAGTTGGGACAGGGCTCCGAAAAATGTACTTGGGGGTGAAGGGGGGGGAGGGGGTTGGACCCCCTTTTCCAAACCCCCCCGCCTGGCTCTCTTTTTCCATACTTTTCATGCATATTTCAAATCTCCACCCCCCCCAAGTGAAAGGCAAGCGTTTTCACTGAAGAACATTCAGCCTCACAGCATCACAACGTTCCTGCAGAACGTTCAGGCGACCGGAACGGGGGGGGGGGCCTTGTGAACATGCACCCCCCCCCCCTTTGAAATCGTTTGAGGCAAGATGTCAGGCATTTGTATTGAGGAAACAAGCTTGTGGCCCATGGAGCTCCTCCCGCACCTCCCCCCCCATTTTGCGAGGGCTCCAAGGGCCCCCTTCCCCCCCAAGTAAAATTTTCACCAGCCCAGGGTAACGCCTGCATCAATGGCATGGCACTTGACGCAACTTGTGGAGGTAGAACTGTCACGGGAGTGCACTGGTGGAGTGTGGGCCAGGGTGAGGGTGCAAGTGGCAAGCGCCGCATGGGACGGGCATGCTCACAGCCTGCACCACTGCCTCAGCCAGCACCCGCTTTGTTGGGCATACGCGTGATGTGGTCCAAGCACGGTGCAAGTACTCCTCCTGGGGTCCGAACGGAGGCATTTGGTATTTGGGCTGGGGCTGCTGCGGGTGTTGAGTGCTCGGGCTGCCTGAACTCCCGCAGCATTACCCCCCCTGACACCGCTGGTGTGCTCGCGGTCCTGGGTGGGCGGGGGGTTGAGGCATTACCCCATGAATGGCCAGAGTGTCCCTCCCCCCCCACAAAAACACAGAACCGGGCATGAAAAACAGAAGACACGAAGCACATGTACGCCTACCCCCAGTTGCCCTGTCAGCCACACTGGGCGGGCGCTGCGGCAAGCCCCCTCCCTGCATCAGGCTTGCTTATGGGCTGCTTCCATCCAACCCCCTGACCTGGAACTCGATCCCGGCATAAATGTCCTCTGTGTTTTCTCGGAAGATGACCACATTGACGTCTTCTGGGGATTTGACGGGGGAGGGCACGCCATGGAAGTAGCGGATGGGCCGAAGGCAGGCGTAGAGGTCCAGCTGCTGCCGCAGGGCCACGTTGAGGGACCGGATGCCACCACCCACGGGTGTGGACAACGGCCCTTTGATGCCAATCATGTAGGAGCGGTAGGCTTCAATGGTCTCATCTGGCAACCTGGGGGTCAAGGGATGGCAACCGGGCAAAATGAAGGCAGGGGCGAAGCACATAACCCGTAAGGTACAGCCTTGTCTAAGGTACAACAGGCGTAGGGACCGTATTAATTTTGGTATTTTGGGTAGCTTATATAAGGAGGGTGGGTATTTTCCAAAGTATGTCATCGAAATACTGGCTCTGCTAGTTTGTGGCTCGCTGGGCGTGCTGTGGTCACTGGGTGGGACCGACACACACGTGAGTGAGCGCATGGTATGAGTGCACCTGAACCTCAACCCACGTTCTCAGAGGCATGCAAACACAAGAAAGTGTTTGGAACATGAAATTTCAGGTTCACACCCATGTTACCACAAGCAATGAAGCTCGAGAAGCCGACAAATGTTCGGCTTGGAAACCCTTCAGCAACGGGGGAAGGTGACGGCGGTGTGGCTGCCTTGGGGAAAGGGGACGGGGACCGGATAAAGAAGTTGATTCTTTGAAGGGGGGGCACAGGGGTGTGTGACCACCTGCTCACCCTTCACGTACTCCAACACCGCAAACAGTTCCCCCTTCTCCAATGGTCCCTTCATTGTGGCATCCACGCGCTCACCGGTGGAATGAGTGAAAATGACTGGACGCCCAGGTTCAAAAAGATAAGATTGCACGGTGAACTGGTGCAAGAAAGGGGAATATAATGCGCAAACATCCCCATAATCGGAGCTATGTGGGTTCAAGTGGGCAAATACTCACAATAGATGTGTCCATGACTCTATGTAACTGGCAAATTTGTCACCAAACCCATGTCATGTGGCTGCACTACATTTGGTAACGAATTAAATTAGGCCCCAAATTAATACGGTCCCTACCACCGCTGTAGCTAGACAAGGCCGTAGCTTATACAATCGGGCGGGGGGGGGGGGTGATACAAAAAGCATGCACAGGTTAAACCATCCGCGCTGCATGCGGTCAAATGCTGATCACAGATGCACTAAATCCCACCAGCACTAGACCCCTATCTTCAGCAGGGCTGGTGATGTGTGGGTTAAGGGCTGAGGAACAATACACACAGCCACACCCCTAATTCCCCTTGTGCCATGTGAAGGGGGAAAGACCCCTCCCCCCTTCCGTACCACCAGAGAATGCTGATGCCCTGGTGCAGTCCCGCTCTGATATTGCAATTGCGTCATGGTGCCATGTGGCAATGGGAGAAAAGAATGATGGAGAACTCTAAGGGCATGGCAAAGAACTTAGCGAGCATGGCCAGAGAAACAAACTGCACATTTTCTTGTGTGACTGCTGCCAGGATGGGCAAGCCCCCATGATGGAAGAATAGTGCACTTACCCAGCGGCCATGACATGCCATGACCAGCTGTGTTTTCCATCGCGCCCCCCAGCCCCCCTGCCCCCCAAAAAGGCCCACTCGCCTGAGGATACCCCCAGAGCAGGCAGCCCACATGCTTCATTGCCACTTGTTCCAAGTCAGACAACTAGGAACCAATCCGGATGTATTTACCGGCAACAGCTTCACCTTCCGCCTTCATGTCCCCGGATTCACACGATGCATTGCAGTGTAGCCCCATTCCCGACATGGCGATGTCCCTGAGTAGGCACTACACAAAAGCCCTGCAGAGAGGCATGAGGCATCCACACTGCAGGTGTGCCAGCTCCAGATTCTTCCAGACTTGCGACAACTACCACCTCGATTCCCTACACCCCATGGGCAATCACGCATACCAAGTTCCGGTCTCTTTGAATGCCTTGGCGCCTGCAAGCACTTCCATCCAGTGAATTTTTCTGCGACCACCATATGCTTCCTCCACAGCTCCATCAAACACCATCTGCGCAGCCCGCCAAATATCAGGGCCAGTGCCATCTCCTTCGATGAATGGGATAATTGGGTCCTTCGGCACAATGAGTTTGCCGCTCTGGGAGAGGTGGATGGCTGTTCCCTGATGCCTTGCTGCACAGAAGGAACGCTTCCGTCCACATCTCAACACAACAGTGAGTGTGCGGCACAACATGTAGCTCTGCACAAATATGTGTCAGGTGGAGGATACCAGGGCCTTGCCAAGTGTGGTGGGGATCTCATGCCCTCCCACACTTTGCACTTGAGCTGTCTTGTATCTCCCTTTCAGAGCCATCAAAAGATCAAAATGCGTCCGGCATGAAGTGTAACTTACCAATAACCACTTTGGATACTCTTGCAACGCTACCTCCGAAGAAAAATGTTGCCACCCAGTTTCAACCCCCCCGCAGACAAATTGCTACGTTCTTGTTGAACTGGAGCAATGTCATGAATTGTTCATGGCACCCCTTTGTGCACCTCGTTGCATTCCCCCAACCCTCGAATGAGATTGACCTTGTCACACGCCAACCCTATCTGATCATCGCTTTCTCTGGCCAGAGCTTTGGGGTTCAGATGACACAGAGGTAAGCTTGTTGCAGTGGGAAAGCGGGGCTTGATCATGGCTCATCCTGATAAGTCTGTAGTGGGAGGACAGATTGCATATCGGCAAAATGCCCCATGCAAGGTGGCTGTTGCACCAATTACATTCATTGAGGTTGCGACAGGGCACCTTCAAAAGGTACTTGGGCATGAAGCAACGGATACAAAGCTCGCATATTCCCCCGTGTCACACGGGCATATGGTCATCGCCACAACTCTCTCTGTGCATTGTTTTGCCTTGCTTCACCGCAGCGCAAACCAGACCAATGCCAAATGTTGCATTGAGTTCACCACACAAAGTGGCTATTGACTGTTTCCTGGCCTGCCAGGGTCAGCTCTCCCCCACCCATTGGCGCCGGTTAGTCATGTACCATGCACACTGGGGCTTGTCTATGCTTCCCCACACTCTCTAGCTCACCGGCCCTTTCCTTACCCTGTCTCCTGCGGCTCTGACAACAACAACACATAAGAAATACGGGCCACTTCCCCCACCCCTGCCCCCCACCCAAAAACCATGTCCTTAGCGCGTTCAAGGACAAGTGGGGTGCCACTTGTCCAAAAGTAGTGCCTTGCCCCTTTCGTACCTGCCCCATGACCAGACTTCTGTTGCCCTCTGCCAGTGTGACTTGCACCCGCACTTCCCACCCAAACGGGTGGACTCTTGGCTTTCTTGATCCCTCCTACGCCAGTGACAAAGTGCAACCTCACACAGATGTCCCGGGCGAACTGAGCCAAAATCAAGACAAGCTCTCGTGGGCTCAATGTGGTCGGGTGGCCCCACTCTGTCATAAAGCCCAAAGTGTAGCAGGACTGCACCACCTCTGTGATTGCACCCCAAACTTCTTGGTGCCCATGTCATCGCCGGATGTCCTCTATGTTGCTGTGGTCATCCCGTTTTGCACGTGTCAACGCTCCTCACGAGGCTTTCGAGTGGACCTTGAAATTTGGGCGCCGCTGATGTCCCTTTCCCATCATGATTGCAACAGGTACTTTGGGCCATGAGTAACGGATACTAAGCTCGCATATACCCCTGTGACACAGGCATATGGTCATACCCTCCCCCCCCCCTTGTCGTTCCCCACCCCAGGGAAGACGGTCCCCCACCACCCCCTGGGGGATGGTCACCAAGTGACGGTCCCCCACCCCCCCCTGGGGGACCACACCCCCACCGTACACGCACATTTGCAGGCACAAAAATTGCAGCATAAAACGAAAGAATTCAGCATAGGATGCATTCAAAGGGCTGCCAATGTACGGAGACCTAATCCCTGACCGCCTCGGTGTAAAATTTCTTGGTCTTGCTCCACTTCACCTTGAACTCTTGCACATGCTCACCACTTTCCACTGGAATGCTTGGGGCAGCACTCTTGGGTGGTGGTTTTGCCTTCTTGGTAGGAGGCTTGGCAGGCGCAAGCAGATTTTTGGGAACCCATTTCCCTTGTAAAACACAACCCGTGCTCTGAATGTCCAACGACCTGCGCCAAAACAGGTTCCCCCGTGGAGCGGATGAACATCACACTTGTCCCAGGGGGAAATATGGTTGTGCTATCAAGTTCCATTTCACCGAAAGTGAGCAAAATGTCCTGCCATGAGTGCAAGGGATGCAAGTGGTAGTGCCCCACAACACAGTCACGCACAGAACAACACAATGAGCCGCAATGAAAAATTTTGGGTTGACCAAGTGACGGTCCCCCACCCCCCCCGGGGGAACGACAAGGGGTGGGGAACGACAAGGGGGGGGGAGGGTAGCTATGAATCTCATTACATTGTTTCGACTTGCTGCATTGCAACACAAACTAGATCGGTGCCGAATGTTGCCTTAAGTGCGTTGTACACTATGGCTATCGAATGTTGCATAAGCTGTCTGGGTCAACTCACCCCCTCCCATAGGGGCTGGTTAGACATAATCCTTGCACCTAGGGACACAATTTTTTACCCCATCATTCACAAAATCTGACAAATGCAATGGTTGAACCAGCCGCCTGAATGCTGGGGATACGTGGTCCACTCCACGTACTTTGGGGAGGGGGGGGGGGGGGTTGCAGGCAACACAACCACATTACAAGCCTAACAAAAAAAATGTGGGGGGAGGTGGTCTACGGGGAGGTGGTCTACAGGTGAAACTGCACCCACCCACCCACTTTTCAAAACCCGGCCAACCCCCCATTGGCCTATGGGGGAATGTTTGCCTAGCGCATGCCTGGCGTGCTACCTATTAACTATCTTATCTCTGCAACGCACCTTGTATAAGCCGAAATATGAGAATTCAACAACACAAAATGTCACTCCCACCACTTCCAACCACCACCCTTACCATCGTCATAAACTGGGTGCAAAGGATGGGCCAAATTCTTAGACACGGCGAGAAGATACTCCAAATTGTTTTGTGAGGTGGGGGCAAAAATAGGCACGAGTGAGGAATGGTCAAAAAAAGATGCCCGGCGTGCACTGCCCGGCGCGCTAACACTCCCCGTATACCCACCCCGGATGTCAATTCCTTGGGGGTCAACCAAGGCACCCACCCACCCCGGCCTGGATCGGCCTCTAAAACGATGTACCAAACCGTCATCCTCAAGCACCATCCTTGACAAAAATAAAACCGAACCCCCTCATGGCATCTCCCCAAGGGGGGGGTGTCAATTCTCAAGGACCCATCCACTCCACTCCAACCGCCCCTCCTCCAGTAGAGTATCCCCCGCACTAAACAATCCTTGATCGGGTACATTCAAAAGCTTGCGAGCGTGTAGCAAAATGGAGGCTTTGATCCACTACATTGATAGTTCTGTTTCTTGCGCGCATGCCACAATGTGCTTTTTCAAGACCCATCTTCCGCACGAATTGCCTCACAGCCAACAATTTGTTTTTGTTAACGCATTCTTGTGGCAAGGTGTTTGCGGTGCAGTAAGTAACACAAGCAAACGGAGATGAGAAGCCAACACCACTTTGTCAGCATACTTCGTTCGGCTTCTTCCCATTTGCCGAACAAAATCCTCTCTTGCTCCTAAAAAAAAGAGATAAGAGCGTGATGTTGGGTTGTGGCAATTTCATGAGCACATCTTTTGGGTCGTAATAGGGGTGGGTGGGCACATCAAGGAACACGTGTGGCAGAGCTCTCGGATCCGCACTGTCTGGAGAAATTTGCCCCACTAGACAAAATCGTCCCCATAACCCCCCCCCCCCCTCAAACGAGTCAAATGGGTGTGGACAAGGGTAACCCCAACTCAAGGGGCCACACCGAAGCGTGGGTGTCCCTAACCCCAACTAAAGGGGCCACACCGAAGCGTAGGAGTCCTTAACCCCAACGCGAGGCCACACCGAAACTTGGGAGTCCTTAACCCCAACTCAACGGGCCACACCAAAGCGTGGGGGTCCTGAACCCCAACTCAAAGGGCCACACCGAAGCGTGGGGAACCTGAACCCCAACTCAAGGGGCTACACCACAATGCAAGAGTCCTTAACCCCAACTCAGGAGGCCATGCCGAAGCGTGGGGGGGAATCCTTGCACTGCGCGCGCACTGCGCGTGCACTGCGCGCTACTTTTAGACTATGTTCCCCCCGAAGAGCCCCCACGCACACCCCTTGGAAACGCCCTTCGAATTAGGTGACCCAAACTGCCCCAGCTCAAGAAAGTTGCAAACTACCTTCCCTTCACATAACACACATCATGCACAACTGGAAAAGCCATGAACAGCGCATTGGTCGCCACCCTCAACAACATACAACTGTCTTTCTGTTCCATTGTCAACTAAGTACACATTGAGAATACGCAACTTGTGTGCACAACATGACACAGTTGCAGAATCAAAGAATTTTGTCACTGTCATTTTGATGTGATTTTCAGCTATGGCTATTGTTGCTATTCCTGGCATGGGTGTGATGTAACCCTGCGCAACGCCTGCCTTGCACAATGACCACCCCCTGGTCAGACGGCGCTTCTTCTGATGAGAGTTGGCACAGTTGGACAACCGGAGCCATTCACCCTGATGCTCAATGGAGACCAACACAATGGGGGAAGATGAGCAACACAATGGACTTGCACACCATAATGGCACACCATCATAAAAGTGCGTAAATATGCTCATTTGTTGGGGGCCACGCAATGAAAGTCCGCACACCACAAACTGGAATATTTCAGTGCTGAACAGCAAAGAGGGCAGGATCAAGGTCAGTTCAAAGAGGGATGACTGAAAAATATAGACGAATTCCGGTGACAGATGACTGCTGAGGAGATGTAGGTCCAAGTGCCAATTCACAGGCAACTTGCTCCTCATCAGCATACTGGTTTTATACATCCATGGTGAGGTTGTTCTCTGAGGCTGCTGGCTCTGGCTTTGTAGTGTCAGGCCGCAAAAATCACTGTTTGACACCAAAACTGTGGATCACAGGGGGTAACTTGGGGAATACAGACGAAGATATAATATAAAATGCGGTGCTGTATAAGGATCGGCTGGCTGTCCACACTCATGTGAAGGTACATCGCTCCAAATGACACCTGGAAGGTCAGTAGTATCGCCGAGCACGCAACAGTGTCAGGCGATCTTGGATGAACACAGACAAACAGTATGCGTGACAGGGTCGACATTGCCCAACCACATGCCTGGGGTCATGGGAGATGTAACCCCTTCGTGCTTCTCAAAACCAAGGTATGAGGAAGAACACATGGCACACAATAGAACGAATTGAAAAACACACCGCCAAAATCAACAGTGCAAAAATTGACGGAACCAACGCCAAGTGTTGCTTGGACATAGGCGTTGCTGGGACAAGAGTGCGGGGGGGGGGGGGGGGAGGTCCAAGTGCCAATTCACAGGCAACTTGCTCCTCATCAGCATACTGGTTTTATACATCCATGGTGAGGTTGTTCTCTGAGGCTGCTGGCTCTGGCTTTGTAGTGTCAGGCCGCGAAAATCACTGTTTGACACCAAAACTGTGGATCACAGGGGGTAACTTGGGGAATACAGACGAAGATATAATATAAAATGCGGTGCTGTATAAGGATCGGCTGGCTGTCCACACTCATGTGAAGGTACATCGCTCCAAATGACACCTGGAAGGTCAGTAGTATCGCCGAGCACGCAACAGTGTCAGGCGATCTTGGATGAACACAGACAAACAGTATGCGTGACAGGGTCGACATTGCCCAACCACATGCCTGGGGTCATGGGAGATGTAACCCCTTCGTGCTTCTCAAAACCAAGGTATGAGGAAGAACACATGGCACACAATAGAACGAATTGAAAAACACACCGCCAAAATCAACAGTGCAAAAATTGACGGAACCAACGCCAAGTGTTGCTTGGACATAGGCGTTGCTGGGACAAGAGTGCGGGGGGGGGGGGGGGGGAGGTCCAAGTGCCAATTCACAGGCAACTTGCTCCTCATCAGCATACTGGTTTTATACATCCATGGTGAGGTTGTTCTCTGAGGCTGCTGGCTCTGGCTTTGTAGTGTCAGGCCGCGAAAATCACTGTTTGACACCAAAACTGTGGATCACAGGGGGTAACCCGAGGTGTGCCCTGTTCCCAGTTTACGCAGGGGCTTGTGGATGCAGTGCGGTGGATTTGGTCCGAGGGAGAGCTCAACCGATGCAAGTAATATTTTTCAGCCGCTACATTTTCGCTCAAAATTAAGAATATGTACCGGCTGAGATTTATTAACTCCTGGACGACATGTTTTCGCTCAAAATTGCAAAAGTATACCAGCTCGAAATTGTTAATCCCCAGCCAGTATTTTGCCCAAAATTGAGAAAATGTACCGGTTGAGAATTATTAAAGCGTGATCCGAACAGCAACTCCGTCAACTGCCAACCGCCAACGATTGTCAGTGCACCAACCAACCTCCGTCTATTGACCTCCAGTTTCAGTTGGATGCCGAAGGCCGGCATCAAGATCGGGTGCCCCCAAAACGTCACCCTGTCAATGAAACGATGAATGTTTACCCCTCCACTGGTCCGCGTCTGCATGCACATACTTTGTCCGCCCGTCTTGAAACGACTCATGTAACAGGTCCCCACGCGCATGGGGCAGAGCATGGTTGCTCAAGATGGATGACTGCGCGATGTGTCTTCTTCTTCTGGGGTCTGAATTGCAACACGTCTGTCTTGCACTCCTCACTTGTCTCTGCTTTCTGGACGACCCATTTGCAATGTGCAGCGCGAGGCACCAAGAAGAGGGACCCAGGTGCTGCAGGCCCAGGATCACGCAGACGAGATGACGATGCTCAGATGATGTCTGAGTTCGGTAGAGACCCTGATGCTGATCTGATGGATACCACTCGAGGTTTGCATTGTTCATCTCGGCTGAGGTACTGCAGCCTGAGTATGGCAGATGCTTCAGCCGTGACAAAGGGTTGTTTGGGCCGACACAAGGCCGGTCTGTTGTGTTGTTGTTCTGGTTTTCTGATGTTCATTTGGACGTGCCTCATGTTGTGCCCAGGTCCTACCGTTTGGATACATCGTTTAGTTTAGCCGCCTTCTGGAGGTTGTAGTGTCCTGCAGTTCCGTCTCGTGTGGCGGCTGTGGTACGTGTGTTGCAGGAATATGCACCGTTGTTTATCCCGTGATCTGCTCTTTCTGAAGCAACACGAGGCGGCAGAATGGTCTGCAAATGACCAGGCTGCGTATGGCAACAGCCAAAGCGCCCCCAGCCTTTCCCCTCCCGGTTGCAAGGCAAAACCATCACGCCTGAGGACCTCCGTCATTCGGTCCAACTGCAAGAGGTCCCCAGGGACGATGGTCTGTGTCACGTCCATCCATGTGTATTTGTGTGTGTGTGCAGCTCGAACCAGGGCACGACGCAAAGACGGGCAGGACGATGATGCTGACATGATGTCTGATTTCAGCGATGATCCGAATGCGGATGCAATGGGCACCACTCGAGGTGTGACCTATGTATCGTCAGCGTCGTGGGGACTGTTTGCCGTTTATGATGAGCGTGGGTCTGTAACCGATTTATAGATCAGCATAAGCCCCCACCCATACTCTGTGTACAGCTGGTGGTGCTGACGGCCCAAGGTCACCAGGATCGCGGAGACGTGGTGACGATGCTGAGATGATGTCCGAGTTCGGGAGAGACCCCAATGCGGATATGATGGACAGCACTCGAGGTTTGCTCCATATCTCATTTCATTGTTGTACCGTATGGGTGTTGATAAGCTCTGGTCCTTTCCGGACAATACCGGAGTGCTTCCCTCATGTGTAGAACCCTACTGCCTTGCCGGACGCTCTCTCTCTGTCTAAAAAATCATGCTGCCCTAGGGTAGTGGTTTTCACCCTGTTTGTCTGCTTCGACCTGCGGGAGTCCGATAGCGTCCAATTGTGGAATGTTGCAGAGGTGTCCCACTTCAGGGCAATACAGACGAAGATATAATATAAAATGCGGTGCTGTATAAGGATCGGCTGGCTGTCCACACTCATGTGAAGGTACATCGCTCCAAATGACACCTGGAAGGTCAGTAGTATCGCCGAGCACGCAACAGTGTCAGGCGATCTTGGATGAACACAGACAAACAGTATGCGTGACAGGGTCGACATTGCCCAACCACATGCCTGGGGTCATCATGTGCGTGCTCCAGCAGGCTGAAATTACAAGCGAAAAGTACGTCTCTTTTTATTTTTGGTTTGACTGTAAGTTACGGGTTATAATAGTGTGCGAAACCGATTGTGGGGCGTGGCATAATGAAACAGTCCACACACCACAAGCTGCAATGTTTGAGCATGAGGTAATACAGAGGGGAGGGGTCATATACAAGAGGGTATATAGGGGCTCTGGACGGTTTGAGCCAGCCAGCCAGGTTAAAACTAATACGAGTTGCTGTAGATGAGGTCTCAAAGAGATGTGTGTGGAGTCATGCACAGGGATTTATTGGAAGAGAGGGGGGGGGGGGGGGGCAGGACCCCCCCTCCCCCTATGGTCCCCCAGCTGGAAGGTACCGATAAGAATTTTTGACGCTTGCTGTAAGTTCCAAGCTCCTAGTTTCTGCCCTTAGTGGCCCCTGGTGGTGTACCACGAATTTTGTAAGTTTCTCTCATGCTTGCCATGGCTTCCAGTGTCCCAATTTCTGCATCTGTTGGTCCCTGAAGGTGCACCACAGAAACTCACACTCATTTAGGCAAAGATAAGGAGTGGGCCTGATTTGGAGGCACACCTGCAATGGAAAGAAAACAGTGGAAAGAGACACAGGCACACGAACAGGGTTCAATCCTGTTGCGCTGAAGGCGCGGACACAAAAGCTTGAATCCATTCCTACTGTCGACCTGAAACATTGGAAGGGGAGGAGGGGGGGGGGGGGAGTCTGGGGGGGGGGCAGGAGGGGGGAGGGACTCCTCCTGTGGTTATCAGCCGTTGTAATACATCCCTGGTCATGCAAGCCAAAGTGCAAAGTTCACCGGCATTGATTAACAAAAGGGGGAATGGCATGTCAACGATGATGGGATTCCAATGTGGGACGACAGTTTCCTGTGGGCAAAAACATGACGTGACGTGGTTCTGTGCCAATTGTAGAAGGAAAGAGGGGCTAGGACATGCCTGTGACAGTTCTTCCTGCTCATTGCAATGTTCTGCTTGACACTGCCTCCCAATGCTTTTTGCTTTGATGTGATTTTCAGCCATGGCTATTGTTGCTATTCCTGGCATGGGTGTGATGTAACCCTGCGCAACGCCTGCCTTGCACAATGACCACCCCCTGGTCAGACGGCGCTTCTTCTGACGAGAGTTGGCACAGTTGGACAACCGGAGCCATTCACCCTGATGCTCAATGGAGACCAACACAATGGGGGAAGATGAGCAACACAATGGACTTGCACACCATAATGGCACACCATCATAAAAGTGCGTAAATATGCTCATTTGTTGGGGGCCACGCAATGAAAGTCCGCACACCACAAACTGGAATATTTCAGTGCTGAACAGCAAAGAGGGCAGGATCAAGGTCAGTTCAAAGAGGGATGACTGAAAAATATAGACGAATTCCGGTGACAGATGACTGCTGAGGAGATGTAGGTCCAAGTGCCAATTCACAGGCAACTTGCTCCTCATCAGCATACTGGTTTTATACATCCATGGTGAGGTTGTTCTCTGAGGCTGCTGGCTCTGGCTTTGTAGTGTCAGGCCGCGAAAATCACTGTTTGACACCAAAACTGTGGATCACAGGGGGTAACTTGGGGAATACAGACGAAGATATAATATAAAATGCGGTGCTGTATAAGGATCGGCTGGCTGTCCACACTCATGTGAAGGTACATCGCTCCAAATGACACCTGGAAGGTCAGTAGTATCGCCGAGCACGCAACAGTGTCAGGCGATCTTGGATGAACACAGACAAACAGTATGCGTGACAGGGTCGACATTGCCCAACCACATGCCTGGGGTCATCATGTGCGTGCTCCAGCAGGCTGAAATTACAAGCGAAAAGTACGTCTCTTTTTATTTTTGGTTTGACTGTAAGTTACGGGTTGTAATAGTGTGCGAAACCGATTGTGGGGCGTGGCATAATGAAACAGCTGCAATGTTTGAGCGCGAGGTAATACAGAGGGGAGGGGTCATATACAATAGGGCATATAGGGGCTCTGGACGGTTTGAGCCAGCCAGCCAGGTGCAGTAAAGAGGGATCGCTGAACATACAGACAATTCGAGGTGCTGTAAATCCCCCCCTTTTATTATCAAGCATCAAAATAATTTCAAGCAGGCTTGATATTATTGTGCCCTATCCAAATAATATTAAGCACCAAATTCTTGCAGCTCCCAACGCAAAAGACATTGCACGATTGCACGGTGACTCAGATTTTCAGCATCATGGAGTACACTCATTTGCTGGCAAGCCTCAACCACGTCGACAACAAAGGGGTTCGTGTCATTTGACGCCATTACAAAGGAAAAAATGCCACGTGCAAAATATATCAATTACACAATGATATCAAGCGTCAAAATAATATCAAGCGCTTGATATCATAAAGGGGGGGGGGGGTTAGATGTAGATGTGGTCACCAGGAGATGGACACAGAGTCCTGTGAGCCAAAGTGCCATGTTCACTGGCACTGGCTTATACAGGGGGAAGAGTACATCCGCGATGATCCAACCTGGGACCTCTGATATGGATGGGACCAGATCAGGTGGACCAATCCGAGGTGCAGATTACAGGGCGATCAGCTAACCTCCATGTAATTCAATTCGCATTGTAACACATGTGGTGCTCCGTATGTGCTTCTCACAACTCTCGTCATGAAGTGGGGTTGCAATTTTGCTATGGATGCTGTCTTCCCACTAATAACCCACCTTGGCCCCACAACATTTACAACATTTGCAAAAGAACAGCCCACCACCCTTGGAGCCACCATGGCTGGGGTTCGTCCTCATGAAATGCGGCACTGGGTGTGGTGCTGGGGATCAGTCAAACAGGCGGGCGGGCATTAAAGGATTTGCCTGGGAATGGGCTACCTGCTTTGGCGACCGGACGCAGATCGCACTGCCGTTGCGTGCATCGTTCAGTGCTCGTCGTCTGCATGATGGTACATGGTGATGGACTCTCGCCAAAAACAAATGCACACGCGTCCAATATTGCACCTCACCTTGGACTCCACAATGGGCACGAGCCCTCAGGTGGACGCTTACCCCCAACATTGCACCGAATGGCTGATGGCACGTCAGCGCTTGCGTAGATGCAGACTGCGGAGGCAAATTATACGGCGTACCACCATGTGAACTGGTGGTGACACGCACTGCCAATTCGAATAGGGGGGAGGGTGTTACGGGGACTATTTCGCGCGGGAAAATTTCGTGGGGGGAAAGTCTTGCCACGCCTGGAATGCGCAAAGCTCCTACTGCCTCGAGCACACCTGAACGTGCAAGCCCAGGCTCCTTTCAGATTCAGAACGATTTGCAAGTCAGAACGCCACTGAAAGCAGCAGTAGTTCACAACATCCGAAAGAATCTGCTGTTCCAAACACTTGCCCTACCTCCAGTGCGCAGTGCCATTGGCATCTTCATTCCCCTGCCGTCACCCCTAAATTTCGCCGCCTGCCTCAACAACGAAATTTTCCAAGCGATCATCCCCGCCCGGAATCCCTCCCCCCTCTGTAATAGTGCACCGTACTGCCTCCACCGTCTGCAATACCGGCCTACGTCCCTTTCCCCAAAACAACGTGTGGACGATGACGGACGGCGATGTCACTGCACAAGCGCCGCCTGCACGACGGGGAACACCCGGTGGCGAGACACAACGTCCTGGTGGGCGTACAACAGGCTGATGGCCTGTTCCTGAGTCATAGAGCGACCCGAGTTGACCAGGTCCTCGATGACGTCCAGGTTCCCATTCGCGCATGCGGCGTCCATGGCCTGATCGCCGGCGATCGTGACAAGCTCAGAAAATAAACGATGAGAGCACACCACGTCCCAGTAGCCCGCAAAGAGCACTTCGGCGTGCTCGCGGCTCAACGCGACCCCGGACTCGATCAGAGTCGCAACATTGTCCAAATCCCCGTTGCTGCACGCGGCCTCCATGGCCTCGTTGCCGGCGACACTGACGAGCACGGGAAACACCCGATGTGACCGCGCCATGTTCCAGTAGCTCGCGAAGAGCGTCTCGGCGTGGTCACGCGTCAACGCGACTCCGGACTCCATCAGGCTCTCCACAATCCCCAAGTCCCCCTGCCCGCACGCAACTTCCATGGCATCGTTTCCGGCCACACCGGCAAGCACAGGAAACACCCGGTGGCAGCGCACAGCGTCCCAGTTGCAGGCAAAGAGGGTCTGCGCATGGGCCTGACCGACGGTTCCGCCGAACCTGAGGAGGCACTCAACAACATCCACATGGCCGTTGCTGCACGCCGCTTGCATGGCGGTGACCCCGTCCCGCTCCGACTTCGGGTCCGCGCACTGGCGCAGCTCCCCCTCCACCTTCTTCAGATTCCCGGCCGCCGCGGAGTCAACCAGCACGCGCGACGGCTTCATCCGCCGCGCGACCTCCCGGTCCACGAGGTCCCGCGCCTGCGCAACGCGCTCCACGCCCGCCGCGTGCGCCAGCGCCAACACGGCGCGCACGGCCGCCTCGGGGGGCCGCTGCCACAACATCCAGCACCCCTGCACCAGCGCGGACTCGCCCTTGCGGTTCACGATGTCCAGGCCCGGCCGCGGCTGATGCGACAGCAGCGCCCACACCGCGCCTTCGTGGCCCGCCGCCACCGCCAAATGCAGCGCGGTGTCGCCGTTCATGTCCACGGCGTCGGGGTCCGCGCCGTGCCGCAGCAGCTCGCGCACGATGGCGGCGTGCCCCGCCCCCGCCGCGTCGTGCAGCAGCGTCCGGGCGGCCCGCGTGCGCAGCACCGGCCGCAACGCGGCCCCGCCGTCCGCGGCCGGCGTCAACTGCTGCTCGGCCCATTTCAGTGCCCTGCGGCACCGCGGCGGGTCGCCATCGGTGATGGCGGTGGCCAGTTCCTGCACCACCTCGTGCCCGCGGGTCGCGGTGGCTGCTTTGGCCCGCATCATCGCCCGCGTGTTCAGCTGCACTTCGCACAGGTGAACGACATCCCCCACACGGAACTCCACCACCAGCTGCAGATCGCGGTAGCCACCCTCCATGGGACGCTGGTAGCGGTCGTTGAACTCCCGGACACTGGGACCGAAGGTCTTGATGCTGTGCTCGAGGCCATGGTACATGCTCTCGATCGAGTCATAGCCCAAGGTCCCGCGGACCAGGTCCGTCATGCGGTACCACGCGACGTCCTTCCCGGCGCCCTCGCGATACTTGACGTGGCCCTTCAGCTCCGCCCGATCCGCCTCCTTAACGCCGGGGACGTGCTTCACCGCGTTCGTCTCGTGGGAGAGACTGGCCATGGCCTCGTCAAAGCGGGGGTGCACTACGTGCGCGTGCGCGCACAACTCATCCAAATCAGAAACAAAGGGCTGGTTGACAAGTGCCACACCGTACCCCAGCCGCTCTCGTTGTTCCGTCGGGAGCCAGTCCTTAACCACCGCCGCAAGCTGAGGGTTACAGACGTCCCCTTGCAGACGCTCACTGAGCGATCGGAAGCGCCCTATCTCTCTGTGACCACCATCAGCATGGAATGCCTCGTCGCACGTGAGGAGTGCCGCTTCCACTGCCTCCGGAGGTGGGTGTTCTTTCAGTGGAAGTGGCTGGAGTGGTGGCAGGCTTGACTGCTGTCTGGACGGCCGTCTTGACTGCCGCTGTGTGGACCGGTGGGTGCCCAGAGGCAGGAAATCCATTATCAACTGCCTGAGCTCCGAGACCTCACCCTGCAGGTGCTGCAGTTGCTGTCGCATGCGCTCCATGCTGCAATCAATGGATGTGTCTTCGCAGTTGAGGTCTGCGATAAAAAAAGAAGATGCTGCGGAACCAGGCCTTTGCTTAGTGATACTGGGGGGGGGGGGGGGTCAAATTGGCCCCCCGGGATTTTGGCTGACCCCCCCACCCACCCACATCAGAAAATTTTTCCTCAGGAAAAAAATGAAATTTATCAAAGGGGCCCGAACTTGGAGGTCGATTTTAGGTACACAAACTTTTTGTTGGCCTCTGACCCACCCACCCACCCCCCCCCCCCCCCGGTATAGTATCAACCAGCCACTAGGCAAAGGCCTGTGCGGAACCGAATGCCTTGGAGTTTCATCGTGCAGGAACGAGGCCCTTTGAGCCCCTGTTGCAGACTATCACCCACCCTCACGCCCCCTTTTCTGGACTCGAAAGTCCACGCCATTCTCAAGGCTCACAGCGATCCCGATTCCCCTGAACAGCAAGGCATGCCCCATACACCTCATTGAGGCAAACGCTGACCTTTTTTTTTATGATGGAAGAACACTGAAAGGATTTTTCTCTGTATCATCTGAACATGGCGGTTCCCCAGTCTGGAACATTTCAGGAAAAGGGTCATAGTCTCCGTCTTGTAAACATATGGTGTCAACAGATCAATGTGTATCTATCCCTGGGTAACATTTCTGTGGCCAAATACCCCAAATGGTTATTGAATGATGGTTTTTCCGTCTTATTGCAGGGGGGCGCACCGTGCGCTGTGCCCACGCTGTGTGAAAAGTTGGCTGTTTTCCACCACCGGTAGCCACGGGTCCCAGGGTCCTGAATTCTGCACCCTACAGCCCCAGCTGGTACACCAGGAATATTGTTTTTTGTCGAACTAAAATTTGGGTGGGCAGGTTTTCACCACTGCGGGGTACGTTTGTGCCACTGGGCGAGCCACAGGTGCTGCAGGCCAGGAATATCTCTCTCACAACCCAAAAACACCAAACCTAGGGGGAGTTTTCACACAGCGCAGAATTCAGGACCCTGGGGCCCGTGGCAATCATCGGACTAAAAAACAATATTCCTGGTGTACCAGCTGGGGCTGTAGGGTGCAGAATTCAGGACCCTGGGACCTGTGGCTACCGGTGGTGGAAAACAGCCAACTTTTCACACAGCGTGGGCACAGCGCACGGTGCGCCCCCCTGCAATAAGACGGAAAAACCATCATTCAATTCAACCATTTGGGGTATTTGGCCACAGAAATGTTACCCAGGGATAGATACACATTGATCTGTTGACACCATATGCTTACAAGACGGAGACTATGACCCAGGCCCACAAAGTGCAGCCCATCCATTCTACTGGCCGACTTGCCATATGGGGCGCCACAAGCGCCGGAGGGAGGTACCATCCGGGGGCTGGCAGATAGAGCACCCTGGCTGGACTCCCTGCTGGCAAAAGGGCTCAGTTGACGGGACCCCCCAAAACCAACGTGGTAACTTCAATGGTCTCAACGGAGGGGGCGCACTTACATAGTGTTAAGGTAGGCCTAGGTCAGATTCTAGTAGACTAATGACTTGGTATCAATGGTAACTGCACACCTGCCAGCCTTCCAGTGGTATGAATTACCTTGTTGGGTGTTATCAACGAGAGGTGGCATAACTGAGGTGATGGCTTTGTTTGCATGATGTACTAACATGCAGTATTTGGTGGATAGGGATAAGCGTGTATGCCCCCGCAGGTGTCCCAAAAGCTCGGTATTCAGTCTTGTGAGGGGTAGGGTTAGAGGCTTGGATGCACATACCTCAGTAAAAACGTGCATTCTATCATTCCAGCAGCATGTGATGAACATGCATGCCTATCCCTAACCCTAACCCCAACCCTGACCGTTGAAAAAATTGTCTGGCACCTTCAGCACCAATGAATTGTCATTGTCAATTGAGCTTTTTTTCCCAACCTGCCCCCCCCCCCTCGTTTTGGGGGGCTGTACCCACCCATCCCAAAATTGAAAACCAACCGTTCCTTTGCACTGTCAACATAAACTTGTCTCACCATCACCCTCTTAGCGGGTTAAACACCAGGAACCAAGAGAGCCTGAGTCCCCATCCAAAACCACCTGACACAGGGTGCCCAAGGTTATACTTGGTGACCAGCAAATAGAGCAGATATACAATAAAAATACTGCACCGCCAAGCATGGGCCGTCTACAGCCCAGAGGCATGCTTGAACAACACTAGACCAACACACTATACTGGAAGTACTGGCAAATCTATTCTGCGGTATTATTATTCTATATATACATATATAATTATTATTACATATTTTATATCATACATTATTATATATACACATATCTTATACTTTTTATGGTTCACCCCCCCCCCCCGGGGCTTGTGAGTGGCTAGCTTTGGATAGTAGTGATGAGCACATTCATCATGATGCATATTGATACGCCAAAGCGAAATTCCCAGACTGCTGTGGGATCAACTGCAGCAAGGGCATTCCACTAGGGCATGTTCACCGATTAGAGCGCAGGGAGAACATAACTGGGCTCTAGGGGCGCCATCAGCTGGTGATCCCCCAACAAGCATAGGTGAGGGGAGGCAGGGAGGCAGGGAGGCACAGAGGAACAGAAAAAAACGGGAGGCAATGAGGCGTAATTTTGGCAAGAGGCACAAGGCAGGGTGGGGGGTGGGTGGTTGAGCAAGAAAAAAGCCACTGTTTTGTTTTGGTGATTTCTAGACTGCTAATCGACAGCAGTTGGCAGGTACGCCGAAGCTGCAGGGGGGGAGTGTGCCGTGGAAGGAGCTTGGCGCTGACTCGGCAATGTTGCCATACCTCTCGGCATCATTCGGAATTGTGCCAACTCGGTGGGTTTTCGGGGGTCGGTGCCATTGTTCCCTCATTTGTGCCCACTGAGTGTTCCGGAGGTGGGGGTATGTGGGGTATATTCGGAAAGCCCTTGAAAAGGGCTTTTCGGACTACCCCCGGGTCTGCATGCTTACTGGACAGTGCCTGTGTTGCTTTCTGCCTGTTTTTGACAACAGGCAGCCACCATGTCCGCATACAAATTCACGCCACGTGCTGTTGCATCCCCAGATGCACCACAGAAACCTTTGGTTCGGAAAAGAGCACGCTCTGGCAGTGCAAACTGGGTGCAGGTTCCTCGTGAAAAGTCCCCTAGCAAAGCAAAAAGGCCTCGTACAGCCGGTTTGCAGCAACCTGCATGCACCCACAATGAACACCAGACTCTGTCCACCTCAGAGGCCGCTTCTTGTGCAAGTCAATTTTGCGATCGTAAAGTGCATCCCACGAAGGCTTCACAGCAGGAGTTTCTGGCCACATGCATTGACGTTGATTTGGAGAAAAACGTCAAGCATGCGCAGTGGCACAAGTCCCAGCCTTTTGTGGAGAGGCACGACAATGGTGACGATTTGGATTCGGAATAAACAATGAGCACCTGTGCATTGCTCCGTCCCGTGCATCGTTGAATTTCCAGCTCGAAAATGTGAACACCTAAGCCCCCCTAACGCATACATTTCTGAAATGTCCTTTTTGCACAGATTTCAAAAAATATACACCCCCCCCAAAGGAACAATATTTTGGCGCATTGGACGGAAAGTGCAGAAAACCTGCAGGAAATGCCAAAACCCAGCGAGTTGGCACAAACCGAATGAGGCCAAGAGATATAGCATGTTGCTTTGTCCAGTTGATGAGTTGACTGGGAGTCAGGGGTCAGTCAGATGCAGGTTTGCATCCCAGGAACACAAACTGGGACAAACTTGTTGCTAGCCATCTCTTTTCGGTATGGACTGTGTGTACAGGCTGTGTGAACAAAACCAGCAGTCAGATACTTCGAGGCACTTGAGAAGGGTTACCGGATACTACATCAGTTGTATGTGCCACCTCACTACTTTAGATGGTGCCTTTACAACCTGGTACAGTATTGATTGCAACCCCCACACATGCGGCAGGCACGGGCATTGCACCTGACATGGGCAACTGCGAGCTCAGACTTCTGGAATGTCTGCTGCTTGGGTCGCTGAGCGGTTGCAGCACTTCAGGCCTTTGCTCAACAACGTACATATCCTCCCGGGTAGGAGAACTCACGGGCAACGCTGTCGACGAGGGATAGCTGCCCATTGACACACCCACAGAAGGGGCAGCAGAGCACCACAAAAAGAAACACTGCAGGACAGAATAGGACATACAGTTCGTGAGAATGGCATCCTTCTTTTTGTCAGCGCTGTCTGTGGCAGGTGACTTCTTACGGCAGGTTGCTATTGTTGACCCCCCCCCCATCAAAACCAAGACAGCAATGACCTGCGGCCCTTTTTGTGCCTTGCTCCGCTTCTTCTTGTCCATCCATCCTTGGTTGAGGGTTGAGGAGCACACACACTTTTGCCATGCCGTTCTGGCTGTGGGGTGTGTGTGGAACAGCAATGAATCCTTTAGCATGAATATGCATACATGCATTGCACATGCATTTAAGGGCTTGTACTAGGCTGGTGAGGTGCAAGTCTTGATACAAGGCACTGGGTCTGTACTTTTGTCGTCACATTCTGTCCCCAGGTTTGAGGTGTCGCCCTGCAGCTGGATGCCATGTGGGCGCTGGACACAGGTCCACACTGTAGGGCAACCCCGACCCACACACCAACCCCCCCCCCCATGCCCCCTTCCACGGTGCAATGTCCAGGTTTCCAATAGCTTGAGGTGTCGCCCTGCAGCTGGATGCCATGTGGGCGCTGGACACAGGTCCACACTGCAGTAGGGCAACCCCGACCCACACACCAAATCCCCCATGCCCCCTTCCATGGTGCAATGTCCAGGTTTCCAATAGCTGACCCAACAGAAAACCCCATGGGCAGGTGTGGTTGCGGACAAAGAGAACAGCAAGGGCGAGGATTTGCCTTTGGGACTGTTTCCAGCTAGGTTGGTCCCGGGCGCCTGCACATTCAGAGTATCACTCAACATTATCATGCCACTCTCACCCGAAATTGCGCTTTTCCTCCCCCATCCGGAGGTGGGGGTATGTGGGGTATATTCGGAAAGCCCTTGAAAAGGGCTATTTGGAACACCCAAGGCTGCATGCTGTACTGACAAC
The DNA here is from genome assembly GCA_964036045.1 of Eutreptiella sp. 'Long Island Sound 2002'. Taxonomy (NCBI): domain Eukaryota; phylum Euglenozoa; class Euglenophyceae; order Eutreptiales; family Eutreptiaceae; genus Eutreptiella; species Eutreptiella sp. 'Long Island Sound 2002'. The sequence continues at coordinate 6,632,297 of OZ038387.1, read as the reverse complement.
ATGTTTGAGATTTTCGTCCTTTTTGGACAGTGCCTGTGTCATTTTCTGCCTGTTTTTGTCAACAGGCAGCTACCATGTCCGCATACAAATTCACACGTGCTGTTGCATCCCCAGACCCACCACAAAAACCTTTGGTGCGCAAAAGAGCACACTCTGGGGGTGAAACTTGGATGAAGGTGACCCGGGAGCCTGCCAGGCAGGCCAAGAAGCCTCGTACAGCCGGTTCGCAGCCACCTGCATGCACCCACCAGGAACACCAGATTCTGTCCACCACAGAGGCCGCTTCTTGTGCAAGTCAATTTTGCGATCGTAAAGTGCACCCCACGAAGGCTTCACAGCAGGAGTTTCTGGCCACATGCATTGACGTTGATTTGGAGAAAAACATAAGGCATACACAGTGGCACAAGTATACTAGAAAGAGGGGGCATCACACAAATTTTTTCGTACCGTACCGTGGGGCGCGTCGACAAATCTGCAAAACCCAATTTCTCCACTACTTCAAAATATCACACACAGTTGTGTAGTCTGTGGCCAGGGTCAAAGCACATGCGGCTGTTGCCACCCGCCTCAGCCCTGAGCCTCAGAACGTGCAGCCCCATCCTGGCTTTGCAGATTGAAGAAATATGTTCCCATCCACAACCAGAGAAAGGTATGCCCCAATGGGGTCCCAGCCCACAACAATGGTGCCGATTCGGATTCAGAATAATCAGTGGGCCTCTGTGCATCATCCCGTGCATTGTCCAGTTTCCAGCTCTGTGCTCAAAAATACGAATACATGCCGAGTTGGCACATTTTGATTGAGGCCAAGAATATCTCCATCAACCTATCCCTTGGACACACGAGCAAAAGCAGGACGTTCCTGAGTGAAAAAAAGAAAACTTCAGGCGCCCTATTCTTTACAGCAGTTCAGAAAATAGATGTACATGACCACACTTGCCCCTCGCTCCGGGCTTTTGAGAAATAGACACGTATCTATTTTGCATTGGCTACATGAAAAAGCAAACACAAACACAACTTTGTAAAGATATACACATACATTCCTGACCAAAGAAATATGTACATGGGTGAGTTCTGTACCACCCCCTCGTAGTGGCCTACCGATGAGATGCCGGGTGACGGGTTGCAATGCAATCCCCAGTGGCCACCCATAAAGGGCACCCAGCCTAATCCTAATGGGGGGAGGGGGAGGGGGAAGGGGGGGGGGGGGGATGCAACAAAAGCAAAGGAGAATCTAGGTTAGCAAGTGCAAGTTAAAAAAGAGGGCCCGAAGCAAGAGTAAGAAGGGCACTGAACAAAGCAACTCGGAACGGTGGCCCCGGACCACACGGCGCTAGGCTCTAGGCTACAATTCGTTCCTCCTTGCCACACGTCAATGTTGTCTGTTCCCCTGGCCGTTAAACTGACTAAAAAAAAATTGACCACACACAACAAAAATTGACAGCAAAGACCGGCAAAAATTGTGTCACTGGCGTGCAACTAAAATATCACAAATATCATCGTCCCATTCACAGAAGGTTAAGAGGGGCAAGGGTGGGGGCAAGGATAAGGGATGGGGTCTTGGGCCATGGCTGCTGGTCGAAACTCCGGAGCATAGTCGCCAACGGTTGCCCATACCGAAGGCTACGAGCCTGGCCTCCTACACCCTTTGGAAACTTGCTGTAGATTTACTGAAATTAGCTGAAAGTAGCATACAACAGCAAAACCCACCACACAAATACCACGATTCCAGTTAGAGAGATGCATGGCTTAAGGGGTGGAGGGGTCACTAATGGGGTCTTGGGCCATGCCGGTCGAAACTCCGGAGCATAGTCGCCAACGGTCGCCCATACCGAAGGCTACAAGCCTGGCGTGCTACAGCATTTGGAAACTTGATGTATATGCCGCGGCATACAACAGCAAAATCCACTACAGAAATACCGTGCTTCCATGTACAAAGGTTAGGGGTGGAGGGGTCCCTGATGGGGTCCTCCACCATGGCTGCCGGTCGAAACTCCGGAGCATAGTAGCCAACGGTTGCCCATACTGAAGGCTACGAGCCTAGCCTGCTCGGCATTTGGAAACTTGTTGTATATTTGCGGATTGGCTACATAACCCATGCCGTCTAGTGGCCCATAGGTGGGCGGATTGGCTACATCACCCCTAACGTTCGGTGGTTCCCCAATGCTTTAGAGCGGGGGACAAAATCAGAAACGGCCCACAAGTGGGTGGATTGGTTACATAACCCTTGCCGTGGGGGGGGGGGGGGTAGAGGGTCCTGTACACTCCACCGACCCTTTCACGTACGGCCTAGTGGTTGATGGTTTGAGTGTACACTGGTTCCTTAACAAAAAAAAAATCTGGCTATCCTTAAGGAACATCATGTGCAAAAGTGCCAATTCAACGCCTAAGCCCCTGCATACAAGCAGCTGTCCTTCAAAATACCTCGCAGTGCACTAATGATTTTTGTGCCTTGCTTGGCAGGGGCTTGCCTACTACCCTACTACCTGGGGGGTAACTAGAACCCTCTGCCTTTGAATGATCCTCATTGGCCAATCATTGGGCTTTTTCCTCCTCCACGGCCTACTTGGTGACTGATCAGCCATCCGGTCGCTTCGTCGGCAGCCAAAAGAACAAAGCAAAAGGGCGGCGGGACTAAGAACCCTCTGGTGCATCACCGGGTTCGCAAAATGCCAAAGGCACAAGTAATGACCCTTATATGTTTACCTGTGTATAAGCGATCAATCAGACCAAGCACTTGTGGATAGTCGACTGACGACGGCGGGTGGCTCACTAACAGCCGACGATGGTCAAACAAGGCTGATTATCGGTTGGTGGCAAGTCTTTGATCAGCACTTGGCGACTGATCAGTAACATGGATTGTTCACTGACGGTAGATGGTAGTGCTTCTGTTTGTGAGGATCACAGGGATTCTTGTTTCATGAAAGACCACCCTACTGCTGCATCCGAATGTTCAATTACAGAAATGAAGCGCCGGATACTTAGCTACTGTATACCCCTGTGTCACAGGCATACAGTCATAGCCACCAAAAACCAGATCAGTACCAAATGTTGCCTTGAGTTCACCGCTGAATCACGGCCATTGAATGTTTCATGGGCTGTCTGGATCAGCTCAGACCCTTCCACGGCCAAGGTTGGCAGCAGGCTACCTACAACCGTGGCCATTTGTCATTTACCCACGCCACCTCACAACAACAAATCCCTCCAGAGGAGGGATTGTTTGCCCCGCGCACCCAGCACACCGGGCTGTTATCCCCAGAACCTGCCCCCATAGAATTCTTCCAAATGGCCCACAAGGGAAAACCTTGCCCAAAGCATCCACCTGCAAAACATGGTCATGACCCCCCCAAAAAAAAACACAACCATAATGGGCATTTCTGCATAGCACCAAATAGTGATTTAACTTTCCTGTGACCACCCTGAAATCGATCCTGTTCATTTCCTAGGATCCTGGAACATGCTGCTTTGAGTTGTGGTGAATCACAATGCAATTTACCTGCATCATTTGATCCCTTGTTCATCACAGCTCGGTCATTGAAAATCACGTCAGCAAGGGAAGTGGGTTGTGCCCAAGCCATTGCTTAGTGGCTCCCAGGTGTGGGGGGGATAATGGTCTGTTGGGTTCCTAGGGCAGCCCTGGCAAACAGCCACCCACCCACCCAGATCTGCACACTCGTTGGGGTACAGGTTGCGCCGACCAGAAAAACTTCTGATGCATGACCCAGTGGGAGGTGTTGTATTGGGGTGTTGTATTGGGGGGAGGGCAGGTGCTGAGAGGGTGTTTCAGAGCACCCCCCCCCCCCCCCGTCAGTTCTGGGCACACCACCGTAAACCAGTGGCATGCACCCCAACCAGGCCTCTTTCCAGGGAAAAGTGCCCCCCCCCCCCCCCCCGAAGAAAAAAACGTGGGAGAGCAACATTACCATGATTACTGTGTGTGTTGGGTTGCATTTCTGCTGACCAGATAACCCCTACCACGTCGTGGTCCTCTAAAAGGGAGGAGCAAGAATGGCTGCATAATCCCTGCCGTAAACCCCCCCCCCAAATAACATACCCCGGGGTACGGTATTTGCCTGACGCTCAATAGGGCCAGGGGGGTACACTATTTGGGGGGGGTACGTTATTTGGGGGGGGGGGGGTTATTGGGGACCCAGAGTGTGGAGGAGACAAAACAGAAAAAATGGTATGCTTTTTAAACCTGCACGAAATCCTGACCATGCTGAATACAGTGGGGCAAAACCAAAATTTGCGCCCCTCCTGTCGGCACCAAAAAAAATCTGGGGTCATTGTTGGCGTCTTGATGTCTATAGCACTATCTGTCAAAACTCTTTGGGAGGGGGGGGGGGGGTAAGGACTGTGCCGCCATGTATGTAAACCCCACCACCCATTTAATGCACCCCTGGGTATCCTGGAACTTTTTGGCTTCCCCAGGGGGAGGGGGGTATCCTCAGTGAGGAGGAGCCTGAGGTTTGTGTGTAGTGATTGCCATGCTGAAATCCCATTTTCATTTCAGACATGGCAGGCATCCAACTCAATTCTTTTGTTGCAGATGATGATGATTCAAAGGATCAGATGGAAGGGATCGGAAGGTTCTGACCTTGGCAGTTTCTCTGATGGAGACATTGAAGCTAGTGAGGAACCTGAGGCTGCAGAACAGGGACTGGATGTGAACAACATGTGTGTGGTTGGGGGTATCTCAAGTGGGGGCGGGCCGGGGGCTTTACAAACCGCTGCTGGTACACAGCACCTCGCTCTCCCGATGAATCTAGCGCAGTATCCAACCAGTTGATGATATGCCTGTCAATGCTCACGTACTTTTCTCAATGCGGCTGTCAAAGAAACAGAATAGCAAGGAACTCGGAAAACCGTAGTTTCATGGACATGATTATGGATTTGTTATGCCGGAAATACTTGCAGCACTTTTGCCAGACGGGGCTGAGGGAGCAGCACCTTTGACTTTCTTTTTGATCAGACGTCTGGAGCTGGACAACCACCATTTCAGCAGTGGGGCCAACCATGTCCCATGGATACAATGAACATCACCCAATTGTGGGCCTGATCATTCAGTAGAAATGCTTCACGGCAGCAAGGCACACAATGCAATCGAGGTAGATTGACAAAGGTTATCATAGAAGTGTAATTTGTTTGAATATAGCATAGCACCATCATGCACATGTCTTGAAAATAGCAGCTGTAACTAATTTGATTGTGGGCTGTTGCGGATCGTATCAATGTGCAAATGTGGTCAGAAGGGTGCATGTGTTGGCAATTGGAAGTATTACAGGAAGAGGGAGCTGATAGTTTGGTCATGTGGCATCGTGCTTGACACACTGTTTGTGCTCTCCAAAGTTCTTTTGTCCGCCCATGCCCTCCATCCAATTACATTGCCACCCCGCAACAGAACTTCACAGCTGGGCTGGGTTACGTGGTTCTCTCTTGCACTGCAAACTGATGGCTCAAGGGAGTTGGCACTCCTTGGCACCACTGGCCAGCAAGGATCGGACCCTCCTGCTATGCAACTTCCTTGGCTCGCTGTGATGCAGTGCACAGACGTTGGCAAAAAGAAAACCCAGTGGGATGGCCGGCTGGTTGGATCGATGTGTGTGCACTGATCATGTACTTTGTGGGCCCTGCGGCCCTTCCAAACAGGACGTGGTATTGCACGGATAAAATCAAGAAAGCAGCACTTGGTCCTGCACTCTCTAGAAGGGTTGTTCTAATTCCAGCCAGAGCCTGAGGGGAAGAACCAAAAAAAAAAAGTGTGCAAAGGAAAACTGAGGCCTCTTCTTTTTGGGGGGGCGTGCGGGTTCAGGCCATGGCAAGCTGGCGAAGCCCGCTCACCACAAGGCACACGAGAAATCTCTCAGAATCAAGGATCAGAGCTGCCCAATGCTACGATTATCGCACAAAGCAATGTGGTAGCGGACATAACACGTAGTGAGGATAAGCTGAATCTGATACCAGGAAATGCAGGGACTGCCACGCCCGTAGGCATGCCAATGTGCTACTAGAGGAGAAGACAGAATGACGGCTGAGTAAAACAGCTTTGTGCCGTGCACAGAGAAAAGCAATGCTTAAAAAGGAAATCAGTATCGAGCTCGAAGAGGTCGATGTCCGCCATGGGTTTGGTAACACTGCCATCACGACTCTGACTCTGACTCTGAGGGAGTGTGCAAAAAGTGAGGTCTCTTCCCAGTTTGTAGCCCTCTAATGATCCAGCCTCACTGCAGCGTTTACTGACCAAATCACTTACCAGGGTGGGGAGGGGGGATTGTCTGGAGGAAAATGCGACTCTGTAGACGCTTCTGCTATTGAATCCATCCCAATCCTTAAAAACCAGGCTTTCAAGTATGTCCCAATTCAGAAAAGCCCTTTGCCTCATCTAGTGAAAAATCCAAGTTGGCATTGCATACTGGAAGAGAGTTTTCAGGACTGCAGTGCTGGATGGTTGATGTTCTTTCCTTGGGGGGTCTGGATGCTTGCTGCTGTTTTGTACAAGGTTCTGGATGGGTGTTGTTGAATTCCTGGATGCTTGCTGTCATTTCTTGGAGGCTTTTGGATGCTTGCTCTTAATTCATGGAGGCTTCTTGATGTTTGTTGCAACCCCCCCCCCCCTCCGGTCCGGTGGGAAAAAGGCAACGTTCTGGCTGAACGTTCCAGAGGAATAGATGAAGAGAACAATGGTGGCTGGGAGGCAAATGCCATGTGTGTACCAGGGGCTGAACAACCCTCCCCGGCGGTCCTTGATCGTCAGCAATCAGATCGCCACACGGGATATGTGGATCATGGCCATGAACTAACAGTCAATGGCCTAGGCATTGGCGGCACCTGGGGGAGGATAGGGGTTACGTGCAGACAGGTATGTGCAACAAGCACATGTGAAACGAAGAAAATGCTATCAATATGATACAGAGCGGGGCAGGTGGGGGCAGGCCGCCCCGGCAGAACAGACAAAAACCCTAGAAACAATGTGCAAGCAGGTGGTCCCGTCCCAACTCAAATGACATCGTCTTGGCCAATCCCACTCCCATTTTCTCATGTTTTGAACCTGTTGGTCATTGGAAGTCATTCTTCATGGCCAGCAGCCTTGAACAGACCAGCCCCATGGATGGGCGGCTGTTGGGGTCTGCATGCCAACAATCGTTCATTAGCTGTGCTGCATTCCGCGGGGTGCTGCTGGCAATCGCGGGGCGGACACCACGATTTATGAGAGTTCGTGTCTTGTCGAAGAAGTCATCGAAGCTGGCCTGCCGACAGGAGGGAGGTCGATGGAAGGGCCTTAGTGCACAGGATGGCACAAGGGATGAGAGGGGACAGCATTCGAGATGCAGAGCAATGGGTCAGTGCACTGGGAGGGTTACAGAAGGGGATGCAGGGCGATGGAAGGGGTTTACGGCTGTGAGGCGAAGCTATGGAAGGGTTGACCAAGGCGTGCAACGTGCATAGAGAATGCTTCCTGCGCGCCGCAGGAAAGGTAAGGGTGATTAGCTGTGGGGTAAATAGCACCGCATTAATTTTCTTCAATTTTGTGTGAAGGAAGTAGGTCAAATGGGCACAATTGCGAGGCAGAATACTCAAAACGGACAAAAATGTTGCAATAACCACTGCCGTACAAAAATACGATTCACAAAGGGTACAACTTCCCCTGTTCTGTGATAATTACCCGAATTGCGCACCGCAGGCATTGCAGGATTGTTATGGCTGGAGGATGTAATGTGGCCCCTGCAAACCCACAAACACATGTTTAGGCACTGTTATGCACAAACGTACCCTGTTCACATCCCACAGGGTTGAAGCTCCCTCATGCTTTGGTGATGAACAATTGTGAATGAAAGTGGGCTGCAGGGAGCTATTTTCCACATGTCCTCTGTGACCCTTCCTCCAGATTCAGTCATGGGCTTACACCCTCGTTGCTTTTTTTTCGCAACTAGTGGCGTGTGTTTCTGCTTTGGGGGCCAGCTTGCTTCATGTTCTCGATCTTTCCATTCTTAGACCCTTGATTCACACATTATAGATACATTGGCGATCAGGTTTTCTACACCCATTCAAATGGCTCCAAGCGCGGTGGAGCCCAGGGAACACTCGGGGCACTTGCAATCGGCGACGTGTTGACAGGTGGCCAGGTGACAGGGGGCTGCCCATCTGGTGACCACCTGGTGGTCTCCGGGAGTCCTGAGAGCAAGCTGGCTAATAATTGGGGGCGGGGGGGGGGGGGGCAGAGGCAATTTACGCTGTAAATTACGTACATTTTTGGAAATTGCGCGAAAAGTGGTGTGAATTGCTGTAAATTTTTGTAAATTTGGTGTAAATTGGGGAACCCAAATGCTTTGCATTTGGGTTTTGCATGCTATTAGATGCAGATTTACATATCCAAGATGTCTAGAATTGTGCTCTCTTGAATTGAACTGCTCCCATGTTTCGTAAATTGTTCCCTGCTCTGTCACTTTTGTCATGTAATGTGGGTGCTCAAGCAGGAGGCGGAAGCCGAGTGGCAAGAATTTGATACTCCCGCTGCTGCCCTCCACCACGTGAAGTCCGAAGGTGCCCCTTCAACCTTGTAGCAAGTGCAGATTGAGCGCGCCGCAAAGAATGCAAAGCCCCACAATGGCTTTCAGTTCTCGTACAAGCCCCCTTCCGCTGCCTCACCACAGCAAGCACCAAAGACCCCAGCAACACAAGGGCTGTCCAATTCCGTCGCAGTGTTGAGCCCTTCGTATTGCAGCAGCTGCCGCGGCCAACTTTGCGGGGTCACTGGCTCATGCTTGCAATGCGACCGCGGGGTTCATGAGCACTGTTTCCTCACCTTAGAAGGCACGGAGGGAGAGGCAAAGCTCTTCCTGAAACCTCTTCTTGGGGGCTTTCTGGGTCACTACTTGGCACCTTGTAGAAAGGCGGTGCGGGGTAGGGTTGCATCCACAGACTCGGCCTGGTGCCCTCCCGCACCAATCCTGTCCAACAGAGCTGTTCATCGTGGGCGTATTGAACCGATTCACTTCAATATCATGCAAATCACCCGGGCACAATCTCTCATTTGCTGCACTGTGGGCTACCACATGCCATGCACCTCCGCTGGGAGAGATCTCTGCAGGGGTGGGCAGGGGCCGCCTTTTGCAACAACAAGAAGCCACGTGCACGAGCATGTGCCACACCCCATCCCCCAGGACTCACGTTGGCCACACCTCTTTGGAAAAGGGGTAGCACCCATGCGTGACTTCATAACAAAAGCCGGCGTAAGCGAAGATGTCGCACCGGTAATCATAAGCGCGGCCGTCCATCACCTCTGGCCCCTGCAAAATCGATGTGAAGAATCGGGGGACTGGCCATGGAAATGGGGGTTGGGGTGATCTGGCAGACAAAAACAAGACAACCACCAAATGAGACACTTCCAAAACAAAAAACCCCCAAAACGAGACACCCCAAAAACGACCCACCCACCCGCCCAAAAAAAGGAGCTTTTTTTTCCTCTCAGAAAAAATGATATTTTGAATAGAGAACCAAAAATGAGACGCGCATTTTAGGTATAAAATTTTTTTTCGCCCTTATAACTCCCCCCCCCACACACGCACTGTAAGGTAGGCCACACACAAAGCAAAACCCTGGACTGGGGCTTCGAATTTGGTGGTGGGGCGAGGGGGTTGGATGTGCCAGTTCCTATTGAATGCCGTTCGCCCTCTGTTTCGAAGAGTGGCAACCCACGCCAGATCCAAACCCCAAAATGCATCTGGGCAACAACTGCAGGGCCTGACCGCACAATCCCTCAATGTTGCAGACGCGCAGTCCCAAGCCCAGGTCTCGCCATCATCACGCAATACCATATATCCCGGCGTGCCACACAGCTGGTCAGCACGTGCATCTTCCTTGACCAAATCGAAATCCGCCAACTTCACATGCAGATCCTTGTCCAGAAACACATTTGCGCCCTTGATGTCCCGGTGCATCAACGGAGGGTTGTGTGTGTGAAGGGCGTTGATGGCCTGTGCCAGTTCGTACATCAACCGCCATTGCAACGGTGGGGCTATGGGGTTGATGCCAGGAGACTTGGACCAAATGGCGCTCACGTCACCTGCCGAAGATTTCATGCCAAAAGTGCAAGTGCCAGAGAGGACGTGCCATTCCACCCCCCGAGGCCCACAATCGACGATGTTTGTCTGAGCACGGATCCACATTTGAGTGTCGGTTTCTCTGACTGTGGGCATGCTTACACAAGGGTGGGGCGGGTAAGCCGGGGTTGGGGGCAGCTCAATGTGGGTCGGCTTCACAGGGCCCAAGGATCCACTGCTCCGCGGGAATTGGGGGGGGGGGGGGCAGAACAATTAACCCAACCCCTAGCACAAGAGGTCACAAATGATCAGGTTTGCTCTTCGTCTGCTGTACCACAGGGTGAGGGGTCGGAACCGGCCCAGACCACCCACAACCACCCACAAAGTATCTGTCAGAAACTCGGGGGGGGGGGGGGGGGGGGGTTTGGAGGCTGGAGAGGGCCATGGGCAGGAGCTGGGGGGCGGGGGTCTAGTAGGCAGAGTACCTTACCCCCCCCCCCCTTGTAATCTCCCCACCAATGTCGTGACGGTTGCTCCCCACCGGAGGGGGGGGGGGACGGTCACGATGTGATGGTTCCCCCCCTGGGGGAGGGGAATAGCACCACAAAACTGTACTACAGTATCACCGTGTAAATCAGCTTTGGCGCCTTGTAAAATTTTTCTTTGGCGCCTTCGGCGCATAGTATTTTCTGTGCCTTTTGGGCCAAGTGACCATTCACCCCCCAGGGGGGGGGGATTGCAAGGGGGGGGGGGGGGAGTAAGGCAGGTTGTATGGGTTCAGAGGCGTAGCTGTTATCTGTGTTTAAGGGCACATGGCCCCCCAACTCAATTCCGGGCATGCTCCCATAAAGCAGTAGCATGTGCCCCAACCAGGCCTCTTTGATGGCAAAAGAGTCCCTCCCGTAAGAAATGTGGGGAACATCACCAGGATTCATGAGGATCATTTTTCTTGTCTCAGTTTGGAGCTTGGTTCCTAAAGATCAGATTTAGGTATTGAATGAAAAAGTGCTGAACGCTAGGGCCCGCGGGGTGGGGGGGGGGGACTCCTCGGTTCTGGACGCCAACTACCCCGGCAACTAACTGTTGGCCGTAGGCCCCGGGGGGGGGGGGGTCTGCGAGGGGCGATGGGGGGGGGGGGTCTGGGGGGCTTTTGCCCCGGGGGGGGGGGGGGGTGCGGGAGGGTGGGTTTGGGGGGGGGACGATTTGGGGGGTACATGCCCCCAAGGCCAAGCGTTGGTCCATCACAGGCCCCCTACCTCCCCTTGCCCTCCCTCTAACCATACTATCACCCTATTCTTTGCAGCAAACTGGTTCAGCCATGCAGGCCATGTTAATTAGGCTGAACAAGATCCCCCAAAGGTCGTTCATGGCTACCTTTGCCACATCACTGCTCTCCATTTTGGACCCCACAATAACTTTGACCCTAGCCTAAGGTTGAGCTAGTATTAGGACTAGGGTTGGGGCCACCGAGTTGGTGGAACCAGTCTTGGTTTTATAACCCTTTTTAGTGTCTAGGGTGGGCCTACCAGGTTTAGCAGCAAGCAAGCAAGCAGCAAGCAGCAAGCAAGCAGCAGCACGCGCGAAATGGGTAAAAATCAGAACTCCGTCGTGGTGCTTCGGATTTGGTTGAAATTTTGGTGCATGATACCTATGGGTGTGAAGTACAATCACACAAAGTTTGAGCCAGACACTCGACGGTGGCGACCGGGAACGGGATTCGCAAGTGGCGGACCTCAGTTTCAAAAACTGCAGTTTAGGGCCAAAAACAGCCATTTTTGGGCCAAAAAAAAGCCCTGGAACACATTCAAAACGGCCAAACGAAGGGAAACGGTGGGTACCCTTCACGTGCGGCTTGACTTCCCCGTGCCAACGAGCTCTTTGCGGCCCTCTAACTCCATGGTATGTCCCGGAAATGGCCCCAAAAGGCCCCCAGAAGCTCCAAATGCCGACAGCCACAAACCAAGAATAGGCCATATCTTTGGCTACATGGCTCAAAATGCGATTCCGAGGGCACCTACTCCACCCGCAACCCCCCACTTTTTGTGGTTTCCACCCCTCAGAATTGCCCAAACAGACGCCTAGACCCCCATACCTAGGCCCACTAGGCTGCAGCAAGCTGCAAGCTCAAGCCCAAACAGGTGGGTGCCCAAATGGGTCAACAGGGTCTAGTAGGGGCAAAAAGATGACTTTTCTCAAAAATGATCCTAGACCATGTGTGACGCTAAAACAAGTGTTTTTGGACCGTTTTGAGCTTGTGGTGGCCCATTTTGGTCCTCCGAAAATCCCAAAATGCCTTGAAAATGGGCTGTTTTGGGACCAAATATGGTTCAAAAATGGGTCAAAAACGCATTTTTCAAAAAATCATCCTAGACCATTTGGGGTGCACAAACGGGTGAAATGAGCCCATTTTGAGCCCATTTTGGGGCATTTTGGCCCCTCAGAAGTCCAATAAAGCCTTGAAAGTGGGCCTCGTGGTGATGGGGTTCACTTGCAAGCCGATTTCACTTTGTCAAGAGCCATCAATGTGTGAATCATTCTTGATGTCCCTCACCAGTCATAGCTGATGTTCCCTCCCCCACCAGCGCGGTCCCAATATTCAGTCTTAATTAGGGTTAGGGTTCAGGTTAGGGCTAGGGCTAGGCTTGGGGCTAGGGGTAGGGGTAGGGGTAGAATAGGGTTAGGACTAGGTTGAGGGTTGGGGTGGGTGTTAGGGTCAGGGTTGGGTTTAACGATAGTGTCGGGATGCAAAGTGGACAAAATTTTCCGTTGGGCGGCTTTGGTGCCCATGGAGCGTCGGGCGCCTTTGGCGCCCATGGGGTCCCAAGAGCAGGAAGAAATGAAAAAGGCTAAAAAACCCCCGCTGTATCAGCGACCCCAACAGGGAGAACTCAAAGCGTCTACATAATCCCTGCATTCTCGGAGACCTCAAATCGGGGAAATGGGTCAAATTCAATTTTGTTTCATGTTTGAATGCTTCATTAAATTCTGAGCCGATGGTGCCATGACACCGAGAACACTATCTCCCAAAACTCGGGAGGGGGGGGGGGGTTCAAGGACCAGGCCACCCCTGATGCACAGTCTTCACTGCCCAAAGTGCCAGTTTGCAACGTTCAATCAGCTTGTGCTCTGCTTGGTCCAGTGTTTTAGCTGGAGTGTGAGGCACAAGGTCCCTCGTGCGGCCTTTTCCTTGCCCTGGTACACCGTTGCCGATCGGGGCTGTGGGTCGCCAACAAACAAAATGCTGTGGCATCTGCCCACCCTGGCGGCTGCCACTACTCTACTGGTTGAGGGGCATGTAAAGGGGGGGCGGGTCTGACAGGTGGGGTCTAGGCTTTGCCTCTGCACGTACCCTTGTTGGCGAGGCCGTCCCACAGTGCTTGCGATGGGGTTGGTGGCTGTTGATCATCGGTGTCATCTGGACATTCAAGGGGCGCCCCGTCACCCCCGTGTCCTCGGGCCACAGGTCCACCGTTGCTGCACAGTCAGGGACACAGCCACGTGCCCTTTCGGTACGGGCGTGCGTTGCCCTTGAGAGGCCCGCGTGGCCACATGCCTCAGCACGGGACCGATCCCCCAACTTCCGCTGCACCAGCCCCGAGCAGCAGACACAAACGACCCAAATGGGGCGCAGGGTCCATCGGTCCCCTGCAGCAGGATGCCCCCCTCTTTCTGATGGAAAACGAAAAACGCACCATTCTCTTGGGTCTGCAGCAGACGTGCCACCAGAGGTCCTGCAGGAGTACCCAAGCCTCGTTAGAAACGGAACCCATTCCATGCACCACTTGGGAACATCCGTGGCTGCTGCATCCCGATCTCAGCCCGGACAAGCGGCGTCCAGTGTCCGGCTCCGGAGGATCTCTGCCGCTGCCTCCCTGTACCATCCCCTGCTTGTGATACTCCCTGCCTGCCACTGCCTGCCCCTCTCTGTCCTTCTCCCTCGGGTTGGGGGGCGGGGGTGATGTGGTACCCCAACATAGATGACTGAAAATAATCCCCAATCCTTTTGAGGTATGTATCACCGGGGAATATTCTTGAAAAAAAAAGTCTTCTGGGCCGCTTCACAGCGCAGGTGGTGAGTCATCAGTAGTGTTTTTAGACTAGCGTCGTTGGACTGGCCTGTCACGAGAGCCCCTTTCCCCAGCCCTGCCCCCCCTTGGGGACCCACCCAGCCCCCCCCCCCCCCCCTTTCGTATTGATTCCTTATAAACAAAGCCTGGAGCACCGATGACAGCCCATACGAGCACAAGGCCTGTGCTGCACAGCGTTGGCACACCTCCTTCACACAATTCCATGAAGATGCAGACCGGCGTTGTCTCATTCACAGCCACGACGTCAGCAATATGCGCATGGCTGAACTGTTGTGCGGCGGCGATGCAGTCAGACGTGTGCACGCCAACTGAGCCAAACCCAACGCCCGACGAAACCGCAGACTACCTCTAAACCACCAAAACCACCAAAAAAAAAAGCCCGAAGCAGAACCAACAGCTCCAGCCAACGCTGCCCATTCAGGGACCATAACAGGGCATTGCGCAGATTCTTACCGTTGCCAAACTCATCATCAAGCCGTTCCCTCGGCCGTAGCTCCCAGCTCCTTGCACTTTCTGTCTTCCTGCATTGAGGGTTGCAATCCCCCTTCCTTCACCCCAAACCACTCCCCCAAGCCCTTGACCACATCCAGCATTTCCCCCTTTACCCTTTGTCACAGAGGCACGCAATCCCTTCCATCCCTTGACCCCTTTGACGACACAACACCACAAAAATTGCCCGAGAGACACTATTGACAACACACCATACACACATGCTTTAGCACAGACAAAACCACAGAGACAGCATACACCACCCCATACAAAACCACAGGCATGGAAAATGATGAATGGACGTTGCAAAACAAGTAATTGCGTGCGACATCGTACTTTTCGCACAAAATTTTCCATGTCCAGAAACAAGCACAAAATGAAGGGGAGAAACCAATGCCCCCTGCCCACACCCAAGGGAGGCAAATGGTGCTGGGGTGATGGATCGCGTAGCTATCAGTCATAGATGATCCCCACCAAACGTCCCATTGTAACTCGCAATAATCTAGGAGTTGGAGGGGCAGAGATGGGAGGCAACCCAAGACGAAGCTTAATGGTAGCAACTGCAGTCAGCAGCAAGGCGTCACACCTGCCCTGGCATTCGCTTCTCGCTCGTCACCACACCCCTTGGCAAGTACACATACACAAGACGAGACGTGACGCTACAGTATTTCTATACCCCATGGACGGACTGCAATGAAATCCTCCCCGCGTCACCAGAATGACCGGGGTACTGCCAGCACCATTATTGCCAAAGCAAACTGCCCCACTGACCTAATCATTTCTCTTCCTTGTATCAGACATGAGAAACTGGGGTGGGCGAAAAATTCAATGTTGGGCGGGAGGGGCCCAAGGAGCCCCTGTTGCAACCCCCCCCCCCCTCTGGGTTGAGGCCCTTCGGGCCGGCTGCCGAAGCGGCCCCCTTTGCTAGAGACCCCCCCCCCCCCCCCATCAAGGGGGCTCTTTGGGCCAGTCAGTCCCCAAATAGCCCCTTTTCCATAAGTTGGCCCGAAAAAATTGCTCAAAAAGATTGCTGGACGAGTTTTTTTTTTTAATTCCTTCAGTTCACATTAAACTTGGCGGGTGTTGCTGCTCCTTGGGGGTTTTCTTGGACTGTCGTGGCGCTCCTGGAAGGGTGTGGCAAGGTATTCCTGCACTCTGGGGTGTGATTCTGCACTCTCCAGGGACTGTGGTTGGCATTCCTGCACTCCTTCGGCGGCGGCGAGTGGGAGGCGGGATTCTTTCCTCCTGGGGTTAGCCCTCGCAGAATTCACAACAGCCATGGCCAAAACTCTCCGTGAATTAGCAGCAGTCATCCAAAACCATCTGGGAGTTCACAGCGATCATCCAAAACCTTCCAACAATCAACGACGGTCATCAAAAACACTCCAAGAATTATCAGCAGTCGTCCGGAACCCTCGAAGAATCAACATTAGGCACCTGGAGGCCTGTGCAAATTACTTAAATCTGTGCAAATTAACAAAACACTAGTGAATTCTTCCATCCCTTGTGTGATGCCCTGCAAACAGACAAGCACTTTTACATAGGGCTGGCCGAAAGAGAAGATTTTGGGGGGCTCTTTGGGCCCCCGTACAAAAACAAATTTTCTCTTCATCCCTGGCAGCACGTGGATCACTCATCATTCAAGAACGAGTATTTTCCCAAACAGAGCTTGCCATAGATACTTGACCATGGACACGATATTATGCCAAAGATGAATTACCGGTATTGTAGCATAGACCACTGTACCATGGTGACGATACCACAGACATTCCAGTACAGATATCACACCGCAGAGCATCCCATCTCAAGCCCAAAGATACCGTCCCACAAAATTTTTATACATTGCCACAATACGATATTATACCGCTGGTAATACAACAATATAACAGAGAAATGGTGGAATCCGGGGTGCAGACGTAGCCTGTGGGACGGTGGAGACCTGCATTTGTATCTTTGCAGCATTGAGCATGTCCGCTAGCGTTGACGAAGAGGTTTTCGCAAAAGGCTTTTTGACCACCAAGTCCTTCCCTTCGTAGACGACCTTGTACACATGGCACTGGCCCCCCCTGCCGATCTGATTGCCCCACCGCACCTTCCGCATGTCCAAGTTGTGGATTTTGTTGGAAACCTGCGCCTCCTGCTGCTCCGGAGTGACTGTCATGATCTGCGATACGACTTGTTGTTTCGGGGGAGTGTTGCTGGAATTGTGCTTACCGTCCGGCAGGATGAGGGCGTAGAGGAACTTGAAGAACCCCATCAACTTTATAGACATCTGGCCACCAGATACCTGATGGTGGCGAGATTAGTGTTCCAGCTTATTCGGCATCCATTCAAGCGCCCCACCCCCGGGGGGGGGCGACTACATCCGGTCCTGATGCGACATCCCCCCCAGCTATCTGTCAAAACTGGGGGGGGGGGGGGCAGTTGGGGGGGGGGGTCCAGCCGGGGGTCGGGGGGGGGGGTCAAGCCGGGGGTCGGGGGGGGGGACCACGGCGGCAACCCCATCCTCAAACGTCTCCTTCTTTCGCCCCCTCCTCTTCCTCTATCTCTAGTCGATGTACCGCCGCACCTCCCCCACCACCCACCTTCGAGTGGTGCACCACCCACGCGCTTCCCCTGCCATACCGTGTCCACAAACGCGTCGCCATTCCCCACTATCGCCCAGGACATCACCTGGAGGGTTGCCACTGCCCAAGTGTTGAACGCTGGAATACTGTCTCGCCTTCCTCAACAACCATCACCCAACCCTGCAGGGCTGGCATCCAGAGGCCGGCCATTGTCATCCGACCCGTGAACACTCGTCACCCATCCCTCAAACACTGCCACTCATGCTCCTCAACCCTGCACCGCTATCACCACCCCACTGCACGTGCCACTTCCATCTCCCAAGATTGTCAGTCCGCCACTGCCAATCTCCTGGTGGCCAAAGGCTGCTGGGCCTTCGGTGAGTGGCACGTGTGCCTGACCGACCTGACAACGTTTGAGTTGAGGAGTTGTGCGCGTGTGGGTGTGGAGACACCCACACACAAAGATTTGTGTGGAGACGGAGAGCTCAGCATATTAAAGTGAGGGTGACTTGTTGCACCCTCATCAAAGATGGTTGGGCTGTGTTTTGGGCGGCCCGCCGCCACCGCCGGTGGTGGACCCGGGAAAAGTGCTTATCTTGGGCGACCGTGTGGAAGGCAGGGACCTGCGTAAAAATAGTGTAGGCCTGCGGAGGTGTAGAGCCCAGGCTGTAGCGGCAGAATCGATTCAGCTCGTCCCACGTGAGGTCGTAGCTGCGGTCTGCATCGAACTTCGTGAACTCATTGATGATGCGCATGATCCCACGCTTCACTGTCCCCGGGCTGCGCGAGCTCTTGCAGATCGTTGAGTAGTTCACTTGGTCGCAGCAAAGAAAGATCAGACACGTGTACTCAAAGAAGTTCAGTGAACCGGAGTTGTCAATGTCCACCCTGTTACACAAGAGGACCGTCCCGCTGTGCCCGTGCACAGGACGGTGGAACAATACCGTGGGCCGTCCCCTACACGGGCAACCGGGCTTTCAATGGGGGGGGGGGGGGGTTCGATAGTTTTTTTGGGGTGGGGAGGTCTGGGAAAACAGCTCAATTGACAGGACCATTAATCAGTCATTATGAACTCTGCCTGCGGGTCAGTCTCGGTAGGATTTTGGGGGTCCCGTCAATTGAGCCCTTTTTGGGGGAGGGGGGGGGCTCTAGCCAGGGGGCTCTATCGACCCCCCTCCCCCCTCAATTGAAAGCCCGGTTGCCCCAACAGGGAACCTCAACACACTGCGGGCAAGCACCGGACAGACTATGGCCGACGGCTGGTGGCATGCCAGCACCGGCGACTGATAGGTGCCTCGCAGCGTTTTTCCGGACCATCCCCCGTGGTGGGCGGTTGACCAATGGCGTTGGACGATCAACCGACGAGGATTGGCCGGTAGTGACGGGCGGTTGGCGGTTGGCGGTTGACCCGCAACCACCGTTTTTGGGACAATACAAATGAAGTGTGGGAGGAGTGTTCGCCGACAGGCGCGGGGCACACATCTCCAGAACAGGGGCTTACCATTATCACATCGCAGATGTGAAGAACAAATCAGAGGATCAGGCGCCGAGGACGGATGATTTTGGACTCATTTCTGGTGGTTTCGGATTGTTTCGGCGCTGTGGAGATTGCGATCCAGCGCTGGTCTTGCTGCTTAGGGCTGAGGATCGTGGCCCATGGGTGGGGGACTCAGGGGCCTGGTGCTGCTCTGGACTGCCTCGCTCGCCTGTCAGAGCCGTTGGCGCTGGGCGCCGAGGCACTGGACGGCGGACGGGAACACACAAATTCGTGGATCCAACACGACCGGCGGCGCCGCAGGCCCAGACCCCTGCCCGGCACCGCCGCGGCGCAAAGACACGGGCGTACCTTTCGAATTTGCTGCGGATGAAGTCGGCGACCTTCGCCTTGTCCGGGCCTCCGAAGGACGCGGTGTGCGACCGCATCCCGTTCTGAGGACACAAACGCAGCCGGTCGTGCGGATGCGGAGTGGACGGGTCGCAGGGCTGTGCACGGCTCCCCGGCCATCCCCAAGGCCCCCGGCCATCCCCAAGGCCGTATCAGGGGGCTTCAGCCACAATTGCGCGTTGTGACTGAAGCCCCCGTGCAACACGACTGAGCCCCCGGCGTCGGGATTGTGGGGCCTGGGGTTAGTCCACGACCACGTCCGAGGCAAATACCCCAAACCGTCGTGTTTCTCTGTACGCGGATCACTTATGTTCGTTACCACGTGACATGTACCGCAGACAGAGCAGGCGCATGCGGTCCGACGTGTCGGTTGGTTGGAAGGTTCCCACGTGGATGTGAGGACTACGCTGCATGCATGCAGCAATTTAGACACAGCCAGGGCCAGAGGATTAGGCATTTATCAAAAGCAATGCTCTTGAAATGCTCTTCGGATGATTGGCAAAAAAATGGCGCTAGAAATCTCACCGAGACATTGGAATGTCAGGGGGGTGTCGCCGAATTTGTACTGGGGCTGAATTCCGAGGATAATTGCAGCACCGCGCCCGTGACCATGCAGAGCCCCGCAGATGGAGTGGGGCATCAGCAGCCCCGTGGTACCGTGTTGCATCTGCGACACCCTCGGCACTTGCGACCGGAGAACAGGGCCCCCGACTGAGCCCTGGGCTGCCGCACCGCCCACAATGGCATCCAGCATCACCACAGAAGATGACACAGAGGATGGGGCTGTCCATTGACCCTCTGCCACAAAACAATTCCGCCGCCTTCGGGGCCCTGTTGTTGTGTGGGGTCGCAACGGGCCTCAACAACTGAGCCTACGCCCCCTGTGTGACATTCCGTCTGGTTGTTGCTCCTTTACGGGGCCCTGGACGGTCACCCGTTCTTCCCTTCACATGTTGCGTCGGGTCGCTACTTTCTGTCGGCCGCTGCGGCCGGTGCTCTTGCTGGTGTCGTTTCCGCGTTCGCGGAGCCCAGTAGTTGGCGTGTTGGGACTGTGCTGAATGTGGCATGGTGTGCCGTTTGTGTGTCAGCGGCGCCCAATAGTTGGCGTATTGAGGATGTGCTGGTTGTTGCCGGGGTCGTTTGACTGTGTTTGCTGTCCACACACCTCTGTCCACAGGCTGTCCATCGCCTGCCTCGCTGTGTTTCTGTGCGGCCCAGGTGCCCTGTTCCTCCACTCGCTGTCCGGGCCGTCCACCATATGTTCTTTTCCCCCTCACGGTTGGTCTGCCCCTGATGGGCTCCCACTCCTTTTGCGCAAACAGCCCATCTGGGCTACGGGAGACACCCCCCACCTGATGCCGGTTGAGCAGGGGTTGCCCTGGCACCCGGTAGCGACGGGGTTGGCTGGCCAGGCCATCCCCTTTATTGTCGCTGCCTCCCATGCGCACGCTCTGCCATCCCCTCCATTCTGGTTCTCTGTTCCCGCTGTTCCAGTTGCCTCTCCCGCCTTGCTGTGCCCCTCCTCCTTGTCTGCTGTGCCCGCCCTTGTCCCTCCTGGTGTGGCTCCCGCGTTCTGTGTGTCTGTGTTGCTCCTCCCCCTGTCTGGTGGCGCTCCTGGGTGCCCATGTCGCGCACCCCCTCCTGTCCCACCCGCCTGCCCCCCCATACGAGGATTTCACATCTCCACACAACGTGGACTGCCCCGTGCCCGGTTGGCTGTTCACGGCCCTGTTGCCACCCCCGTGGCGGGCACCTCCCGGAGCGCGGGGCGCAGCCCCCGCCCTTGTGGAGTACGTGGGCACCTTGTAGAGGGAGGGGGGGTCAGCCGGCCAGCCCCCAAAATCATGCTGCCAGGGGGTGGGGCAGGAAAGTATTGGAAGGGGGGGCGGGGTCTAGGACCCAAAAGTTTGCGTACCAACAATGGCCCGACAAGATTTTCCCAACGGTAAATTTGTTGTTTCCCGCGATGGTCACTTTGGTCTGGGGGGGGGTCCAGGGGGGGGGGGGGGGGACCCCCCTC
Organism: Eutreptiella sp. 'Long Island Sound 2002'; assembly: GCA_964036045.1. Taxonomy (NCBI): domain Eukaryota; phylum Euglenozoa; class Euglenophyceae; order Eutreptiales; family Eutreptiaceae; genus Eutreptiella; species Eutreptiella sp. 'Long Island Sound 2002'. The sequence continues at coordinate 6,611,211 of OZ038387.1, read as the reverse complement.
CTCCTCCATCGGTGCACGGCCATTCTAATACTTCCCTGGGACTGGGGCCGTTCCAAAACGGGGAAATCGTGGCAGTGGCATCATGAGAGGGCTCCCCACCTCTCGCGAGTCTTGACCCTATCCCCTTCACCCCCAGCTCAGCCCCCCCCAGTGAGTCCTCTGGGCACGGTGCGCAAAGCCGACCCGCTTTCCGGTCTGTTTGCCAGGGAATGTGGGCGCACAACGCCTCCTGGTACATGGACCGGGGACAGGGGCAGCGCGGACACCCAACGCACCCATCCACGAGTGGAGGACTCCCTCCTCAAAAAGGGCGAACACGTACGTACACCCGGAGGTCCCCACCGGCAGACTCACTCAGCCTTGATGGCACGCAACCCTCCCCAGATCAACTCATCACTTCCTCTGGCCTGGCGGGCCCCCGCAACTTCAAATGGCTGGCCTTCGCCCTGCCCGGGCCCTCGGACGGGACGCACACCCGGAAACATGTATCGCATGCGTAGAAATGGCAGCTGTACGGACATCGGTACGTCGCCTCGTTGCCACAGTTCTCACACCGCCGGCCCACCATCGAATGGAAGCGCTCCAGAGGGTGCGTCTCGTTCCCGAGCAGGTCCGCCAAAGTGATGTAGCTGCCACGCCCGATTTTCTGTGGATGACAATGCAGTGCGCTGCGCATTAAGAGGGGGCCTCGGGACGCATACCTGCGACTTTACGCGCCACTGTCCACGTTTCACGCCGTTGCCCCCTCCCCCCCCTCGTCACTGTCCCCCTCGGGCACGTCGAGGAGGCCTGGCCAAACGCACACCCCAAACCCAACATGTGAACCGGCCAAACCGCCGCTGCGTCAGCGCCAACAGCCCTCGATGAACCCCAAGTCCGCAAGTAAGTGAAGAGAATATTCAAGGGAATAGCTATCAGAGCGGTTGCAGCCATCCCCTGAATGCTCATGAGAGATGAAGAGATGAATACAATGAATACAATTAGCAAATACAAATACAAAACGCCGCGTGCTTTCACGCACACAGCGTCAGCATTCGGGGGGGGTGACAATTTTGTGCGGGGATTATTTCACCGGGGGAAATTTCGGAGGCGGGAAATTGCGAATCCCAAAGGTTACACTGCCTCACGCATACACTGCACTGCCAAAATCCCCAGATTTCGCCAGCGGAAAATTTCGCCACCTTCCTCAAAGACGAAATTTTCCCACGAAGTTACCCCCGCCCGACATTCTCCGCCCCCCTGTACTACCAAATCTCGTCTTGAAAGAAGGCTTCAAACCCCTTTGCTGGTGTTGTAGCATTCGTGTCTACAACATGTATTGTGGGATCCAGACGTTAAGCTGTCGTTCGTGAAAGCCAAGAAGAATGTTGACAGGTCCACACACCCACAGACCCGTCCCTCCCTCCCCGGCACGTAGAGTTCACGCCCCTGCGTTGGTCACGGCCAGGCCCACAGAAATTGACCACGGTATTCCTTCAGGCTCAGGCAAACGCTCTGTTTGGGGACAATCCCCGTGGGGCCCAAACGTCGTCGAACACCGTCCGTGATCACTGAAGCGGAACCGATGGACAAACATGCGAAAATGCATACGAGAATATGCGGATGGCATCACAACCGCCCTCGTCCCCTCGTACCGTTGACAGTCGGAAATGCGCGCGCGCTCCACCGGTTTGGGGGCATCCCGGGGGGTTACAGGGCCGCGTTGGACAGGCGCACATGCAGCACCGATTTCAGATCGCGCACATCCACACTCCCCTTACCTCATGCACAATTGGGGCGGAGGGAGCACCTCGAAATCGACTTCCAGCACTTTCCACGTGTCGGAGAACTCCCGCCATAACCGTGTGGTTTCTGGGGCCTGCCCCTCTGTGGGTCGAGACGAAGGCCTCTGAGTGGTCATGCCGTCCATATGCCCCCCCATCGCCACGTACAACAATTTCAGGAACTTCGAGAAAGTGATCTTTGAGGCTGACGACGCGAAGAAAGTGCGCACGCACTGTGTCGAGACCCCCGGCAGCTTCTCAGCAAAGAAAGCATCGATCTCGGGGCGTTCCAGAGTCCCGCTGTTGTCTTTGTCATACCGCTGGTAGTTGCGCTCCAAGGCCTCCATGCAGATCTTGCCAGCACTCGCTTCCTTTGGGAAGGGCGACATTGGGACACAATATTGGCGGGGGGGGGGGGGTTCCATGAACGCTTGCGGGGGTCCAGTACCCACGTCTTTTGTGTGACCTGAGGATCCGTCACCCTCGGAATCACTCTGGGATTCTCCGCAGTGCATCGATCAATCTGTGTCTAAGGTGCGGCAGGTGCGGCAGGTACTGTCCACTGCCCTGCTGACCTCTGCCTGACCTGCCCCTGCCCAAGGCGGGTAATGTATATGTGGGGGGGGGGGGGGTGCGTGCCCCAAGGGATGCATTCCACACATGCTCAAACTGCGAGGTCCAACAGCCCTACGATCCTACTGCTTTTGGCAAACCATCAGTCCATGTCCACGCCCTGCAGCTGGGCCGCCCAACGGGCAATGAGCTACCCATATGTACAGGTCGCCGACAACGCACCATGGCTCCTGCCCTGAAGTAACCTACCACGGAGCGTCGTGTGTGTGTGTGTGTGTGACGCCCAATCTAGGGAGGGGGGAAAACAATATTAAAGAGGGAGATCCGCATGTGACCACATGGGTGAAACAGGGTGAACATCCAAAAATGCCATATCCCCAATGCATCAAAACCTAATACCAAACAACAATGATGCCCAAAGTACCACAAAGTATGGGTTTCTACTACGGCCAGGCACCCAAATAGTTGCACTGCGCGCGCACTGCACATGCACTGCGCTTAAGGCGCCCCCACAAAGATATACCTTGAGATTCTGTTGGAACAGCGCCCGATAAGATCCCAATTTTCGTGAGCCCCACATATACATCACCACCAAGAACTCTCCAATGTCCACTTTGTTATTCCTGTCCTTGTCAATAATCGTAGTCCAGAGCTCTGTCAGTCTGGGTCCATTGTTGAGCCCCCGAAACTCCAATTGATTCTTCAGTTGTTGATATGGGATTTCCCCGCAACTGCAAAAAGACATGGCGGCTTTGTGGATTCTGCAGTTTGCGACTGCAAAATTGATGGCCTCAGCCTTGCAGGACATTCAGAAAGGGGCTCCAATGCAGATAGGGCACCGGAAGGGGCTCAAATACAGGGAATGCACTGCGAAAGGATCCGAAACAGGTGAGGGGGGAACTCATTTTGGGGGAGGGGGTCGTCTGAACACCATTTCTGGACCCCCTTTCCCGTCAAAAGGGGCTCTCGTGGCACAACGCCAGAACCAGCTGCAGAGGGGTGGGTCGTGGGCCCATTCACAGAATCGCTCCAGTTCAACCAGAATGTTGGAGTTCAATCAGACTGTTGCATTGTGCACACGCTGCTGAAGCAGTTTTGAGCTTGGGATTCTCAAAAATCGAAAGTTCTACAGCCATTGTTGCATACTGCGACCGTCCACAATAATCAAACCCCACATGTAAAGTGTTGAAGCGATGCCACCTTGTTCCTGGGGTAATGGTGATGCAAGTCTGTAGCGGACTTTGCTGTTGTCTTGCTGAAGGCAATAGGATTTCCCAAATCAAATTTGTTGCCATGTTGACCACCCACAAGGATCAAATATCACATTAAAGAACGTTTTGGGCCCTTTGTGTATTTGTGCACCCCATTTGGCCATTGGGGTGCTTTTTAAGGGACTGGTACACAAGCTTCCTCGGCAGTTCTCAGTCTCAACACCTCTAAATTCCGAATTTTGGAAATGGAATTCTTCCTCCATTCCTGACGACCCACAACAATCAAATCTCATGTGCAAAATATTCTGATCTAGCTACCCTGTGACATGGAACAATCAGTATGTGCCAGTGAGTACCACACTCCACCTCCACTCTTCCAGACGTCGTGCCAAAGAATTGTTTTCCAAGAAATTCTATTGCCTTTGGCAAGGCACCTCGAAGAGGGGAGAGGGACGACCCAGGTGCGGGGGGGGGGGGGGTGCGGGGGTCAAAATCCAAAAAATCATTGGGGGATCATTTTTGGTCCTAAAATGATGATTTTACAAGGGGTCAGACATTAGAAACCATACATTGGGGTATGCTACGCGAATGACCCCAAAAAGGGAGGGGTATACGACGCTTGCGCCTGTGCTTGATCTAACAACCTCTCTTCGAGGTGATTTCCTTCCACTGGAATACCTAGAAACCTTGCTACATTCCCTACCTTGGCCCACAGACGGACTGAAATTGGCTGCAGGTGCAGATCCAGACCAGGAAACATTCCATAGTGCAGGTCACACACTCAAGGCAACATTTGGCTCTGGGGCAGCTGGGCTCATTGAGTTAGAGAGGCATCCACACCATCCCCTTATCCCCCGACAACACCCATTAGCTCAATAAATTGGAAATACACAAAGAACGAGAAAAACATGCTCTGGATGCATATTTCATGTATGTGAGTGGCATCGAAGCAAGTGCTTTTGGAATTGACAATTTTTGAACATTGAGGCTGGAAAATGCTTGCAGCCTATTTTCGGTGCAAATTGTTCATGGAAATAATGGTGTTCTTGCTTTCAAACGGGCCATGGCTGGCACTGCCACGGCCAAAGGGTGCAAAACATGGCCTGTTGTATGTGTGTGGAAAAGTGTCACAGCCACCGAAATTTCTTCACATTTGGCAGGTGTCTTAACAAAAACAGACAAAAACTACATAAACTGCAGAAGCACCCATCCCAAATGCCCTTGGCAAACACCACAGACTTGGGAACCGAAAACACTGTTACTGACTATAAATCAAATTTTTGTAGCCTTAGGCAGGTCCACCTCGCACAGAATTGGTCTGATGCAGTTGGTCATTCGTTGGGTTTGGGCAGCCTGCCTTGTTCATATGTGGCACATTGGTATGTAACAATGACAATCCCCCAGCACCCAATGGCCAAATAGAGTGAAAAACACATGTTGAGGGTCTACAAAAAATGCTTTGCATGAGATATCTGATCTTTGGGAGTGGGTGCAATATCAAAAAAAGTTTCCATTTTCTTTGAATTTTGGCCCATTGAGGCTGAAAACAGCTCAAGCGGTTTTGGGAAAGATTGCATTTTACAAAGCGTAGTGCTGTTGACCTAGTGTTGATGGATGCCGCACTGGACAGTTCCCAGGAATCATGTTATGAATAGAGAGCGTCACCTACCCACTTGAGCTAGGCTCTCTTCCGTTCACGTTCGTTCAGGTCAATGTGAAATCTGAATTCACATGCCACTGGGCATGCAGAACCTACCAGAAGCAGAGGCACCGCTTCTGGCTCGTATGCTGTACTCCATGGCACAGTATTTCAGCAATTGGACTGGCTCTGTGTTCCCCCAGAAATTGCCCCCCAGTACTCTACAATCCCTCAGGTGCATGCAAACGGTGATTGCGCGTGTTTCAAATGGGCTATGGCCAGCCGTAGACGGGGCTAGAGGATGCAGAATATATCCTGCTGCATCCTTCCATGAGTCTTCTGTCACAACATCCCCAGTTTGCTCTCTACCCCTGTGCAGAGACGTGTAGGGTAGGGTAACCCCCCAATTGGGTGTTAAATGGGGGGTCTGCGGGGTCCCCGACCAAAAAATGATTGGGGGATACTTTTCTTCCGTTTTTTCTTTGGCCAAACCAAGGTGAGCTGGCGTACCCTGCTCATTGTATGGTACTCGAGACAACTACTTGGAATCAAGGTTCAGAGCTGTCCAGTTCTACGATGATCCGATACGATGATCCAACAAATGACCGGGGGATACCTTCTTCCTTTTCTGGGACAAAATATGGGCTTTGTAAGGGGGTAAACCCCGAACTGGAAGCCGTGGGCCATGGTATGTGAAGGGGCCCCAAAATGGGGTTACGTGGCATTTCCCATCTTTGCCAGTGCGCTTGGTTTTGATCTAACAACCACTGCAAAGTGATTCGGGACTTTTGAGGTCAAAGAATGGGTGGATTTCAAGTCCCCCCCCCCCCCCCGTCCCCCCCTTACCCCAAACAGTGGCACCCAGCCACTCACCCCAAACAGTGGCATCCAGCCAGGGGGAGGTGTGAAGGGTCAAAATAAAAAAAATTCCTTGGGGGACACTTTTGGGTTCCTTGTGATGATTTTACAAGGGACTAAACATCTGATTTCATACCTTGGGTTATGCTACGCACATACCCTCCCCCCCCCCCCCGACGTGGCGGCATACTGCCCATCACCGAACAACACTCTTCGAGGTAATTTCCTCAGGCCGCTTTGCAGCCCATTTTTCAAGCCATTTTTCAAGCCACCAGCAGCTTTCAGAGCAACCCCGTAGGCTCTGCCATGAGAGCCTCTTTTCCAGACACTAGGCGCCCAATGTTTGGCGGGGGAGGGGGGCTTTGGACCCCCAACCGCACTTACTCAGCCTTTATGGCAACCTACCTCCCCGGCAAGTGAACTGTTCACTTCTCCAGGGACGGCATCCTTTCTGTTGCACACACTGGCCAAAAGTGTTGCGCCAGGACCAGATACAGAGTGCTGCAGCATATCCAGCGCCAATTATTACGGTGTTTATTCCGGGAGCACCCCTGAAAACCACCCCCCTACAGAAGCGTGCATGATCCATTCAAAACAGCATCGGGGGTGCAGAATTCAGGACCCTGGGACCCGTGGCAAGCACCAGACTAAAAAAATCCCTGGTGTACCAGCAGGGGCTGTAGGGTGCAGAATTCAGGACCCCGGGACCCGTGGCTACCGGTGGTGGTACACAGCCGATTTTTCGCACAGCACGCGCACACCGCACGGTGCGCCCCCTAAGACCTCATGAAACATTCCAAAAAGCCTCGCTGTGAACAAAAGGCGAAATGCGTGTATCCGTGTGGCAAGCACCACCTGTCCGTATCCAAGATTCTGAACAGCTTCTCAAACACCATGAGTCCTTTCCGCAGCATGTCCTCGAAACTCCCCTCTTGCACCCCTCTTCTTTCCAACGGGCTGATGCTGCTGAGGCTGGACCCTCTGAACAAACTGCGCCCACTGTGGCCGCTGATATGCCGGACGCCGGGACTTGGCATTTGCGATTGGAAACCTGACCCACTCGAAGCTGACGCCCAGGACGGCGACGCCCAGAAGGCGGGATCCCCCATCAAATTACTCTGTTGCAAGGACGTGAGTTGGGATGTGAAGCGGCAATGGGACTGCTGCGATCTGACCGCATGGCACCATCAATGCAGATTGGGACCCAATTCCTGCAGATTTTCGAGGACAACGCACAGACACAGAGGCGGTCCTCGATCAAGTTGAACACCAATGCATCGGTTGTAATGACGAGCGGTGACATCAACACAAGCATTCGTATCAGCAACATCGCACACAGCGCACGTGTTTTACAAAGGCGGGCCGTGCACCAGGGGGGGGGAAGAAAAACATTTTTGATACCGGGTGGGATATTTTTTTTCGGGGGTGACCCCCCTAGGGGGGGGGGGGGGTACGAAAAAAAGTGGGTCCTACAGAAAAAACTTTTTCTTCCCATGTCGCACCTACCACACATAATCACGGTGTTCCCACGACATAAGTTGCCTTTGCTACTTGTTGGCATTTCTCTGTTTGGCTCTTTGGGGTACTAGCCCATGTCCAATCTGCCATTTGCAACAACAAGGTGAACGCTATACATCTTTATGCTGCGGCTCAAGATGGCATTGCGCAATCGGCCAAGCTCATGAATGGGATCAAAATTGGCCGCCATCCCAAGATCATCAGCGAAGAATGAGTAGAAGGGCAACGGCACTTCCATGGGTGCATGGGCCCGAGCAAGTTCCCGGTACAAGCTCTCATCCAAGGCACGGCTGCGGCGACTATCGCCATCAGTGGCTGTCAACGCCATGGCATCACGTGGGCGTGCAGACTTCAATACTTCACGAAAGGTAGTCACAAGTTGCCTACGTTGTTGAGCCATGTCGTCAGATGTGAAGCGGTTGCAAGTGGGAACTACCCAATGCGGGATGGGTCGGTAAAGGGAACCATGGTGGGCAGCAACCGACCACACCGTTGCATACTCGGCGAGATGGACATTGGAGTTAGAGTCCTCAAGCAAGTTAGCCAATTCGTCCACCGTTTCTTGGTCAACCAAGCGATGCTCCCTCGAGGTGCACGTTCTACATGTACCGGTCGCATGGCCCGATTTCACCACCCCAATCTGAGGTTGCAAAGAAATCTCGTCCACAAGGAGATCCCATAAGAGCGGATCAGGATGGTTGGGGAGACGCTTTAGAATGAATGTCGTTGTGGGGGCGATCCCCGGCCGCAAGGGCTCTTCAAACTTCATGTCCACCATGGCCGTGTCATATGATGGCAAGGTGCCGCCGCGGTTGGCAACTTTCAAAAATTCACACCCACCCACACCAAGAGCAGCTAATCCAGCAATAGCCTTCTCTTTCTCGGTATACGTTCTGACTTTGAATGCCTTGGACATGTCTGCCATAACAGCCGAAGGGGAATGTCCAGCACCAATGAGCCGAGCCACGCGCCTTTGCAGTAATGGCCGATCATCATCCGCAACCGCAAGGATCAATGCTTTTTGGTATTCTTGCACGTTGTTGCCAGGCCGCACTATTTGCGCAGAAGAATCCGAAGAAATACTTGGGGGCATGGGTGCTTGCAATGTAGGTGGCGCAACTGGTTGCATTTGCACTACGCCGAGGGTGCGCAACACTTCATGCAAATCAGCAGGAGTGGCGATGATATGTGCAGCTTGTAGCATTGGGGTAATAACTGCACAATCCTCAGTAAGCTTCCGACGGATGTCCCTAACACTACAACGGCCAAGTGTGCCCTTGGCAACTGTGCCTGGCAAAATTTTGGCCCTAACCGCACTGGTACATCATTCCAAGTCCTGAAGTTGTTGGATTTCACCTCCTTTGAAGACGCGGAATTGATTCCTTGGCTTTATCCCAAGGAATCAATTCCGTGTCTTCAAAGGAGGTGAAATCCAACAACTTCACGACTTGGAATGATGCACCAGTGCAACTAGCACGCAACCTGCCACCTCGTGTGATCCAAGTGGTTTCCGCCCCAATAGCAACACAAATGGCCTCTAGGAGGGTGTACCCCATGACCGGCATAGATGTTGAGGACAATGCCGTTGTCAACAACGTTGTAGAAGTCCTATATGACGTAGTGGCGCCCAAAACGGGAAGGTCCAGCACGCTAAATGGGCTCACAACGCCACTACATTGCACCCCACCAATGTCCAACAAGCCCACATTGGGGTTCAACATTGCTTGTGCACAAAACCAGTTGAAACGTTGCCAATTCAACTGGGGTCGTAAAAAAACCTGCAACAAGGGAACGGTATGCAACAGTATGGCATGCAAAGGAGGGATCCCAAACCCTCACCTGCGCCACACCTAGTTTGCTACCTGTGCTATTGCCGAACCCTCACCTATGCCACACCTATGTTGCTACCTGTGCTATTGCTACTATTCCTAGAAAAGGAGGGTCATTTTGACCAATTTTACCCCAAGCCAAATACCTTGGGGCCCCACGGCCAGCACCCTCGCTTTGTGGTGGCTAAACTTTGGGCCGACAAGGATATGTAGGGGTACCAAATTTGTACCGGCAAAATAGGGAATGTTTGGGGTCCTCAAAGCTTTATGTAGGCTACGCTTACACAATATGAAAAAGCAACTAGTGGTGTTCTTTAGAAAAAATTCGGGTTGCGAAACTTTTTTACACATAGGGGTGGGATATTTTTTTTCGGGCCGTACCCCCCCTAGGGGGGGGGGGGTACGAAAAAACGGTGATACCGCGAATTTTTTTGCGCCCCCCCCCCCCCCCTGGCCGTGCACTGCACATGTGCTGCATGTGTGCTGCCTGCTGCCTTTGAGACATCGTCCAAGAAAACCGCTCTACAAACGCCCACCCCGACTAGCCTGTGAATCGCCATTTAGGGTCCTGTAGAGGGCACAAACACAGAATATCACATTTGCAAACATCTTTGAGTGGGTGGGGAACCACATCACAAACGCCTACGACAGGGCAGCTCCCAGCCAGGACCCGATCCCGCGGAGGGGGCGATCCCCCCTTTGTTGACCCAAACCCAGGGGGTAGGCGGGTTGGGCGGTCAGCCATTGGGGTCCTCAGGGCCGCAATTGGTCAGGTGTGGACCCGCCACTGTCGCTCCAGCCGCGCCTGCCCCACGGCCTTCATTGCTCTCTCAGTTCATCACATGTTCGTCCGGCCAATGGCCTTGCTTGTGTTCCAAACACTTCCATGTCCCTGCCTCCCTGGCTGGGGTCAGAGCTGTGGGCCTCAGGTTCTGGACTTTACCGCCTTGGGACACTACACACATGATACTGAGTCCCGGTCGTGGCGTGTATGTGGTGTTCCATGTTTGGGTTTGCGTTACCATGGCTGTGCTTGCATGTGCTGGCCCCTCTTGGCCACACACCCTTGGCTTGGTGTTCCCGGGGTCATAGAGGGCTCGCGGTGCGAGAAGTCAGAGGTTAGCCGGTTTGGTTGCCGCCACCAACCCTGGCAAGTCTTGGCGGTCCTTAGGTCTAAAAAGCCCCAGTGGGTACTGGAGTGTTGGAGTTAGTGGGCACATACAACATTCGGTTCATTGGGGGTGGGGCCTATGCAGACTGTGGCGGCCGCCGTCTGAGCGGTAGCGCACCCGGTGGCAGCCGTGTTGGCGCCGGTTCGAGCCCCGTTGCCGTCAGTCGACGGGTGAGACCTCCCATCGATCCCTTCGAGTACCGGTGGTGGCGCGCGCTGCTACAAGTGTGTGGTGCCACGATTCGTTTTCTTTTTGGGGGGGCGGGGGTACTTGGATAAAAAATAGACGAGACCTCCACCCGATCCGCCGGTACCGGCGGTGGCGCGAGTTGATGTATGGGTGGGTGGTTCCAACGATGCCCACTAAAGAGCTCTACGTGCAGGGGAACCAGGGGCATTCCCCGGGTATCGAACCCCCGGACGACTGAAGACTACTGCTCTCTCCGCTGGGCCGTCTATGTCTCTTACCATCTATCCAGCTCAGACACTTGGTGGGGGGTGTTCAGGGGGTGGGGTTGATACCCTCAGAGTTGTGCGTACAACGTTTCAGTGTCCTCGGTGGTCACCGATAGCCGGTCACGTGATATGAAATTTGTCTGGTTAGATCCTAGCACAGCCGAATAACAAGCTCTTCGATGGTGGACACCGGTTCGAGTTCCGTGCTGTGGGTATGTGTCCCCGACTGCCGTGGAAATTGCCCTGTGACGTTTTTTGGGAGCGTTGCGCCCGCCACATTGCACACTTAGTAAGTCGAAGATAGGAACGTGCCAAACTGTGATACTGCAAGGGTCATACCACCCGGTTTTTGTTGCTGGCAGATACGTAAGCCCATACTCGCCTGGGACCCAGCCCAGGGGAAGTTCTTGCACTGTGTGCGCACTGCGTGGCCACTGCGTGCATACTGCGCACGCAGAGGCTGGGATACTCACCCAAGTAATACGGTTGGTGGTGACCATATTATTTCCTCGGAATCCATTTCAGAAAAATGAACAATCCAAAAACATTTGACTATTTATGGAAGCACTTTTCCTTTATAGGAAACCAAGGGCACAGGATCAATGTTTTACCACCAAAAAGTAGCTAGGGTGCGAGTATTTGCCGACATCCAAAACTTCGCACTGCGTGCGCAGCATTCCCCCAGGGCCCCAAGATGCGAGCACTTCGGTGAACGCCGTTCGTCGAGGATCACCTGCCTGAACTGGGGGCTGGGACAACCAACGTGTCAGACTCACCCAGCACCTCCAAGCACATGCAAAATCAACAGCAGACAAGAGCACTCAACACATGCAACGACTCGCTTCTTTCCCGGCTTAAGTCACTTCAATGGTACATTTTAACAGGGGGTCCAGTGGATTCTGCACAATTGGCCAAGTGACACGCGCCCCCTGTGTGTGTGGCAACGGCAAGACCACAGCGTCAACATTGATGATCTGAAAATATATACATACTGAATGCCAACGACGGGCACCAGCAAACGATGCGATTGAGAAATACATGAGGCACAGAGGGATACGCTCTGCCAACAATGTGGACCTTGGCACTGCATGCCAGCAGAGCGACAACGGACCCAACTGTGCCCTGGAAAGCAGCATTACCCTCGGCCCACCCGGCTCGACCTGGGTCTAGACATGTGCAAAATATTTTTATTGTTCGGGCTTGCGGTGGTGGACGCTTGTCTGGGAGTGACCCAATGCCAACAAGGCCACACCCAACAAGGCGGATCTGATAAGCTCCAAGCTCAAAGCTATGATCACTGTACAAACTTTAGGCCTGCAACCACAACCCCAGCCAGCAGCGACAGGAAGGTGAGGCCCTCGGCCAGTCCCAAGAGACCGAATTTACCGGCTGGCAGCCCTGACCCAGTCTGGACCTTGGTGTACACGGAATACGCAAAGAGCCCGGGGACCGCCAGGTAAGACAGGCCTTCGGCAAGGCCGTAGAGCCCAAAGGGGCCGGCAGGCACGCCCTGGCCAGTCGAATACACGCTGTACAGGGACACCCAAAAGACGACGTTGAAGATGGAGCCGGCGATGCCCAGGAGAAGACCATCATCGTCCTCGGGCTCGGGCTCGGGCGCCCCACGACGGTTTCCGCGCATCGTCTCCAGAGGCAGCTTCTTCTTGCCAGCGCTGGCGGCCATTGCAATGGGACCCGACCGTGCGGCTTTGAAGCTGTACAACAAGCCGGTGATCCCAAGGAGGCAGAACACCACGGCGGCAGATGTGGTCATTGCCGTGCTGTCTCCTGCAGGAGCGTACGTCATGGCCGCATCGATCTGATAGGCTGCGGGTCCACTGGGCAGAGGCTCACCGAAATCGCTGGCTGTCTCAGTTGCATACTGCTGGGGAAGACCGGACCTCCTGTTGAAGTTGGCCATGGGGACTGCCTGTGTCGCACTCTGAACAGCGCTCAAGGGAACAGCAGCATTCAGAGTGGCAGCAGAAGACCGCGTAGTGCCCATGAGCAGAGCTGTTGCGACCACGGACACCACAGCTGCAGCAATCAGTGCCACCCAACGTCGCTGACGTGGGCTAGACACTGAGGCAGGTGCCCAGCTCAGGGTAGGGTCATACATCCCGTGTGCAATCATTTTCTGGACTGCGATTGGCTTGACAATCACTTGCTGTGAGGAAGGTGCATAAAGTGGGTGAAGAACTCAAAGGGGCTGGAAGCACAGGGATGGGGCCAGCAGGAAATGCATTGCAAATACAAGAAAAAGGGGCAAACCATATTGAGATACCAATGGCGTTCTTGCATCCCACACCGTACCTTTGCAAAGGCTCGGTGTTCATGATGTGTGCTCACACAGGCTTGCCGCCTGTGCAGCTGCTATCACACACACCCTCCCCCTTGCGCAACAACCAGTAATGGTTTACTGTTTGAGCACAGGGTGGTTGCTAGACAGTGTTTTAAAGGTAAAAAAAACGCCATTTGACCAGGGGCTGGTCGTTGGATGACATGGTAGTTTAGCAAGTAGTGGCAGAAGCGCCGTTCGATCAGGGGGGGGGGGGTCCTTGTGCCAGGTGGTCATTGTGCAATGGCCATGATCTCAGTCCAAGCATGCTCAAACTGGGAGGTTCTCAACATGTGCAGCAAACCGGACGTTCGTGTTCAAGGCTCAACAACACTGCGTTCATGCCTTGACTTGCACCACCCAAGGATAGGGCACGCCCCAAAGTCAGCGGAGAAGGTCAGGACCCTGAAAACCCTGTGCACGGGGGGGTAGAAGCACTGCCTGGTCTGGAGGGGGGGGGGGGGCGCAAAGGGTGAACATACGTTGTGCTCAAACAAGTGGACATGAGTTCATTTCTGTTGTCTGTTTATTGAGGAGATTTTGTGCTCCGTGATAAAGTCTGTGGGCTATCCGATTGCCTGCCAAGGGTCTTGAATGCGTAGTACCAAAGATGGAATCGCGTGATTGAGACTCGAACAGGGTGCCACAGCTCAAATGTGCAGTGCTCGACCCTCATGGTGCCCACTCCCTCATGGGCTTCACTTTGGCCATGGTTGGCACTGATCAACTGAATGTCCCCACCATCGACACTTTCAGTATTCACCCAAACAGTTGTTTGAGGCACAATGCAATGACAACTTCCTTGCTGCTCTGGATGATAAGGGTGTAATCCTGGCGTGTCCCCCACTGCAACCCACAGACCCAAAGCCGTCCATGTGGCAACATTTCCGGATTGATGTGCCGTCCAGTTCTGTACCAGCTCCTGGGGGTGGTATCTCAATCAAAACGATGTATTGCAGCCTAGGGAGGGGGGAGGGGGCAGAGGGAGTCATCAATGAGTCAGCGTCGTGTCTTCACACTTGGTGCTAAACTCGGTACTCCTCCGGCCATTGGTCAGACGGTGAAGGGTCAGGACTTCCACATATGCTCTGACCCAGCCTGCCACAGGATCCTCATCGCCTCAAGTGAATCAATTGTAGCATTGGGGCTGACCATATGGTCCAGCCCCGTGGGGTGCAGCACTGGAAGACCAAGGGGCTGCACGGACTTCATTAAGGAACCAGCCCCCACAATGGCGTGTGTTGCCCTCAAGACAGGAGAGTCCACCCCAAGCCCTTGGATGCCCCCGCCCCCTGCCACTATGTTCCCACACGCCCCCTCCTTCCTGGATCACGCGCCGGGCGTCCCGCTGCCTTTGCAGCTGCGGCAGCGTGACGCCCGGCGGCGAGCGCTCGGGCGCCGGGGGGCGGACGTGCCGCGTCCGCCCCGGGGGGAAGGGCTTGGGGGGGAACGGCTTGGGGGGGCTGGTGTGGGTGTGGGTGGGGTTGGCGTGGGCGCGGTACTTCGCGCCCTCCCTGCCCACTGCTGCTGCTGCGGCGGCCGCCGGCGAGGCGCCCGTGGCCCGTGCGGGGTCCTTCCCCCGCTTTCGTGGCGTGCTGGGGGCCGCGGCGTGGCCGGCCGAGGCGGTGGCGCGGCTCGCCGGGGCCGCGGTCGCAACCCCTCGCGCGCCCTCCCCGCTCCCCTCTGCGGCTGCGGCAGCCCTCGGCGATGCGCCCGGTTCCTGCGCCGGGGCTACCCCCCGTGTCGGCGGCGTGCCGGGGGCCGCGGTCGGGGCCGCGGCGTGGCTCGCTGGGGCTGCGGTCTCCGCTCCCCCGCGCGTCTGGGGCCCCCTCCCGGGGCGGCGCGGCAGGGCTTGCTGCTTGGGCGGCGGGGGCGGTCACCTCGGCCGGCTCAGGCTCCTGGGTCGACGGCCCGGTGTCGGCGGAGGCCGCCCGGGGCTGCCCAGCCGGCGGCCCGACCAGCACCGCCGCCTCCGCCAGCCTCCGCTCCTCGCGCTCCGCGGGGGTCTCCCCCGCCCACTCCGGGGAGACGGGGGAGCGGGAGCGGGACCGGCGGTGGTGGCGGTCGTTATTGGGGCTAAAATTGGTGTACTTGGCACAGAGTAGCGCGGCAAACACTCCCCACTCAACGCCACTCCCTAGAACTAAGGGTGCGATGAGGTCCACATTGAAAGGTGTTTTAGGGATTTGGTCAGAATTTTTCACATTGTGGTTGGGAGTGAATGTGGACATATTGGGTTCCAATGACAAACTGCCTGTCCTCACAAGGCATCAGATGACCACGTGGACATGCTGCATTTGAAAACATATCCAGCAATGATTTATGCGTGGCCACTGTTGATGCGTACCCCCGAATGGTGAGGTGTGAGCTGTCACGTGTGGTGTGTTGTTTGAGGGGGAATGTTTGCCCGGTGCGCTACTTTTCTATTAACTATCCCGACTTCAGCCCCAGATTTACCCTCTCATGGAGAAGCCCCCCCAAGTAGACCACGTTGCACTGCACACCTTCCCTACAAAGTACCTTGCATAATAAAGCAAGATCTGTGAATTCAGCAACTCCGACTGTCATCTGTATTGTACTTAACAAACAACATTGGTCCCACAAGTGTGGGTGTCAATACATTTAGTACAATAGTGCTCCTTACACTCATCACAAACTGCGACGGTGGAGCGCTTGTGGCAACACAGCACACACACTTCTCCCTCATCCTCTGCCTCATCTTGCGTGGCGGCCGAGTTGCTTTGGTCAGTCCAAACATGAGGCGGGACATGCTCCCATGGTCCGTAGGGGGGGTGACGGACTTGCCTCCGGATGCAAAATTGTGTAAAATGCAACAAAATACAGACTGGCAGGCGCAACTCATTGGGGCCGCCACGCCACATGTTCCTAACCAAACCCCAATGCCACAACCGAGCAAAAAAAAAAGTGTGGATTGCGAGTCCCCAACCCCAACTCAAGGGACCACGCAACAAAGCGTGGATTCAGAGATTGTCCCGGTTTCCTCAATAGCACCGGAAGGTTGGGGCCCAAAAGAGGGCGGAAATGCTACGTCACCCCTGCATTCTCGGGGGTACCCAACAAAGGGGACAAAGTCATAAGTCAAAATCTACGCTAGGGGTCACAATGATGCACCTAGTATCTCAAAGTATGGGTCTCTAGTACAGCCAGATGCCCAAATAGCTACACAGCGCTAAGTGCGCCCCCTTTGTGTACCCCCTAGAAGGGCACCAGTGGGGCACGTGTCACAAAAGATGCCCGGCGCGCGCCCGGCGCGCTAACGTTCCCCCTGAGACGATGTCAGCACAACCCGCAGCACATGCAGTTCACAAGAAAGAGAGAAAAGCTTGTCAAGAGCCGAAAAACGGCCCTAGGCGCCTTTGGCAACAAGTCTGGAAGGAGAGTGCCAATGTTGACTTTTTGTGTGACCCCAAAGGAACTCTGGGCTATGTCACGTGTGCACTAGCGGCAAACAGCACAAAGAGCAGAAAGAAAATGGGCTCATCAGTGGCCTATAAGACCATAGGTACCTTTCTGTCACAGAACATGAGACACGAAGATGCCTGTGGGTGGGCCACAGAGATGCAAAGCAGTGGGTGTGCAGCTGTACGCCAGTGGCCGACGCTAAGCTTTACCCACTGGACCTGTAAACTTGACCTAGATTTTGAGTTCATAAGATAGGAAAAGGAGATGGGCCCTCCCCCCGGGGGCTTAGCCCCACCGGAATTCGTGTCGAGGGGTTTAAAAGTGGCGTTAGAACTGATAAAATAGGAAAATCGTGGCACCAGTCAGCACAGTGCGCGTTGCAAGGTCCTGCATGTGGCATGTGCCATGATGCGTATGCATTCTTGGACCATATAGTGTGGCTTTGGAGCCAGCGATGCAGGCGGAAAAAGACTGGAAGGCAATTTATAAGTAATATGCTCGCACCATATAAGTGTCTGGTCCACGTCCCATGGCGTGCGGGCGACGATGCGAGGCACTGCGGAGTGCAACACGCGCAAGACTGTGGGTCGGAAATATCCAGAGAGTACTGCAACTTGTGAGGTTTGAGGTTTGAGGTTTGATTTTGCGGGTACTAGACGCCTTTCGGCCCCGGGGGGCCACCTGGTCGGGCCAGGTGATATCCTCCCCACCGGGTCCTAGTGGGGGGCCCTCCAAGACGCACCTCCTGCCTGGTGGCGGAGTCCCCCGGGTTCACAGGGCTCGGAGCCCCGTCCCTCCCCGGCTTCCCCGTTTCGCCACTCCCCGGTCAGTGCATCAATTCGCAGCCGTGGCTGCGGGCGCTTACCCACCGCGTCGCCCCCCTAATGCGTGGTCGCCCGGGGCGCCGGCGCCGCCGGGCCCGTGCTACTGGCTTGTCGCCAGTGGGACCCCCTTGGGCTGGCGCGGAGGCTGCCTGGCCCAGGGGTTGGGGCGTGGCGCAGTGCGCCACTACTGCCTTGGCGGGTGCAGTGCCCCGTCCGTGTGTGCGCGGCGCTCGCGGCCGGTTCGGGGGGCTCGGGCCGGTACCTGGTGTTGTGTCTCTCCCGTTTCCCCCTTCCCGCCCCGCGTGTCCCGCGCTGCGTGTGGCGGGCCGTCCCGTCCGGGTGTCCCTTACCCTCGCTCGCTGGTACGCCATTCCACGCGGTCTGTGCGTTCCGCGAGCTCGGTCCGGTTGCCCTTCTGGTAGTCCCCGCGTGCCCTTTGCGTGTGTGTGCGCTCGCGCTCCCGCGGCGTCCGCTCCCCCCCCCCTGGGTGGTGTGGCGTGCGCACCTCGCGCGGTCCCGGCACTAGGCGCTGGTAGGGCCGTTCCACGTGGTCCGTGCCCCTCCGCGTGTCCTGCCCCGGTCCCTTGCTCCGTCTGGCGTGCTTGGGGGGGGGCGGTCCGGTCCCGGTTCCCCCCTACTTGGCTTGGGGTTGTGGGGGTGGTGGAAGGGCGTCCCCGGGGGGGGTGCCTTCCACTGTTGCGAGGGGCGTCTGAGGTCAGGCGCTCCCCCTCCCCCGACTGCCCCGCCCACTGGGCGGGCTGTTGGGGTCCGCTACCCACGTGCTGTGGGCGCGGGCGTGTGGGTGTGGGGGCCCAACACTATCCCCCTGGCCTGCACGCTCTGTGGGGGCTGCGTGCCGCGGGGGTGGTGGGGGGCCGTCCCCCTACCTGGCTTGGGGCTGTGCGCCCCCCGTGGGGCGGGTCCGTGGCGTTCGTGTGCCGGGGGGCGGGCGGGGGGGGGGGGGCGGCCCGTGCGCCGTGCCCCCCGTTTGTGCGGCCGGGGGGGCCTGTAGGGCGGGGGGGTCGCTCTGCCTCGTTCCGTCCCTCTGCCTTCCCTGGGCAGGCAACAAAGCGGGTGTCACTGGCGTCGTTCTGGTCATGGGGGGCGTGGTCCCCATACCACTCCGGTTCGTGCTCGCCCGCCTTCACTGGGCTCGATCTGTGCGGCGTCCTGGCGCGTTGGCGCGGGCTCGCTTGTTCCCCGCGGTTCCTGTGGGAGCCGGCGGCTGGGGCGGGGGGGCGGGCCGTGCTCCGGCTCCTCTCTCGGGCGGGGGGAGGGGGGACCATCCCCCCTGCCTCGGGGGGTGGGGGCCGGGGCCCCCGCGGCTTGCGGGCCGGTGGGGGGGGTGGGGGGGGGGGGTCGCGCCGCGGCCTCCCTGCTCCCCCTCTGGGGGGCGGCCCGCGGTTCCCTACCCTAGCCCCCCTCTTGTCGTCGGCGCACTCCCCCCCGGCGTGCGCGTTCGGTCAGGGTCGCGGGGCCGCCCCGGGGGGGGGGGGGATAAGGGGCGGCCCGTGGACCGCTCCCCCGGGGGCCCCTTCTGACCTGAACCCCCCCTCTGCCCTCCCCGAGTGGGCAATGGTCATGGGGGGGGTCATGGGGGGCGCGGCCTCCATACTGTTCTGGTGCGCCGCCGTGCGCCGCCTCCAGGCTTGGCCCGCGCGCCGCTCCGGCGCGCTGGTGTGGGCTCGCCCGTCGGCCGCGACCCCCGCGGGAGCAGGCGGCTGGGGGCGCTGGGGCGCGCGGTGTGCAGGTCCAGCCGCACCCCCCCCCCCCCCGCGTCGCGGTCCCTTCTGGGGGAGGGGGAGGGGGTGTCCCTTCGGCTCCGGGGGGGCGGAGGGTCGCTCCTGTGGCCCTCAAGCTGGGGGGGGGAGCGGGGGGGGGGGGGGGGGTGGGGGGGCCGCCCCACCGCCCCCCGCCCCCCCGCCCCGTCGGGCGTCGGCTTGCCATCCGTTGTCTCCGGCGTGCCCCCCCGGGGTATACTCGTGCCGTGGGGGTTGCCGGGCGGCCGCGGGCGTCGGGCGCGGCCCGGTCGGCCGCCATTGGGTCAGTGCGGCGGGGGGGGGGGGGGGGGGGAGGGGGGGGGGGAACCCCCCCGCCTTGGTTCGCGCCCCCGTCTTTCCCAGGCCGGCCTCCAAAGGGGCCGCTCCGTGTGCGCCGTCCTGGGCGCCGCCGGTCCGCCGTCGGTCGGCAGCGGGCAGGGCGGGAGCGTGCGGGCGGTTCACCGGGGGCGCTTGCCGCGGCCGCGGTGCCCCCTCACCCCGGGTGCAGCGGCCTCTTCGGGGGGGGTGCGGGCCGCCGTCTCCTCTGTCTGCCTCCGTCCGCTCTTGGGCCTGAGGGGGAGGGGGGGGGGGGTGGGGGGGGGCCTCTGGTCCCCTGGCGCCGCCCCTTGACGGCCGAGGGGGGGCGGCCTTGCGGTCCCGGCCCCGGGGGCCAGCCGTCGGCTGGGGGGTCGCACTCTTCCTCCGCCCCCCTCTACCTAGAGCCGGACCCTCGTGCAGGCCCTCGCTGGGGCCCCTTGTCCCCCCCGCCGTCGTCGCGCGGCGCTGGCCGGCCGGGGGCGGCCGTGAGGGTTAGCGGTCAGCGGTTAGCGGGCTGCGGGGCAGTAGGTTCCCCCCCGCGCTCGTTGTCTCCGCCCTCCCTCCCGCGGGAGGTGGCGCGCGCTCCTCCGTCACGTCGTATCGTGGGGGGGGCGTGGGTCGGGGGGCCCAGCTCCCCCCCCCACTCTCTCGCGTCCGCCGTCTGGGCCGTCACCTGCGCCGCCGCTTGTGTGGGGGCTGGGGCTGCGGCGGCGGCGGGTTGCGCCGGCGGTAGCGCCGGTGGGCGAGGGCGCTGCGCAAGGCCCGGGGGAGCCACTTGTTGGCGTCCGCGTCCGTGATGCGGAGCACCGCCCCCCCTTCCAGGAAGGCCGGCCACGTCGGCCCCCTGTCGGGCCACGCCGCCCGGATCACTGACCTGAGGACCCTCTCGTGGTCCTCTGGGGCTGCCCACCCCCCCGGGGGTACCTCCCGGTTTCCTCCGTCCCTCCGGAGGAGCACGGCATCGAAGGGCCGGTTCCTCAACCCCCTGGTGGTCCCCTGGTTGGCCCAGCTCAACCACCCGTACACCTCCCCCACCAGGGGGAGGGCCTCATCCCCCAGAGGGTCCGGGACCGTGCCCCAGTCCCGGTCCCAGGGCCGGGCCCCCTCTGCCCCTCACGCCGGCTCCCCCTGCTGCCCCTGTGCCCGCGGCGCCGGTGCCGCGCCCCGCCCCCCTCCCGCCGAGGCCATCCGCGCCGGCTCCGCTCTCGGTGCGGGGGGGGCTGGCTGGTGCTGGGGTCGTGGGGGTTGGGGGGGGATGAGCTCTCCGGCGTCGGGGTCGATGTTGTAGAGGTGGTGGTGGTGGTGGTGGTGGTGGTGGTGGGCGTGGTGCGCCGGCATCTGTTGGATGCCGGGGGGGATGCACCTCACCGGCTAAACGTCCGGCTGCGGGGGCGCCCCGCCCCCCGCCCCCCTCCCTTCGACCCGCCCTCCCCCCCGGGCTCCCATGCCCCGTCCCGCCTATCCCTGGGGGCCCGTGGCGCCCTTGCCCTTGCCCTTGGGCCCCCTTCCGGCCCCCTGCCCGTGCCGTGGGTCCCGCCCCCTGTCACCCACGCCCTGGCCTGCCTGCTCGCCCACCGTCCCTCGCTCCGCTCCATGCACCTGGGCGCCCTGCCCGCGCCCCTGCGCGCCCTTCCCGTGCCCTGGCCTCTTCCCGGCTCCCTGCCCTGAGTCGCGCCGTCCGCTGCCCGCGCTCTATCCCCCTCCGCTGTTGCGCCCTTGCTCCTTGCCGCGTGTGCCCTGGCCCGCTCCCTGCGCGTGCCCCTGGGCACTTCCCCTGTCGCCTCCTGTCCCCCGCTCCGCGCTCCCGTGGCTGGCACGCAGCTCTGCCTGCGCGCCGTCCCCTCCTTCCTGGATCACGCGCCGGGCGTCCCGCTGCCTTTGCAGCTGCGGCAGCGTGACGCCCGGCGGCGAGCGCTCGGGCACCGGGGGGCGGACGTGCCGCGTCCGCCCCGGGGGGAAGGGCTTGGGGGGGAACGGCTTGGGGGGGCTGGTGTGGGTGTGGGTGGGGTTGGCGTGGGCGCGGTACTTCGCGCCCTCCCTGCCCACTGCTGCTGCTGCGGCGGCCGCCGGCGAGGCGCCCGTGGCCCTGCCCGCCGTGCGGGGTCCTTCCCCCGCTTTCGTGGCGTGCTGGGGGCCGCGGCGTGGCCGGCCGAGGCGGTGGCGCGGCTCGCCGGGGCCGCGGTCGCAACCCCTCGCGCGCCCTCCCCGCTCCCCTCTGCGGCTGCGGCAGCCCTCGGCGATGCGCCCGGTTCCTGCGCCGGGGCTACCCCCCGTGTCGGCGGCGTGCCGGGGGCCGCGGTCGGGGCCGCGGCGTGGCTCGCTGGGGCTGCGGTCTCCGCTCCCCGCGCGTCTGGGGCCCCCTCCCGGGGCGGCGCGGCAGGGCTTGCTGCTTGGGCGGCGGGGGCGGTCACCTCGGCCGGCTCAGGCTCCTGGGTCGACGGCCCGGTGTCGGCGGAGGCCGCCCGGGGCTGCCCAGCCGGCGGCCCGACCAGCACCGCCGCCTCCGCCAGCCTCCGCTCCTCGCGCTCCGCGGGGGTCTCCCCCGCCCACTCCGGGGAGACGGGGGAGCGGGAGCGGGACCGGCGGTGGTGGCGGTCGTTATTGGGGCTAAAATTGGTGTACTTGGCACAGAGTAGCGCGGCAAACACTCCCCACTCAACGCCACTCCCTAGAACTAAGGGTGCGATGAGGTCCACATTGAAAGGTGTTTTAGGGATTTGGTCAGAATTTTTCACATTGTGGTTGGGAGTGAATGTGGACATATTGGGTTCCAATGACAAACTGCCTGTCCTCACAAGGCATCAGATGACCACGTGGACATGCTGCATTTGAAAACATATCCAGCAATGATTTATGCGTGGCCACTGTTGATGCGTACCCCCGAATGGTGAGGTGTGAGCTGTCACGTGTGGTGTGTTGTTTGAGGGGGAATGTTTGCCCGGTGCGCTACTTTTCTATTAACTATCCCGACTTCAGCCCCAGATTTACCCTCTCATGGAGAAGCCCCCCCAAGTAGACCACGTTGCACTGCACACCTTCCCTACAAAGTACCTTGCATAATAAAGCAAGATCTGTGAATTCAGCAACTCCGACTGTCATCTGTATTGTACTTAACAAACAACATTGGTCCCACAAGTGTGGGTGTCAATACATTTAGTACAATAGTGCTCCTTACACTCATCACAAACTGCGACGGTGGAGCGCTTGTGGCAACACAGCACACACACTTCTCCCTCATCCTCTGCCTCATCTTGCGTGGCGGCCGAGTTGCTTTGGTCAGTCCAAACATGAGGCGGGACATGCTCCCATGGTCCGTAGGGGGGGTGACGGACTTGCCTCCGGATGCAAAATTGTGTAAAATGCAACAAAATACAGACTGGCAGGCGCAACTCATTGGGGCCGCCACGCCACATGTTCCTAACCAAACCCCAATGCCACAACCGAGCAAAAAAAAAAGTGTGGATTGCGAGTCCCCAACCCCAACTCAAGGGACCACGCAACAAAGCGTGGATTCAGAGATTGTCCCGGTTTCCTCAATAGCACCGGAAGGTTGGGGCCCAAAAGAGGGCGGAAATGCTACGTCACCCCTGCATTCTCGGGGGTCCCCAACAAAGGGGACAAAGTCATAAGTCAAAACCTACGCTAGGGGTCACAATGATGCACCTAGTATCTCAAAGTATGGGTCTCTAGTACAGCCAGATGCCCAAATAGCTACACAGCGCTAAGTGCGCCCCCTTTGTGTACCCCCTAGAAGGGCACCAGTGGGGCACGTGTCACAAAAGATGCCCGGCGCGCGCCCGGCGCGCTAACGTTCCCCCTGAGACGATGTCAGCACAACCCGCAGCACATGCAGTTCACAAGAAAGAGAGAAAAGCTTGTCAAGAGCCGAAAAACGGCCCTAGGCGCCTTTGGCAACAAGTCTGGAAGGAGAGTGCCAATGTTGACTTTTTGTGTGACCCCAAAGGAACTCTGGGCTATGTCACGTGTGCACTAGCGGCAAACAGCACAAAGAGCAGAAAGAAAATGGGCTCATCAGTGGCCTATAAGACCATAGGTACCTTTCTGTCGCAGAACATGAGACACGAAGATGCCTGTGAGTGGGCCACAGAGATGCAAAGCAGTGGGTGTGCAGCTGTACGCCAGTGGCCGACGCTAAGCTTTACCCACTGGACCTGTAAACTTGACCTAGATTTTGAGTTCATAAGATAGGAAAAGGAGATGGGCCCTCCCCCCGGGGGCTTAGCCCCACCGGAATTCGTGTCGAGGGGTTTAAAAGTGGCGTTAGAACTGATAAAATAGGAAAATCGTGGCACCAGTCAGCACAGTGCGCGTTGCAAGGTCCTGCATGTGGCATGTGCCATATGCCCATTTATGCTCCGCCACGTTTTGTACGTGCTATCGGAGGGTGGGGAGGTGGTCCCAGGCTGACTGCGGCAGTGCTTTGGACGGCGCTGATTTAGAAAAACGGTCCTAGACTTTGAGTGTGGCAGCCAATTGGCTAAGACTTTGGATGGCTTGTTTGTGGGAGCGTGAGCCAAAGCATGGCAGGGGGTCTGTGGCTTTGACGATTGATTTGCCGTGTTAGATTGTGAGGGGAAGGAGGGCGTAATGTCCCTGTACGAGGGAGATAGGACCACCTTGCTGGCAGATGTGGAGATGTGCTGGTGTGCAGGCGCACGCTGGGCGAGTGTGTGCTTTTGCGTGTTTGTTTGCGTGTCGCTCTAAGTCTTGGCGGGCGTTCAATGGGGCGGAGGCCACTACACGTATGTGTGCACGTGCTGCTTTTCGTTCCCAAGACGTCAAGCTGGTAGCTCGCACCATTGTGCTGATGAGTTGTGTGACCTGTGAGCGCTGCGTGGGGATGATGTATGGTATTGTTACACTGACGGGGCGGCAGAGTGGAATATTGAGTTGTGATGCGATGCGTTGTACGTGCCGATTCAGAATTGCTGCCCTGGCATAGGCTCGGTTTACACGGGCTATGTGTGCTTGTCATAGTGTGGTCTGTAACTGTTTTGTGTGCGGTGCTCCTGGTACAGTGGTTCACGTGGATGGTAATGCCGGTGCTGTGTCATTCAAACACCACTTCTGGATTGTGTGCCACCAGGATTGTTCTCTGTAGCATCCCAGTTCTTCCGAGTCGACGACTTCAACGGGCACTAGGGTCCAACGTAGCTGTGTGGTTTGGTTCAGCATGTCATGAAAAGTTGAATCCTCTGAGCCAGCCCGTGCCGTGGTGACGTGTTTGTGTAATCGCTGTGTGGACGCCAGTGTTCTCTTGCCCGCGTAGCATACCATCAAGAATGTGTGCACTACAACGTATATTAGTATTGTGGAGGGGGACACTGATGTGTGCCAGGTGTGTGTCCGTGAGGTGGCGCAGAGCAAGCGTGTTATGGGATGTGTTTCGTAGGGCAGGTACGCGACTCGTGCTTGAAGCAGTTCTGCCCGGCGCCGGAGGTCTTTGGCGTCGAGTGCTTCCCGCATACCTCTGGTATATGTTTTGTACAGCATGTTTCTGTGGGGGGGTGCGTGCCAAATTGTGGACTTGCCGTGGTGATGGTGGAGAAAGAAGCAGTGTATGCGCAGGCGTTGGGTGTCGGTGATGCTTTTGACTGCCTCTGGTGAGGCATAAAGGTACCACAGGATAGAATGGAAGCGAGCATAGGCGATTGGGGGGGGGGGGGCTGTGTCTCGGACCACCCAGTTGCGTGACGTGATATGGCACTGATATGTTGCTGACGTGTCCGGGGCGCTGAGTATTATGTGTGATGTGTGTGTAATTGTGTTGTTCCATTATGACCAGGGTTGTGATGGTGTACGGTACGGTTCTCCTGCCGGTGCCGAAACATCTGTCCAAATGTTGACAGCCTGGAGGACGATGCATAGGAAGCGCAACAGGTGTGTAGGTGGGGCAACTGTGTGTGATTGTGGTGTATATGCTGTGACATATTGGTACAGTGGTGTCTGGTGCTGGTGGTGGTATGCTGCGATGCGTTGCGGGGTGGGTGCGTGTGTGAGCAAGGGGAGCAAGGGATGTGCATGTTGTGCCGTGAAAGCAAACAATTTGACAGTGTGCCCCCCCCCCCCTTGGTATAAGCTACGCAAAAGTCCCAAATTAATTTGGTCCCTACGCCTACTGTAGCCCGCACAAGGCCGCAAATGCCCAGGTTCAAGAAGAGAAGATTGCATAGTGAGCTGGTGCAAGAAAGGGGAATATAATGCACAAATATCCCCAAAACTAGAGCTATGTGGGTTCAAGTGGGCAAACACTCACAATAAATGTGTCCATGACCCTATGTAGCTGGCAAATTTGTCACCGAACCCATGTCTTATGTGGCTGCACTACATTTACTACCGAATCAAATTGGGCCCCAAATTAATACGGTCCGGTCCCTACACCTACTTTAGCTTGGACAAGGCCGTAGCTTATACAATGGGGGGGGGGGTGCTTTCTAAATAAAATGAAGTTGTTGGAATTGCTTGATGAAAGCTATTTTGGTCAACCTGACCTCAATACTCCAACAGGGATGACATGTCCACAAATGGGTCATATGGCTTGTCAAATAATGATTCCACAAAATGGTAAAGCACTGTATGAGGACAAAGACGGGTCTGAATCATGTGTTGATCTTGATAAAGCTCGGCCTGATGCTCCCACACCTGATGAAGATTCTTGTCTTGACTCTAATACTCAGATGGCCTTAGGGTCACAATTTTGAAGGCAAGTTGTAGAAGGCAAGTTGAATTGCACCCGGAACATATTCGAAGATAAGATGGGTGCCCAACAACCTTGTGGCCGTCATTGTTGCCAACCCTCATGCAAGAAGCCAGACAGGGGGGGGGGGGCGTTTCTGCGAAATGTGAAGTCATGGGGTTTTGCCTAAAATTGGCCACTTCGAAAAAAGGGGGGGGGGTTACCCCTTTTGCGCGCAACTGAAATTTTCCAAAACGCGCCGCGGGGGGTTACCTTGGATGTGCACAAGTGCGTATTTCCCCATTTTTTGGGCATGCAGAAGGGAATTTGGGGGTATCTTGCTTCAAAAGTGACGGATCTTTGCATGCTTACTTGATGCTGCTATTTCACATATGAGGTGTGGCAGGGACGCGGTGGCCTAAGGGGTTAGCATACAACAACGGAGGCCTCCACTCTACCTCCTCACCAATGCAATGGTGGTTGTAGCCGCCCACACCCCCTGCCGGGGGGGGGGGGGGCATGGACGATCTCTCTTCGGCGCGGCCCAACACCGAAGAGGGTGCCTCACAGGGTGCCCAATCCTGCAAGACGTACGTTTCGTCACGTTTCGCGTTTCGCATCACCGCTTCATGGGGTGCCCAGTCCCGCAATACGGTCGTTTCGAATCGTTTCGCATTTCGGAGCACCGCTTCATGGGGTGCCCAATCCCACAATGCGGTCGTTTCGAGTCGTTTCGTGTTTCACGGTGTGCCCAATCCCGGAACTTAGGTTGTGCCAACAACAAGTACATCGTCTGTCACGCTATGGTTGTGTGTTGTTGTGTGTCTCGCGGCAATGCGCGGAACCGCATGCACCCCCCCCAAAAAAAAACTTCCTAGCGGTAAGACCCATCTACCACTTTCAGTTCAATCTCCATTTCCTCAAGGCACCGCTTGCACTGCATTGGTCCCAAGCCCCCCGCCATAGCGTAATGTCTTATGCACCTGCTTGTGCACCTCACGTAATCTTCTACTTCCGTTGCCTTTTGGAGTCGCTACTCGACTTCCGTTCTGGTGCTTGTCGCTTCTGTGCCACTGAAGCTGCCACAGGTGCCTTCCCACTTTTCGCTTGCTTGCCTTGCCGGCGGGGTTGCTTGGCGGTCTTCTTGTACACTTTCTTGTGTCCTATCGCGACGACCACTTTGGCACTGCTGTCCGAACTGCTGCTTTCGGAACTAGACTCCGATGATGTAGAGGACATCCCACCACTACTAGAATTGGTCGTTGACGAACTATCCGTGTCGGACCTGTCTGACTCATCGGACGCGCCACGCTCTGGACGCCAATCTTCATCGGCCTCACTTGTAGGTCGTTGTGTGCCATATTTGTCCCCTCCTTCATCACACGTGGTTGTGGCTTGTCCCATGCCTTCCTCCGCTTGCTTGTCCACATGAATGGTAATCCGCCGCACCTTTTCTCCTTTCTCCGCCTTTGTCTTCCGAGCACGCCGGGCAATCTGCCCAATCACTTACTTCAATTGTTTCGGGGTCCAAGCCGGGATGCACGAGCCGCAGGGGGTACTTGATATTCAATGTGAATGGGGATGCGGGGCACATCGGAACCGGACACTTCCGTGGGACATTGCGCTTCTTTTGCAATGCCTTCTTGTACTTGAAGCTATACCGGTAAGGGCAGTTGGTGCACACCTTCGTCCCATTCACCGTGGTTTCGCAAGTCCCGGTGGAACGACCGCAAAAGCCACATGGCTCCGCTTTTCCACGGTGGCGTGCATCCACCACGGCGTCACCTTTAGCAATGTGCTCTGCCACGTGGTCCAACATTATGCGCAAGGGCACTGCCACATCACAAAAGAGGCAACATTGTACATCATCTGCAAGCCGCAAGTCGCAAGCCTTCACTCCATCGTATGGCTCTGCTACGATCATGAGGCAATACTTGGGGGGCGTTTTCGCACAGCGCGCGCACAGCGCCAATTATTACGGTTATTATCCAGGTAACAACCCTGAAACCACCCACCTGCGGAATCATGCACAATCAATTCAAAACTCAAAAATTCAAACATCTGATGCTTGCCATGGGTCCCAGGGACCTAAATTCTGCCCCCTATAGCCCCGTCCACTGCAGCAGCCATTCAATGGCGTCCTTTCAATCTTCTGAACTTACCAACTTACGAACTTACGACAAGAATTCCCCACTAAGCTTCGCACCTTGGGTGTGCTTCAAGCCCATGGCCGACGGATGTGCAATCGTTGTGCCTTCCAAAGTAGCACAAGTGGGCAAGGTGGCTACTTAACCCCTGCCGCCTAGGGGGTCCCCACCGCTTCAAAGCGGGGGGCAAAATCAGAAGTGGCCCACAAGTGGGCAAGGTGGCTACATAACCCCTGCCGCCTGGGGGGTCCCCACCGCTTCAGAGCGGGGGGCAAAATCAGAAGTGGCCCACAAGTGGGCAAGGTGGCTACATGACCCCTGCCGCCTAGGGGATCCCCACCGCTTCAAAGCGGGGGGCAGAAGCAGAAGTGGCCCACAAGTGGGCAAGGTGGCTACATAACCCCTGCCGCCTGGGGGGTCCCCACCGCTTCAGAGCGGGGGACAAAATCAGAAGTGGCCCACAAGTGGGCAAGGTGGCTACATAACCCCTGCCGCCTAGGGGGTCCCCACCGCTTCAGGGCGGGGGGCAGAATCAGAAGTGGCCCACAAGTGGGCAAGGTGGCTACATAACCCCTGCCGCCTAGGGGGTCCCCACCGCTTCAGAGCGGGGGGCAAAATCAGAAGTGGCCCACAAGTGGGCAGGGTGGCTACATAACCCCTGCCGCCTAGGGGGTCCCCACCGCTTCAGGGCGGGGGGCAGAATCAGAAGTGGCCCACAAGTGGGCAAGGTGGCTACATAACCCCTGCCGCCTAGGGGGTCCCCACCGCTTCAGAGCGGGGGGCAAAATCAGAAGTGGCCCACAAGTGGGCAAGGTGGCTACATGACCCCTGCCGCCTAGGGGATCCCCACCGCTTCAAAGCGGGGGGCAGAAGCAGAAGTGGCCCACAAGTGGGCAAGGTGGCTACATAACCCCTGCCGCCTGGGGGGTCCCCACCGCTTCAGAGCGGGGGACAAAATCAGAAGTGGCCCACAAGTGGGCAAGGTGGCTACATAACCCCTGCCGCCTAGGGGGTCCCCACCGCTTCAAAGCGGGGGGCAAAATCAGAAGTGGCCCACAATTGGGCAAGGTGGCTACATAACCCCTGCCGCCTAGGGGGTCCCCACCGCTTCAGAGCGGGGGGCAAAATCAGAAGTGGCCCACAAGTGGGCAAGGTGGCTACATAACCCCTGCCGCCTAGGGGGTCCCCACCGCTTCAGGGCGGGGGGCAGAATCAGAAGTGGCCCACAAGTGGGCAAGGTGGCTACATAACCCCTGCCGCCTAGGGGGTCCCCACCGCTTCAGAGCGGGGGGCAAAATCAGAAGTGGCCCACAAGTGGGCAGGGTGGCTACATAACCCCTGCCGCCTGGGGGGTCCCCACCGCTTCAGGGCGGGGGGCAGAATCAGAAGTGGCCCACAAGTGGGCAAGGTGGCTACATAACCCCTGCCGCCTAGGGGGTCCCCACCGCTTCAGAGCGGGGGGCAAAATCAGAAGTGGCCCACAAGTGGGCGAGGTGGCTACATAACCCCTGCCGCCTAGGGGGTCCCCACCGCTTCAGAGCGGGGGACAGAATCTGAAGTGGCCCACAAGTGGGCAAGGTGGCTACATAACCCCTGCCGCCTAGGGGGTCCCCACCGCTTCAAAGCGGGGGGCAAAATCAGAAGTGGCCCACAAGTGGGCAAGGTGGCTACATAACCCCTGCCGCCTGGGGGGTCCCCACCGCTTCAGAGCGGGGGGCAAAATCAGAAGTGGCCCACAAGTGGGCAAGGTGGCTACATGACCCCTGCCGCCTAGGGGATCCCCACCGCTTCAAAGCGGGGGGCAGAAGCAGAAGTGGCCCACAAGTGGGCAAGGTGGCTACATAACCCCTGCCGCCTGGGGGGTCCCCACCGCTTCAGAGCGGGGGACAAAATCAGAAGTGGCCCACAAGTGGGCAAGGTGGCTACATAACCCCTGCCGCCTAGGGGGTCCCCACCGCTTCAAAGCGGGGGGCAAAATCAGAAGTGGCCCACAATTGGGCAAGGTGGCTACATAACCCCTGCCGCCTAGGGGGTCCCCACCGCTTCAGAGCGGGGGGCAAAATCAGAAGTGGCCCACAAGTGGGCAAGGTGGCTACATAACCCCTGCCGCCTAGGGGGTCCCCACCGCTTCAGGGCGGGGGGCAGAATCAGAAGTGGCCCACAAGTGGGCAAGGTGGCTACATAACCCCTGCCGCCTAGGGGGTCCCCACCGCTTCAGAGCGGGGGGCAAAATCAGAAGTGGCCCACAAGTGGGCAGGGTGGCTACTTAACCCCTGCCGCCTGGGGGGTCCCCACCGCTTCAGGGCGGGGGGCAGAATCAGAAGTGGCCCACAAGTGGGCAAGGTGGCTACATAACCCCTGCCGCCTAGGGGGTCCCCACCGCTTCAGAGCGGGGGGCAAAATCAGAAGTGGCCCACAAGTGGGCAGGGTGGCTACATAACCCCTGCCGCCTAGGGGGTCCCCACCGCTTCAGAGCGGGGGACAGAATCTGAAGTGGCCCACAAGTGCCCACAAGTGGCTACCTAGTAACCTAGCAAAAAACATTTTCTTTTTTACTAGAAAGAAAAACGTTTTTTTACTAGGTTCCCAATACCTAGTAAAATCTATTGAACCTAGTAAACTGTTACCTAGTAAAAAAAAACCCCGAACTCAAGGGGCCACGCAACAAAGCGAATTGGCTACCTCACCCCTGCCTTCTTAGGGGCTCACAAGAGGTCAGAAATCCTATATAGTGGTAGTGTGAGGTGCGCTAAGCAAACCCTTCCCCCAAAAAAGGGGGGGGTTTCGGTTATGTGAAAACCCTACTTTTGCCTAAAAATTTTGGCCAACGAAAAAAGGGGGGGGGTTATGTAAAACCCCCCATGCTGTCGTTCTCCGCAGAAACGCCCGCCCCCTGAAGCCAGACCATCTCCCAAGGGTTCCAGCCAAAGCAGTCCAGTGTAAAGTGGTGAGCATGTTCAGGAATTCAAGGTTAACCAGTCCACATCCAAAAAAGTCTATACTGAGCCCATGAACTGATGAGCCATTTTCATCATCACCAGCCATGGAGCCCAGGGCATGCAGTTTTGATGAATAGACCATGCAATAGTGTTGTGCTCTTGTGAGCATTGTGCGTCGCTTTCCATGCATACCACTTGTTGTGTATGGCGATGGCATCGTCCCCCCAGGGGGATGAGGGGTCAATTGGCTGCTGTTCCGCTGGGGTTGCGAGGGGACTGCCTGGCACAGGTGGGGGCTGAGTGAGGGGAGGGCGGGGGCAAATGTTGGCATGTATGGCACTAAGTTGAATCTGTGGTGGCAATGGTCGCAGGCTGAGACCGAAAAGCAGTGGTCATGGAGCTGCAGCCTGTACTACTGCACAAGCACCAGAACCTCAAATCATATCCAACTTTGTGTTTGCACTGTCAGGACACCCTCAACTGAGTGTTGCAATCCCCAGAGCAACGCGCAGCGCACGGCTACACCCTCTGGTCTGATGCCCTCAGGCGCCCAGCCCCATGAAGGTCTAAAATAGTGGCTTTGAGTTTGGCCTTTGGACAACAGATGCACAAAAAGGCGTGTCCGTGAAAATCAACGTAGATGTGCGGAGGTTGCAATAAAACAGAAGAGACACAACAACCTCAGGTAACTCAAAGCTGTGGATGGGGATCACGTAGAGGTAGACAATCGTGTGAAGGGAATGAAAGACGGCAAGGGAATCGCCGCCTCAGCTTTTATTATTTGACAAAGAAGGGTGGAGTTTCGGGTGTGGTGTTCTCCTGGAATGCATTATTGTCGTAAGGTCACAATAGGGTGCCGCGAAGGCCCAACACAGTAGCAGAAACCCGTTCATTGGTACTGCCACATTGATACAAAGCAAGAGAACAAGCAATATTTCAGGGCTGAGGGACATTATATGCGCATAGCCACCATCTGTGGATGATAGCATGGAAATATAGGGTTGATTGTGTTTTTTTTTCCTGGCGCACCTTGTGTCTCTGGACGTCGTGGACAGCACAAGATGGCAGCCGCACGGTGCAAGCGCGTTCCCTTGCAAGTAATGAGCATCTGTGCTATCACGGCCTATGTACCCCACTTGGGCACAAAGGCCGTAAGATACTGGATGCGCCTGATTCGACTGCAACCTGCAGCATGGACTACAGCCTGTTAGGGACACAGGAGGGGCGCATACCTTATTAATTTGGGACATTGCCACAGCGGACACAAACGGAGCGGCGGTTACCGTGTTGAAGGAACGTCCTGTCATAGGACTGGTGTCTGCCCGGTAACCACAATCCACCTTATCTTTCTTGATCCTGTTGATTTTTTGCGTTTTCCCACCACATCCGCTCCTGTCGCTCTCCCAAAGTCATTCCCAGCCTTGGAATTTCATGGCGAGGCTGACTAAGTTAGAGTCCAGTCTCGTTCTTTCCAGTATTGAGGCACACGTCCGAGGTCCTCCCACCCGAAAAATTCTCACCGCAAAAAGATCTTCAAACATGCATTCCATCACCATTTCATCACTATTTGGATTCTGAAAAGCAGTCCAAACAGGTAGCAGTCACATCAACGCAGGGTGGCCCTCGCAGCAAAATCAACCAACACGTGGGTGTTTAACGGAGGACCGACGGGTCCCCCACCACCCCTGGGGGAACCGCACCCAAAATGACCAGGGGTGGGGGGGATTGCAAGGGTACATCATTGCAAGGGCTGTCATCAGCCTTCGCGACTTGCTTTAAGGAAGCCTGCAAGGATGATTGTATACACCGCTTTTCCTGAGGTGGACTTGCTGCAGTACTGGACTGTGCCATGGTGGGCTGTGCTGCACGTTCAGCAGTGGGTCTGAGGAGTCTGAGGAATGGGAAGACTCAGGCGAAGCGATGACCTCATCCTCCAAGCGCGCCACTTGGGCATTCGGATGGTCGATGACCTTGCACCCATTCACACTGGGATATTTAATGTCAGAAATTGAGGGGGGGGGGTGGACAACGCCTGCCACAACCTTGTCACCAAACATTCGGGAACGGCCTCGGGGGGGATTTCAAGAGGGGGATAGTGTAGCACGCTCCCCGAGGGCAATCCTCAAGACCCGATGAATCAAAGGAGTCTTTGAAGATCACCCCACAGCAATCCCATTAAGGGTGCACCTTTATTGCAAAAAACCGAAGGGGGGGGGGGGGTGACGATAGACCTGTTCAAAACGGAGACCCAACTGCTGGAGGCCGACAAATCGTCATTCGGTGCGGACTGCAGTCGGGCACTTGTTTTCGATACTCGATGAACATGCTCAGCAAACAACAACAGAGAGGGCACAGTGATGAAGAACCACCCTGATCGCATTTCGCTGAGTGACCCCATCACGTCAGGTCAGGTCAGGTGCTGGCTCAGGACTGTCATCAACGCCTGGCCTGACGACAGATGCCCCCGGGGCCGGCTCAGCCTGTGGGCGCATTCCGTTCGATCTCCGCCTTTCAGATCCAGAAGAGGGCGCAGCAAAATACTTCGACTTCCTGACCACCGCACGACGGTTTGATTCCGTTTGTGGCGCAGGACGCTTCCTCGGAGCCACTCGGGGCACGTTGTGCGGGAACGGTGCATTCCCCACTACTGTCCCCGACGCGCTCCGCACCCATCCAGTGCTGTCCCGGTTCCGGGCCCATTCCTCCGCCACCCCCGATGTGTCGTAAGGCACCAGATCCACCGGCAATTCTCCAACAACGTGACTGCCTTCCACACTACAACGCACCTTCAGGGCCCGGAAGCAAACGCCCTCCGAGGCCGCGCGACGGCACGCGCAAGCGAAAACAGGGTCATGAAAATCGGAGGGTCGCACTGCAGTCACCACGTCGTCTCTCTGCACCACGAAAAGCACGGTGCACACATGCCCCGCCCTGACCAGGGCAGCAAGCTTCGCCACGTGGCGCGCCGCTCTCTCGCTGACGCTGTCGGGGAAGTACCCAACTCCCTCCAGAACAGAATGGCAGTTTTTTACTTCCACAAAGTGCTTGCGGCCCCTTGGCAACTGCAGAAGGAAGTCAACTCGGGTTGCTGGGCTCCTCTGCGCCCCTCTCACACTGTCCACCCACCCGGACCCCTCCAAGTCCCCGGCTGTGACAGTGGTCTCGGGCGTGAAGGCGACAAAGTCATCCAAGCCGGGCAGGGCCCTGGCCTCCAGCACTTTCCTCACAATCTTGTTGGGTCGTGCAGTGTTGGTGCCGCAGAGAACAGACCTCCCTTCTGACGTGGGGTACTCCAGGAGCTCCCAGGTATACCGCGTCTTCCGCCGCGGGTTGCTGCTCGGTTCCAACCAGATGCGGGCCCCCGGCAACACAAATGCCTCCATTCTGCCGGGGTTGACACAATGGGCGTGGCACAACTCGATGCCTTCCGGATTCGCAGGGACTTCTCCCTGGACTGTGTCCGCCCTTTGTGGCTTCGCATCCCCCTCTGATTTCACAGCCAGGGAATCGCTGCGCTCCAGGATGGCCTCGCACAGGAACCGGTCCCTCCGCGACACGAGCCTCGCGGGAACCAAGGGGGCATCAAAAGGGAGAAATGCAAGACGCCCGTCTTGGAGGCCCTCCTTCCTCTCCTGCTCAGGCAGCTTCTTCTTGCCAGCGCTGGCAGCCATTGCAATAGGACCCGAGCGTGCGGCTTTGAAGCTGTACAACAAGCCGGTGATCCCAAGGAGGCAGAACACCACGGCGGCAGATGTGGTCATTGCCGTGCTGTCTCCTGCAGGAGCGTACGTCATGGCCGCATCGATCTGATAGGCTGCGGGTCCACTGGGCAGAGGCTCACCGAAATCGCTGGCTGTCTCAGTTGCATACTGCTGGGGAAGACCGGACCTCCTGTTGAAGTTGGCCATGGGGACTGCCCGTGTCGCACTCTGAACAGCGCTCAAGGGAACAGCAGCATTCAGAGTGGCAGCAGAAGACCGCGTAGTGCCCATGAGCAGGGCTGTTGCGACCACGGACACCACAGCTGCAGCAATCAGTGCCACCCAACGTCGCTGACGTGGGCTAGACACTGAGGCAGGTGCCCAGCTCAGGGTAGGGTCATACATCCCATGTGCAATCATTTTCTGGACTGCGATTGGCTTGACAATCACTTGCTGTGAGGAATGTGCATAAAGTGGGTGAAGAACTCAAAGGGGCTGGAAGCACAGGGATGGGGCCAGCAGGAAATGCATTGCAAATACAAGAAAAAGGGGCAAACCATATGTCTCGGGGACATTCGGAACCTGCTAATACGGAGCAAATTCGCGTTTTTTTCACGGTTCTCTCAATTTCTTGTCCAATGCACCAAAATGTCGTTCCAGAGGGGGGGGGGGGGGGGTATGTGGAAACTTTTTGAAATCCGTGAGAAAAGGGCATTTCAGAAATGTATGGGTTGGGGGGGTTCACATTTTTAAGCACTAGGGCTGCAAAGTCGGCACGCAAACATGCACTGAACATTTCACACTCGCTTATTCCGAATCGTCGTTTGCATCGTCTTTTTCAGGCAGGACTGGGACCCCATTTGGGCAGACATCACCGTGCTTATTGTTGGGAACATATTTTTTCAGCTTTTGCCAATCCTGCAGACTGCGGCTCTTCACTGCTACCCACCCTGAATGCACCATGTCCGTGTGTGGCCGTGCCGCATCACTAAAACAGTTCTCAGCTTGCGGCAGCCCCTGCAGGAATTGCTTGAACCTCAATTTGATCGTTGACATTCTCCGTGTGTTCACCGCAACCTGTTTCTGCGGACTTTTCATGGGGCTCAGGGGGGTGGCAACAGCTGCGGCTGCTTTGGCTTTGGCCACAGACTCCACAACAAAGCGAGAGATTTTGAAGTAGTGCAGGAACTGGGTCTTGCAAATTTGGCGACGCGGCCCGGTGGTAAGGTACAAAATACGTTGTTTGATGCCCCCTCTTTCTGGTGTACTTCTGGCAACCTTCATGTGTAACCTTCTGCTCCAAATCAACGTCAATGCAAGTCGCCAGAAATTTGCTGCGTGATCTTTACAATCCCAAAACTGGGCTGGACAGAATCTAGTGTTCCTTGTCTGTGCATGCAGTTGCTGCGAACCGGTCGTGTAAGGCTTCTTGGCCTGCCTGGCAGGCTCCCAGGTCACCTTCACCCAGTTTGCACCCCAGAGCGCGCTCTTTTGCGCACCAAAGGTTTCTGTGGTGCATCGGGGGAAGTGACAGCACGTTGCGTGAATTTGTGTGCAGACATGGTAGCTGCCTGTTGACAAAAGCAGGCAGCAAGCAACACAGGCATCGTCCAAAAGGGACGAAAATCTCAAACATGTCATCAGGACAGCATGCAGACCCAGGGTGTTCCAAATAGCCCTTTTCAAGGGCTTTCCGAATATACCCCACATAGACCCCCTTCGGGACACTCGGAGTATCACACACACCCTCCCCCTTGCGCAACAACCAGTAATGGTTTACTGTTTGAACACAGGGTGGTTGCTAGACAGTGTTTTAAAGGTAAAAAAAAAACGCCGTTTGACCAGGGGCTGGTCGTTGGATGACATGGTAGTTTAGCAAGTAGTGGCAGAAGCGCCGTTCGATCAGGGGGGGGGGGGGGGTCCTTGTGCCAGGTGGTCATTGTGCAATGGCCATGATCTCAGTCCAAGCATGCTCAAACTGGGAGGTTCTCAACATGTGCAGCAAACCGGACGTCCGTGTTCAAGGCTCAACAACACTGCGTTCATGCCTTGACTTGCACCACCCAAGGATAGGGCACGCCCCAAAGTCAGCGGAGAAGGTCAGGACCCTGAAAACCTTGTGCACGGGGGGCGGGGGGGGTAGAAGCACTGCCTGGTCTGGAGGGGGGGGGGGGGCGCAAAGGGTGAACATAACTTGTGCTCAAACAAGTGGACATTGGTTCATTTCTGTTGTCTGTTTATTGTGCTCCATGATAAAGTCTGTGGGCTATCCAATTGCCTGCCAGGGGTCTTGAACGCGTAGTACCAAAGATGGAATCGCGTGATTGAGACTCGAACAGGGTGCCACAGCTCAAATGTGCAGCGCTCGACCCTCATGGTGCCCACTCCCTCATGGGCTTCACTTTGGCCATGGTTGGTACTGATCAACTGAATGTCCCCACCATCGACACTTTCAGTATTCACCCAAAGAGTTGTTTGAGGCACAATGCAATGACAACTTCCTTGCTGCTCTGGATGATAAGGGTGTAATCCTGGCGTGTCCCCCACTGCAACCCACAGACCCAAAGCCGTCCATGTGGCAACATTTCCGGATTGATGTGCCGTCCAGTTCTGTACCAGCTCCTGGGGGTGGTACCTCAATCAAAACGATGTATTGCAGCCTAGGGAGGGGGGAGGGGGCAGAGGGAGTCATCAATGAGTCAGCGTCGTGGCTTCACACTTGGTGCTAAACTCGGTACTCCTTCGGCCATTGGTCAGACGGTGAAGGGTCAGGACTTCCACAAATGCTCTAACCCAGCCTGCCACAGGATCTTCATCGCCTCAAGTGAATCAATTGGAGCATTGGAGCTGACCATATGGTCCAGCCACTTGGGGTGCAGCACTGGAAGACCAAGAGGCTGCACGGACTGTAGTAAGGAACCAGCCCCCACAATGGCGTGTGTTGCCCTCAAGACAGGAGAGTCCACCCCATCCCATGCCATCCCCTTGGATGCCCCCCCCCCCCGCCACTATGTTCCCACACGCCAGCACGTGCATGTAGGATCTGTAGAGAAGGGTTTGGGGTTGATTCTGGTCTGCATGCGCGGGTCGTCTCTAGGCCATGAGGCAACGGATACTGGGCTCGCATACGCCCCCGTGTCACAGGCGCATGGTCATAACCACATTGTTCAGTCCATTTCTCGCTGCACTGCAGCGCAGACCAGTTCTGTACCACACCAGGTGGTTGATGACTGTGCTTGGACGTCGGTCATCTGGACACTGAGGTCAGCTCGCACCCACCACCCTCCCACAGTGCCGGTTAGTCCCTAACCCTTGCCCTGCAGGTCGTGCTCATGCTGCCCCTGTCTTGCACTTGCTCTCCGGCACGTGAGGACGTGTCGTACCCGAACTTCGGGGGCACAAAGGCGCCTGTGGTGACGCAAAGGCGTCCCAACGTTGCATCAAAAGTTTTGGCGGCCGGACACCTCAACTGGTCATTGCTGTTCTGTGTGTGGCGCATACCTTTTCAGCCCCACACCTTGCGTGCTCTGGCCGCCTACATATCCATGTCTACTCGCTCCCTTTACCCTCACATGGGCCGCATTCTCGCTACCCTTGTCATGTTCGGGCTTCCCGACACGGTACGACGTGTCGCACCCGTGCTCCTGGGGCGCAAAGGCGCCTCGTTGTTTCTTCATTGAACTGCTCTTTACTGCCATGGCGTCCCATACACCTTGGTCAGCTCGAACCCACCACCCTCCCTTTGCGCCGGTTAGCCCCCGTCTCTTGCTCTGTGGGTCTCTCTCTGTGGGTCGTCTCTAGGGGAGGGTAAAACTGGGGCTAAAATTGGTGCACTTGGCACAGAGTAGCGCGGCAAACACTCCCTCTTAGCCCAATCAACTCCACTCCCTAGAACTAAGGGTGCGATGAGGTCCACATTGAAAGGTGTTTAGGGATTTGGTCAGAATTTTTCACATTGTGGTTGGGAGTCAATGTGGACATAGTGGGTTCCAATGACAAACTGCCTGTCCGCACAAGTGGACATGCTGCATTTGAAAACATATCCAGCAATGATTTTTGCGTGGCCACTGTTGATGCGCACCCCCCCCCCCTAGTGTTAAGCTACGGAAAAGTGCCAAATTAATTTGGTCCCTACGCCTACTGTAGCTTGCACAAGGCCGCAAATGCCCAAGTTCAAGAAGAGGAGATGGTATGGTGAGCTGGTGCAAGAAAGGGGAATATAATGCACAAATATCCCCAAAACTAGAGCTATGTGGGTTCAAGTGGGCAAACACTCACAATAAATGTGTCCATGACCCTATGTAGCTGGCAAATTTGTCACCGAACCCATGTCTTATGTGGCTGCACTACATTTACTACCGAATTAAATTAGGCCCCAAATTAATACGGTCCCTACACCTACTTTAGCTTGGACAAGGCCGTAGCTTATACAATGGGGGGGTGGGGTTGCTTTCTAAATAAAATGAAGTTGTTGGAATTGCTTGATGAAAGCTATTTTGGTCAACCTTGACCCTAAGGCCATCTCAGTATTAGAGTCAAGACAAGAATCTTCATCAGGTGTGGGAGCATCAGGCCGAGCTTTATCAAGATCAACACATGATTCAGACCCGTCTTTGTCCTCATACAGTGCTTTACCATTGTGTGGAATCATCATTTGACAAGCCATATGACCCATTTGTGGACATGTCATCCCTGTTGGAGTATTGAGGTTAGGTTGACCAAAATAGCTTTCATCAAGCAATTCCAACAACTTCATTTTATTTAGCCATATGACCTATTTGTCAGTACTTTATCTGAGATGAGCTGTTGGTGCATGTGGCAGGGCAGGGCAAGGGCGGGCATCACAGCCAAACTTGAATTCCTGAACATGCTCACCACTTTACGCTGGACTGCTTTGGCTGGAACCCTTGGGAGATGGTCTGGCTTCTTGCATGAGGCTTGGCAACAATGACGGCCACAAGGTTGTTGGGCACCCATCTTATCTTCCAATATGTTCCGCGTGCAATTCAACTTGCCTTCTACAACTTGCCTTCAGATCCAAAAAAGTCTATACTGAGCCCATGAAGTGATGAACCATTTTCATCATCACCAGCCATGGAGCCCAGGGCATGCAGTTTTGATGAATAGACCATGCAATAGTGTTGTGCTCTTGTGAGCATTGTGCGTCGCTTTCCATGCATACCACTTGTTGTGTATGGCGATGGCATCGTCCCCCCAGGGGGATGAGGGGTCAATTGGCTGCTGTTCCGCTGGGGTTGCGAGGGGACTGCCTGGCACAGGTGGGGGCTGAGTGAGGGGAGGGCGGGGGCAAATGTTGGCATGTATGGCACTAAGTTGAATCTGTGGTGGCAATGGTCGCAGGCTGAGACCGAAAAGCAGTGGTCATGGAGCTGCAGCCTGTACTACTGCACAAGCACCAGAACCTCAAATCATATCCAACTTTGTGTTTGCACTGTCAGGACACCCTCAACTGAGTGTTGCAATCCCCAGAGCAACGCGCAGCGCACGGCTACACCCTCTGGTCTGATGCCCTCAGGCGCCCAGCCCCATGAAGGTCTAAAATAGTGGTTTTGAGTTTGGCCTTTGGACAACAGATGCACAAAAAGGCGTGTCCGTGAAAATCAACGTAGATGTGCGGAGGTTGCAATAAAACAGAAGAGACACAACAACCTCAGGTAACTCAAAGCTGTGGATGGGGATCACGTAGAGGTAGACAATCGTGTGAAGGGAATGAAAGACGGCAAGGGAATCGCCGCCTCAGCTTTTATTATTTGACAAAGAAGGGTGGAGTTTCGGGTGTGGTGTTCTCCTGGAATGCATTATTGTCGTAAGGTCACAATAGGGTGCCGCGAAGGCCCAACACAGTAGCAGAAACCCGTTCATTGGTACTGCCACATTGATACAAAGCAAGAGAACAAGCAATATTTCAGGGCTGAGGGACATGATATGCGCATAGCCACCATCTGTGGATGATAGCATGGAAATATAGGGTTGATTGTGTTTTTTTTTCCTGGCGCACCTTGTGTCTCTGGACGTCGTGGACAGCACAAGATGGCAGCAGCACGGTGCAAGCGCGTTCCCTTGCAAGTAATGAGCATCTGTGCTATCACGGCCTATGTACCCCACTTGGGCACAAAGGCCGTAAGATACTGGATGCGCCTGATTCGACTGCAACCTGCAGCATGGACTACAGCCTGTTAGGGACACAGGAGGGGCGCATACCTTATTAATTTGGGACATTGCCACAGCGGACACAAACGGAGCGGCGGTTACCGTGTTGAAGGAACGTCCTGTCATAGGACTGGTGTCTGCCCGGTAACCACAATCCACCTTATCTTTCTTGATCCTGTTGATTTTTTGTGTTTTCCCACCACATCCGCTCCTGTCGCTCTCCCAAAGTCATTCCCAGCCTTGGAATTTCATGGCTAGGCTGACTGAGTTAGAGTCCAGTCTCGTTCTTTCCAGTATTGAGGCACACGTCCGAGGTCCTCCCACCCGAAAAATTCTCACCGCAAAAAGATCTTCAAACATGCATTCCATCACCATTTCATCACTATTTGGATTCTGAAAAGCAGTCCAAACAGGTAGCAGTCACATCAACGCAGGGTGGCCCTAACAGCAAAATCAACCAACACGTGGGTGTTTAACGGAGGACCGACGGGTCCCCCACCACCTCTGGGGGAACCGCACCCAAAATGACCAGGGGTGGGGGGGATTGCAAGGGTACATCATTGCAAGGGCTGTCATCAGCCTTCGCGACTGGCTTTAAGGAAG
Source organism: Eutreptiella sp. 'Long Island Sound 2002' (assembly GCA_964036045.1). NCBI lineage: Eukaryota > Euglenozoa > Euglenophyceae > Eutreptiales > Eutreptiaceae > Eutreptiella > Eutreptiella sp. 'Long Island Sound 2002'. Next base: position 6,569,272 of record OZ038387.1, on the reverse strand, counting down.
CCTGCAAGGATGATTGTATACACCGCTTTTCCTGAGGTGGACTTGCTGCAGTACTGGACTGTGCCATGGTGGGCTGTGCTGCACGTTCAGCAGTGGGTCTGAGGAGTCTGAGGAATGGAAAGACTCAGGCGAAGCGATGACCTCATCCTCCAAGCGCGCCACTTGGGCATTCGGATGGTCGATGACCTTGCACCCATTCACACTGGGATATTTAATGTCAGAAATTGAGGGGGGGGGGGGTGGACAACGCCTGCCACAACCTTGTCACCAAACATTCGGGAACGGCCTCGGGGGGGATTTCAAGAGGGGGATAGCGTAGCACGCTCCCCGAGGGCAATCCTCAAGACCCGATGAATCAAAGGAGTCTTTGAAGATCACCCCACAGCAATCCCATTAAGGGTGCACCTTAATTACAAAAAACGGGGGGGGGGTGACGATAGACCTGTTCAAAATGGAGACCCAACTGCTGGAGGCCGACAAATCGTCATTCGGTGCGGACTGCAGTCGGGCACTTGTTTTCGATACTCGATGAACATGCTCAGCAAACAACAACAGAGAGGGCACAGTGATGAAGAACCACCCTGATCGCATTTCGCTGAGTGACCCCATCACGTCAGGTCAAGTCAGGTGCTGGCTCAGGACTGTCATCAACGCCTGGCCTGACGACAGATGCCCCCGGGGCCGGCTCAGCCTGTGGGCGCATTCCGTTCGATCTCCGCCTTTCAGATCCAGAAGAGGGCGCAGCAAAATACTTCGACTTCCTGACCACCGCACGACGGTTTGATTCCGTTTGTGGCGCAGGACGCTTCCTCGGAGCCACTCGGGGCACGTTGTGCGGGAACGGTGCATTCCCCACTACTGTCCCCGACGCGCTCCGCACCCATCCAGTGCTGTCCCGGTTCCGGGCCCATTCCTCCGCCACCCCCGATGTGTCGTAAGGCACCAGATCCACCGGCAATTCTCCAACAACGTGACTGCCTTCCACACTACAACGCACCTTCAGGGCCCGGAAGCAAACGCCCTCCGAGGCCGCGCGACGGCACGCGCAAGCGAAAACAGGGTCATGAAAATCGGAGGGTCGCACTGCAGTCACCACGTCGTCTCTCTGCACCACGAAAAGCACGGTGCACACATGCCCCGCCCTGACCAGGGCAGCAAGCTTCGCCACGTGGCGCGCCGCTCTCTCGCTGACGCTGTCGGGGAAGTACCCAACTCCCTCCAGAACAGAATGGCAGTTTTTTACTTCCACAAAGTGCTTGCGGCCCCTTGGCAACTGCAGAAGGAAGTCAACTCGGGTTGCTGGGCTCCTCTGCGCCCCTCTCACACTGTCCACCCACCCGGACCCCTCCAAGTCCCCGGCTGTGACAGTGGTCTCGGGCGTGAAGGCGACAAAGTCATCCAAGCCGGGCAGGGCCCTGGCCTCCAGCACTTTCCTCACGATCTTGTTGGGTCGTGCAGTGTTGGTGCCGCAGAGAACAGACCTCCCTTCTGACGTGGGGTACTCCAGGAGCTCCCAGGTATACCGCAACTTCCGCCGCGGGTTGCTGCTCGGTTCCAACCAGATGCGGGCCCCCGGCAACACGAATGCCTCCATTCTGCCGGGGTTGACACAATGGGCGTGGCACAACTCGATGCCTTCCGGATTCGCAGGGACTTCTCCCTGGACTGTGTCCGCCCTTTGTGGCTTCGCATCCCCCTCTGATTTCACAGCCAGGGAATCGCTGCGCTCCAGGATGGCCTCGCACAGGAACCGGTCCCTCCGCAACACGAGCCTTGCGGGAACCAAGGGGGCGTCGAAAGGGAGAAATGCAAGACACGGGTCTTGGAGGCCCTCCTTCCTCTCATGCTCCCTTGTTCCCATGCTCTGCTTCATGTTGGCACCATTGGGACTATAGCAAGACATGGGACAAGGCAAAGGGTGAAAACGAAAGCAAAGCCTGGACGCAGCAAGGGATCCAGGGCTGTCCTCAGTGATTATCAAATGACAAAAGGCTACCTAGGTTAGGCCTGGATCGCAACAGCAGGCAGTGAGGTTCCAGCTTTGATGCATTGTGTACAGTGAGGTTTAATTCGAAAGGCACTGTCCTCTTCCCTTTTCTTCATCCCTCCTGCATTTTCTTATTGTATCCGTCTGTTTGTTTTGCTTGATCAAGGTTGTAGTTTTGCTTGTACAGCCCACCCTGTTATCCTGCCCCACCCTGTCCCATCCCACACAGGCGACAGAATATGAGCGGCAGATCATGGAAACATACGGAATCACCAACCAATTGTCCGGGCTAGGCAATTTGTTCGCCATTACAGCACAAAAAACAAGGGGGGGGGCTCAACGTACTACACGGCACTTGTTTGCTAGGGGCGTAGAGAAATCCTGTACACTGGCGGGTTTGTGAAGTGGCAGATTTCTTAATCTTTGCAACACGGGGGGGGGGGCACCTACAATCAGTCCTGATGCGACCCGCACCCCAGGTATCTGTCAAAACTTGCGGGGGCGACCTGAGTCGTGGACCCGGTCATGCCTGCACGGTAACCCCCAGCCCCCCCATCTGGTAGGTACGGCGACGCCCTCTCGCTCCGCACAGTGAGTACAGCTAGCAAAATGACGCGGCGCCTCGTCGCGTACCCTCCGTACCGCGCCCTCTCGCCGCCGCCCCCGTACTGGATGGGCCGTCGCGGGCCACAGCCGGTTTCCCGCAGCCACCTGAGGACCTGGGAGCAGCGGACGCGCCGCTGGATGGCGCGGAGCGACCCGGCGCCGGCCCTCCGCCTCTGGCTCGCCCATGTGAGCCGCGCACTGCCCCCCCACCTCCCGCGCACAGAAAGGTCCCTCGCGAGCGTCGCCTGCGCACTGCACGCCCTCGAGGGGCAGTCCCCCCGCCTCCTCAGCCTGGAGGACATCCTCATGGGGTGCTTCCTCAACTGGACGGCCACGGGTGCGAACCCCAGATGGGGGCTGTCAGCCCTGCAGCGCGTTCCCCAGGGCCTGGCAGTGTGTGGGCCCGCGCTCCACGAGGCCCTCAGCTGGCGGTATGGCGCGGCAGCCCCGCTCTGGCGGTCCCCCCCGCCTCCATTGGAGGGATGGCGCGCAACCTGGTCGACCCCCTGCTGGCGCCCCTCTGGGACCTGGGTCCCCTTTGGGGTTGCTGTGCAGTGAGCTGAAGGGCAACGGGGAGCAAGGCTGGCCCATGGGGAGAGGGCTGTACCCCCCCCCCCCTGAAAGGACAGAAAAACTGCCTGAGAAAGAGGGTACGCAAACAAAAGTTGAAACGAGGTTCTCCAGTGTCGGGTGTTGGGCCCAATGACCCGACCACTCGGGGTATGAAGCAATACACACAACACCATCTTAGGTCACAGGTGTTGTTGGACAGTTCAGCACATCACATCTACAAGTGGCCCCGCCAATGGCACTCAATAGATTGGGACCATGGCCCAATGATCATCGATGGGGTGGAGGGGAGCTCCGGTAGAGCCCTTGTTCGACCGCCCCCCCCCCCTGCCATTTACTCAGCTCCAAGAAGAAGGGCATCAATTGGTCAATCAGCTGAACCGGATGTCCCCGCCATAGACACTTCCATCCACTGTTCATCAGTAACGTCTGACAGTATCCGGGTTTTTGCTATGCGATTGTCCTTGTGCTTTCGCCAATGTCCGTTTTGCCTTCCTTCCATATGTACACTTGTCTAAGATTGCTCTCTTTTGACTATCCATTTTGTTCTAGTCTCTACTAGGTGAGTGGCATACATACCGGTTAGAGGTCAATCCCTTGGTGTACCTATAAGCCCCATTTGGCCAATACAATACCTGTGGGCATGGGGACAGATGCTCCAAGCAGAAAAGGGGGGGGGGGCTGCTAGAGGATTTGACTGGGAGGCACACCATGAGGGTTTTGCACTACCCCCCCCCCCCTTTTGGCAATCAAGTATCCACGCCATTTCTACCATTGAGATTTTGCCACTTGGCTGTACACAGTGCTTCAACTTCCTATTGATATGGCCCAAGATAGAACAACGAGAATTTGCATTGGTGACCGTGAAGTGAGGAAAGACTTATATTTGCACCTCTAGGGTGTCCATCGGTGACCCACACAACCAACATTTGCATGTGCAGGAACCCCCCCCCCCTCCCTCTTCGATTTTCTTTTTTTATATGCATCAGGCCTGTACTGAGTAGCAGTTAGGTGCTCGGGCTGATCGCCCGGTCTCTACACCAGTGCTGTGGAGTACAGTTCAGTCGCATGATGACTCATGTGTCCCATGGGAATAACATGAACCTGCATCTGCAGAGCATTATGAGCATTCTGGCACACGGTAGTGCGGCGGGTACTGCCACACCGAAGCATCCCTTATGAGGCGTCCTTGCACTGCGAGCACAGTCTGCACACACTGCACGCTACTTTTAGACTAGGTTCCCCCCAAGGAGCCCCTAGGCACACCCCTTCCAAACACCCTTAATATTTGGTGATCCAAACTACCCTAGCTCCAAGACAGTTGCAAGCTACCTTCCCTTCACATAAGACACCATGCACAATGGGAAAAGCCATGAACGGCGATGGTCGCCACCCCGGGTATTGGTTAGGAATACAGGACACCAAGTGTCTAGAGACACAGGAGTTTCCATGGCCATGGCTTGGCCAAGCAACTGAATGGCAGTTCATCACATTTGAATCAGAATCGGACCACAATATGTATCCAGGTTCCAGGGTGGGAGACCACTAGCCTTCACTTGGGTGGAAAATATCCACTTTATTTCCCCAAGTATACATCTTGCATTGCCGATTCATCAATATTGCTACATAATCCTGCCTTCTTGGGGTCCCTATGGTGGAGAGAAATCAACCTAGAAAAGAGTGGATGTGGTGGAAATGAGCCAAAAAGTGTGAAGAATGGTGGAAATGGGTGAAACCAGGTAAAAATCCAAAAATGGCATAATTCCAATGTGGAAGAAGCATTAAAACCTACTGTCAAGCACTAATGATGCCCTAGTATCACAAAGTATGGGTCTCTAGTACGGCCCGACGCCCAAATAGTTGCACTGCGCACGCACTACGCCAAGTGCGCCCCCTTATTCAATCAGTTGCATATGTGATCGCGGATTTAACGTCATAGTGGTACAGATGTAGTCGGGTCACAAACCAGAGGGTGGCATTGGAAGCATTTTCATAGATCTTGTGGCATCCCCCCACCCTCTTCGATTTTCAGAATTATATGATATACTTCATGGCGCTACGCTTTGCAGGTTTGCCCCTGCTCCCTCCACCCAACCCACCACCACCCACCCATCCCCTGCTGACAGGGCTTTGCGGGGCTGTTTTTGGAGTGCATTGTGCCCAGTGCCCAACCGCTGTGTGCTCCCATACACTTGGGTATTTCCAAGACATCCACTGGTGGACCATTGGTACGTCAGCGACAATGCCTATTGGTGGCAGCTGAAGCATTTTTTTTTTGGCTTCTACACACACACACACACACACACACACACACACACACACACACACACACACACACACACACACACACACACACACACACACACACACAAAACCACACACAAGCCAGGCACACACGTCGGCCCTGAATGACATACACGCGCACGTGCACACCGACATAAACGAAAACCCTGAATGCAACAGAGCGGGGCAGTGGACAAGCCAACTTCTCAGAGGCCAAGAACATGGGGAGTGAAGACACCATGGGGGTAAGCGCAGGTCTGCAAACACACACACAGACACAATGAACGCCACAAATAGGGCACTGGTCAAGGCGGACTGAATGTACTAGATCTCGTGCAGCGTCAAAGCAAAGGCGTGTTCAAACACACGTAAGTGAGGAAGGGTCCTGACTTTCCCTCATAACCCGGGTCATGGGCAGGGGTTCACTAACTTGTTTTCGCCGTGTAGGCCTCTAGTTCAGGGCTACTGCTAGGGACTATCCTTCACTCGTTGGAGGTCGCGGTAACCCTAACCTATACTGCAGAGGCCCACTTGTGGCCCGGTGCTGATTTTCTCCCCCGCTCAGACGGGTTGGGGACCCCCCCAGACGGCAGGGGTTATGTAGCCACCATGCCCACTTGTGGGCCACTGCTAATTTTGCCCCCCCCCCCCCCGCTTTGACGTGTTGGGGACCCCGTAGATGGCAGGGGGTATATAGCCACCATGCCCAGTTGTGGGCCACTTCTGATTTTGTCCCCTGCTCTGAAGCGTTGGCGACCCCCCAGACGGTAAGGGTTATGTAGACACCATGCCCACTTGTGGGCCACTATTGATTTTGTCCGCCGCTCTGAAGCGTCGGGGACCCCGTAGATGGCAAGGGTTATGTAGCAACCAGGCCCACTTGAAGGCGCCTAGTGCCGTGCTGCACTGCCAACCCCCGGACAAGTGGCAAACATAAATGATCCTCACTATTTACATCCTGCACCCCAGGTACATACATGTCAGCATGTCAGCATGTCTGCATGTCAATATGTCTGTACCTGGGGTGCACTCAACCAGACAAACAAACAAAGCAATGGTCCCATGCTGGATCCCCCCTAAGCGGGGTGATACACACAGACAAATACCAGCCTCACTCAGGTTTCCTAGGACGTCAGGCGTGCCAGACAATCAAAATCAACATCCCACACCTGGGGATACCTTGTACCGCAATGTCAGGACCGAGACACCAGGTGTGGAACGAGTCTCCTCGCCAATACGCGTGTTTCTTAAGCCACTGAGTCAGCAGCCTCGCGCCCCTCGCATCACAGGCAGGTAATATGACATATGATACATCGCTTTCATTGTTGCCTGCACGTCATGCTGGTGTCCGCCCTGTAGATTCCATTGTGCATGCCTCGCATTGCCTCCCCTCCCTCCTGTGCATACCCACTCAAAATTGCAACGTGCAGCCATAACCTAGCCAGCTGCAGCAAGTGATCATGGGGCAGGATGTGGAACACCACATGGCCCTCCCTGCCCTATCCAACTTTTTTGTGGACCCTGTGCACACACCAGATCAACCCTTCACAGCGCCAGCGCTTCTTCTTGTATAACTAGTCTGACCCTGTTTTCATGTGGTCTACAACCCATTCAGGCTTGATCCTATTGAACTGCTCTTTGCAGTCTAACACAGTAAGGGTTGTCAGATTCGAGGCACACACACACACACACACATGCACACAGACACACACACACACATGCATGCATGTGTGCCGTAATTCATCTTCCAAGGGGGCGTGTGCACAGCGCAGGCACAGCGCGCACAGCGCGCGCACAGCGTGAGCACAGCGCGCACATGATAGGAAGAAATTGGGGTTTTTTGCTACAATTGGCAATATTGTTGCCTATACAAACCATACTACACCCCCACAACGTTGGACAGCCTGATATTTGCAAAGGCGGAGCACAAGAATACTGCAACAGAACTTGGGACGGTAGTGACTCAGTGTCGCCAAGACCGGGCGAACTGGTAGTAGTATGGACGGGTGCGGTAACTTCCTCTCCGCAAGCATGCGGGACCCCACACAATCACAGACCCGCAACCGAAACCTAGGAAGAATCGCTGCAACATGGTTAGGCCAGCCCTGTGACACGCGGGCAGGCCGGTTTCAAAAGGGAGGGCAGCTCCACGGTGAGGCACTCCTGCAGGGACCTGTTCCACCACCGGCAAAGGGGGTGGGCGGGCGGGAGAAGACAGAAAAACTGCCTAAGTATGGAAGTGCAAACAAAAGTTGAAAAAGTCGAAAAAGATACCACGAACCTATAGGAAAGGATGCACAACAACACATACCAATGCACTAGAAATGAGGGCAAAGCACGCATGCAACTCATATAGATGCATAACAAGGCTCATTGTTACGGGCACTAGGCACTACTATGCAGGTTGGGCATGGTCCTGTACCAACTTTGTGCACAGCGCGCAAAACGCCCCCCAAGTACACCCTGCCTTGAAATCTGCCCCCTTTTACACGATAACCCTTTCCTTGGTTAGGGCGAATGGTCAACAACTGACGCCCCTGCCCTGCACCACACAGCAGCATCACCTTGCAAACCGATAATGCATGCAACAAAAGCATATGCGGTGTATAGCTCAAACACAAACTCATTGTGCTTCTTAATGACCACTCCCATGTTGCCCTCGGTTGCCAAACATCAGTAACTCGCATCCGCTCCACACTCTACCCTAAGTGCAGCATTGCCTGAGGAGTAAATGGAGCACAATATTCCGTGTGGGCCGGTGAACCTCATCAGCATTGGAAGGTTAGACGGACAACGCAAACGTGAACCCAGAAAAAAAAAAGGGGGGCCAACTGGTGGTTGTGGGGGAGGGGTGTTGCAGCGGGGTGGAGGGTACATCTGTGGCTTTGGGAGCTGTTACTCTTACAGTTCTTACACTGTCAGTCCCCTCCACTTGTGATGACGGTGCATGCATCCCCTTTGCATAATGGCTTTCTGAAGAGCATACGGGGCTGCAAAACAAATTCAACAAACAGAACGGAACGGCCCATGGCATGAATGTGCACGACTGGCCCAGGATGTACACTGGGAACGTCCCACAAGAAAATGAGCATTGCCCTTTGCCCACCGCCTTCCCACTTTCACTCAACCCGACGCAGCATGCACGGTGCGCACGGTGCGTGGGCGGCACCCTCACAGGTGGCTTCTCACATGTCAGGAGTCTGGGGCAATGACTGGTATCTAACCCATGGTCTACTTCTATTGCTATTAAAGTGATTTCCTTCCTGACCAGCCCTCTAGTCACTGCCTGCAACATGTGTTCTGTGGTACGTGCCGCGCGGTAACGCGGGTACCACGGAAACACAGTAATCCCATGTTTCCGCACTATTGCCCCCTGAACCAGAACCTGGTCCGTGTTAGGACAGGGGGGGGGGGGGAATGGTGGGGGAGGGGGGGTCAGATTCACCTGATGGATGACAGCCTGTAGATGGTCATGCTATGCGTTTGTAACTGTTGCTTGGCGGCTGTGACTACCGCTGCACAGAAACAGGGTTGAATCCTGCAGTGCATCCTGTGTGCATTTCGACATGAAGCCTGTTTAAAGAAAAGAGCACGGTGTCACTGGACACTGTGTTCTCTGTAGGTGGGCGATCGCCGCTGGACTTCATTACAGTACCTGGACTGAGTACTGCCACGCTTGCAACTCTCCTTCCAGACCGAAAGGTGCCTATGGTACCACTGATGAGGATTTTTTTGTGCTGACGTGTGCTTGCTCTTGTGACTAGCACACTACACGACTCCAAACGGGGGGGGGGGGGGGACAGCTGTGCGGCCGTGGAGAGTTCGGTCCGGTTTGATCTAGTTCTTGGTCTGGTTACCACAGCAGGGACCCGGATGAAACGATTCCACGGTTGTGAACGACTTATTGCAGTTCCAAGGCAGGAGGAAGGAGCATGAGGGCCGCCAACCCCCTGCCTGGTGCAATTTTTACATCTGTTTGGACCCTTACAAACAGGTGCTTGGCCAATGCCCATCCAGGCAGACACTGCAATTCCATGGCTGGGGCAATGTGCCCTTTGATTTGCTGTTTATGCCTCCCACTGGGTCTCTGTTCACGCCCGCCCCCCTCCTCCCAGACGAAGTGGATGTGACCAAGTACCCCCCCTCCGTACACTTCTATTCGGGCCATATTTTTTGAGAACCGAATTGATTAGGTACTTAATTAGGTACCAGGCTCCAGAACCGCGGTTTCAGGCTAAAGGTTTGGGGAAACGAGGGGCTGTTGTGATGTATCTTGCCGTAATGGTGGGCAAATTTGCAAAGTGGGTTGTGAGGGAATGGTGTCCGACAACTACAGGACCTCTATTGCCCACCACGGTTGATTCTCTGCTTGCTCCTGGCCGGGAGGTGCGGTGCAAGCGGTACCACCACCTCTGCCTGTGCCAAGAACAAGAAGGGCCCCAAGCCCGGGGAGCATGTTCAACTTTTCTGCATGAAGCGGAACCACAACAAGGGCTTCTATTCTGAAAAGTGCTAATTGGAGGCCTCCATTGCATTGTGCTTTGAACGGGCTGGGTAACTTGTGCCTAGGGATGTGTTACCGCCGTGTCACAACATTGTCGTGCGCATCGAACCGTGTGTCCAATGAACACTCCTGTTCGGACCGTATTTTTTTCAGGACAAAATTGTTCGTTGGACATGGGGAGGGGGGGGTATTAGGGTGAAATGAGGAAGAACTGGGGATTGCAGCCCTTGTCGAACGTCTTTGCCAACGAGAAATTATATCTCACGTTTGATATTCCTGAGCCAGACTCATTCAAGTATCTCGGGTGTTATGCCATGCTGCACGACATAGCCCCAGGACTTGGGACGGAGTGAGGGGGTGACGTGCAGCGCACGCGCATCAGGCTTCATGGATCACGCACGTGCCCTGGTGCACCATGTGCACCGCGCACACAGCGCAGGCGGCACCCTCTGTGGGGAGATAGGTATTTGTCCTGTATGACAAGAGGCTCCTGCCACGGTAGCAATTACGTTTGTTCCCTGGACGCTTGCCCATGGCCCTCAAAGGGTCCCAACTGCCAGGGCACCTGAGATTCCTACGTCATGCTATACAGCATGGTGACGTGCAAGGTGAAGGGCTCCTGGACTCAACCCCAGGGCATGCCTGGCAGCTCAACACACTGCCGTACCCAACCAGTGGGCGGCATGTATACCGTCTCCTGTCTGATGGACAGGGGGTAGACCAGGGGGTCAGGGTTTGCAGGCAGGTGGGACAAGGGGACTTCATACTGTCCCATGTATTCGTTCCCAAAGGACACATCTGATGGGGGACCCCTGGGGGGGGCCATCAGAGTGTTCAGAGTGAGCAGTGGCAGAGCAGGCCTCATCAAAAAGTGGCGCCAGCGGGACCGGCGACATGGGGACCCGCTGCTCCGAGTTAGTGTCCCCCCCTCCAGATGTGCAGGCTGGAGACCAACTTGCAGGGGACAATGCCAAACGGGAGTGCCAGCTGGAGGTGACCGCCGGAGACCAAGGTGGAGAAGGGGTCATAGGCGCCACATGGGCTGCTGGTGACGGGCAGGGGGGGGGGGGGGTTGAAAAGACGGGACGTTTGGTGCCCCAACAGGGCGCCGTCGATGTGAGGCATGCTGGCGAAAGGGAGGGCGGCTCAACGGCAACAACGCAGCGGCCGCCTGGGAGGGTGCCCCTCTCGCATGACTACAAAAGGGTGTCCAACAGGGCAGCACATGCAAGTACAGCTACACAAACCCTTTGACGCCAATATTGACCCTTCTTGCAGCCTGCACAAAGCTACAGACCACCTTCTCTATTGGATTGGAACCGCAAAAACGGAGGTTCCAGAAAAAGGCAAAGTGTGGAAATACGGAGTGGTCGTGTTTGGACAAGCCCGTGTTAGGACAAAGGGGGGGGGCGGGGCACCAGCATCGCACATGCATCATGCATATGGCACTCCATCTGATCCATTCCCTGGAGCAATACAACAGGAAAAGCATCTGGTGGTTTTTGGAATGGGGAGTGTCACCACAAGCGCACTTGTCAAATCACTCTGCACAATACGGCAAATCACAAGGGGGCAGTAAATCAATACTTACTGCTTCTTCAATACAGAAAACAAGCATCCCATCATCCCCATGAGCATCACCCTGCTGCTGGTCTTCACCTGTATCTGCATCTAGCCTAATAACCCCGGCTGTCCCAGATCAACAGAGAGGTGTAGCGCGGCTTCATAAAGTGTTCTTACAGGTGAGAAACATACAGCACTGCATTTGAAACCCCCACTTGCTCTTAGTCTCAAATGGTGTTGAAAAAGGCTTGGAAAATGAGCACCTCCCAAAACCCTTTAAACTACAGGGGAGGGGAAAATTTCGCCTGGGGACAATTTCGTCAGGGGAAAATTCTATTGCCTATCGGCAAGGCAGCTCGAAGAGGGAGGGAGCACAGTCAGTCATACACATGTGCGATGCGCACAGTGAAACACGCTTTGTATCAGCAACCGCTCACGGTCTGAGATCAATACCTCCACACAAACACGCAGACGACGGGGGCATACGGCACATGGCCAAAGGCGACAAAGATGGGTCAGGGTCAATCTGACTGGGCACTGCCCCAGTCAGTAATCAATCGGTGGTGGTATGGCCACAGAAAGAGGACAGATAGCCGTGGCCTGCATTGGGCCTGAAGTGGAAGATGGGAAGGCAAAAGAGCAGTGATGCAGCCGACAAAGCAACAGCGACCCGGTCGGGAGTGGGACTACGTCCCCCAATTGCAGTGCCCCATCAGGGTACCCACTCCTGGCGGCCGCCGCCAAGGGCGAGGGTCCTGGGGGCTTGGGTGCATGGGGAAAGGGGCAGGCAGGTGCAAAGGGCGAGGGGAAGGGCCATTCCGACGGAGACAAGCGAGGCCGATGCTGGCAAGGGCGACGCCTGGAGTGAATAGATGCTGGTGACAGGTCAATTCGTCCTGAAAGATGTTTCTTATGTAAGTGCTCGTTCCGGCGAACATATGTTCGTCCAAAAGCTGACCGTTCAGCTTTTCGATGATTCAAACGCCAACCAAGAACTGTTCAGGGTCTCCTTTTGGGCTTTTTCTGCCCAGATACCTTACAACAGTTCCAGGTGGAAATTGTTCCTTACGACCAACTGGCCCGAAACTCCGGCCCATCACCGCAGTCGTAGCTCTGGGGCACTGCGAATTGAAGCATCATGTTCTCGCTGAGACACACCGAATGCCCAGTAGGCCAAATCACCCGACAAAGCCACATGCTCTGGATAAGCAGAGTGGCACAGTGGCTTTCACAGCGATCAGACGTACTAGTTGTACCAAAACAATGGTCCCATTCGTTTCAGCAGCTTCCTGATGCATGGTGAACATTCTTACCTGAGGCCCCCTGGTACGCTGCGGAATTTCCCGGACATTCGGCAAAGGGAAAAGAAACATCGGCAAAGGAAAGGGGTCGTGCCAGGCGAAGGGAATTCGGGGCAGGCCTGCTTTGGAAGGGGTACCTCCCCTCCCCTCTGTCACTTACGCCCCAACTGTATCCTGCGGCCCCACCAGTTTTGGAACCGCCGACCTCCACTCCCGAACCGGTTTTACCAGCGTTCGCCGCACTACCCTGTGGCGCCCCTCCCCCTCAAGTGCAGGCCCGGTTTGGAACAGCCCTTGGTCAACGCAGAAATTGCGACAGGGCAATCCTGTGGCCTGAGTTGCCAACATGAGAGCCCCAAAGGCATCTGCCACAGCCTGAGGGGCCAACTGGCGTAGCACATGGCCTCAACGTCTGGCTTCGGGCGTGAAGAAGACACAGGGCGAGGCTCTCCCCTTACAATCCGTGCGCGCAAGGCCCGGTGTGTGCTCCACATGCCACTCTGCCCGAGCGCTGACGCCTGCCTCAGGCTGCATCCTGCTTCGATGAACTGGCGGGCTGCTCCTCGGGCACGTCACGAGTGGCGTCCTTCTAGGGGGATGCGCCCACCTTGGGGCCGCCCTGGGGGACCTTGGGCGAGTTGTCCACGCTGTTTCTTTCCCTCCGTTTCGATGGCGTCTTGTCCTTTGCAGACAGGATTTTGGCGTGGTGATTCAGCTGCTCCATCGTCAGCTTCTGGCTCTCGCCATTTGCCTCAGTCTCGCTTGCGCTTGCGTATCTGGGGCGGATGGGTTCGGGTGCGGGAGAGAGAGAAAGGCAGCGCACCCAGCCGATCTCTAGCACTGCAACACACCTAAAGGCCTCTATTGGGTCAACTGTCTAAATGTCCCAAAGTGTTCCAATCTCTGTCCTTCCCACCGATGATTGTCTCTGGTTCGCTGGTGCACAGATTTGCCAAGGGGGGGGGGTGGGATGCAGTTGACGGTTGGCAAAAAATGCGGGAAAATGCGGGAAAATGCGGAAAATGCGGCAACATATGCGACAGAAAATGCGGTTTTCCTGTAATGGTATATGCCTCCCCCAAACCCCTATGTTTGTCAAGATGCATGTTGATCTGTTGACACCATCACACTTTTCAAGAGACTACAGCCCCACCTCAACATGCAAAACGAGGTAGGGAATCACACCCTTGTATTGTGGTTCACGAAGAGGGGTGTTACTCCCTCGGCAAGAAGCAGCAAAGCCCCAATACTGCCTCTGCCCCATACCCCTTCTCAAGCCCACAGGGTGCCCAATCCGGTCTCGGTTGCCTCATTGTGGCTTTATGAGTAGAGCCTCTGCCTCGGCTTCCACACGGAGCTCAACCCGAGCCTTCTCCCTTTTCTTCACAGTCTCATCCGCCACTTCGTGTGTTTTGCAGTCCAATGACCTTGGACCGTGCTCTTGGTCGTGTGGCTCACGGGGCATCCACACACATCACACCATAAAACACCATGAAATGCCAAGATCATTGCCGTGGGCACTCAGTGGATGCCCGGGAACCTGTTCCTTCCGCTTCCAAGGGCTAGTGGAGCAATACTTTGCACCGGCACCACCTTTTCCCTGACCACGTACTTTGCGCCAGGGCGGGGTGTTGGTTCCATCATCAGAATGGGGCTCAAAAGGACAAGTGGAGGGCATAGAATCTGACATGTCTATTGCAAGAAGAAGAATGTAAGCAATGAAAGTGGTAGTGTTGGGCAGATATGCAAACAACAACTAACTACAGGACTACACATTAGTTCAAGTGCAAGGTCACACTAAAATGTTTCCTCTTGAACATCACACTCAGAGACCGGCCCTGAAAATGAGGGGAAAATGCGGAAAATGCGGGGGAAAAATTGCGAACCCCATTCCTCCCCCTTGGATTTGTTGGGTTGTATTCCCTTGAATATGAAAACCTCAACTCAGGGTGTCCCAAATTTCCAGGCATGCACGGCAGAGTGCACGGCACTGTGCAAAATCTTGTACCCTACCGTGCCTCTTCACGAACCGCTGTACATGCGAGTGTGCTAGGCAGTCTTGGACCGTGGTGTAAGAGATGGGAATCTATGTGTCACGATTGGAATGGAGGTACCATAGCTCAATTTTTTCTTAGAGCCTTCTGGACCAGGGGTGTGCGCCCGCCAGCGCCAAACGACGGCTCCCCGCTAGACGACTGGAATTATGGGGAATTATGGGGAATTATGGGGAATTATGGGGAACCATGGTGGTATTATGGGGAATTTTGGTGGAAATATGGGGAATTTTGGTAGAATTATGGGGAATTGTGGTGGGGTGATGGGGAATAATGGGGGAATGTTGGTGGGATTATGGGGAGTTATGGGGAATTTAGGTGGAATTATGGGGAAGTATGGTTACCGAGCTGGGTTTACCCTGTCGAGGTTTTACACCACCTTTTAGGGTCCAAGGGTGAGCAACACGTTTTAGCAAGCAGCAAGCAAGCAAGCAGCAACAGGCGAGTAAAAAGTCCTTGCGACCACACCGTGGCTCAAAACCGGCATCCAAGTAGCTCAAAACGACCGGGGAGCAAATGCGCATCACGAGAAACAAGTTTCGTTGCGTTTTGAGCCGTCTAGCCCGTTCTACGGCCGATTTAGTGTCCAAAAATGGCCGTTTTTGGGCTGTTTTCAGGACGATGGTCTTGAAGTTTCAGGACGATCGCCGGTGTGCCAAGTAGGTGTTTCCGATGAGGGCCATTGTCCTTTCATAGCGATTGGGCTATCAAAGGATGGCAAATGGGTGTTCAATGAGGCATGTACCAAGCCGTGGTACCACGTGGTGGTCCATTTTGAGATGAAAATGAGCCGTTTTTGAGCACTTTTTCAGAACAATCGTCCTTACGGTAGAGGCACATCTCCAAAGCAGGCAGTGTTTCCTCCACGGTAATTTCCAATGCCTTACACAATACTAGGACCTAAATGTACTAAAAAACCCCCTAACTGTACTAAAAAACCCCCCTAACTGTACTAAAAAACCCCCCGAAATGTACTAAAAAACCCCCCGAAATGTACTAAAACTCCTTTGTACCAACAACCAACAAACAAATTGCAATCACAAAAAGACTGGCAACGCGATATCCTGCACTAGCCCCTTTATCTGCTTTGGGGCACATCAACAGCCACATTCAAATATGCACATCCCGAACTAGCCCCTTTATCTGCATTGGGGCACATCAGCAACCACATTCAAATATCCACGGCCCAAACTAGCCCCTTTATCTGCTTTGGGGCACATCAGCAGCCAAATTCCACTACCGTGCGTCGCACGGTATTTTAACACTTGTCACAATCCTGGATACATCATTCTCTGAAAGCAAAGCAAGGTGCAGAACGGGGCATGAGACACGGAAGAGGGGGACAACAAGCAGTGGGGCAAACTCTCCCGCGATTCTGGCATTCTTGCAAAAAGGGGGGCAGGGGCAAAAATTATTTTATTTTTGCGATTTTTTTTGCGGAACCCATTTTTGCGTAAGGCGTGAAGCCAATAATTAATTTTTTTTGCGTTTTTTTTTGCGGACAGGGTGGGGGGGGGGGGAGAAAAGCCTGATGGGGGGTTTCGGGTTGAGCGTTGGGGTAGCCCACCAGCAAAACTGACCCTGTTGTTATTCACATACCTAGTTCATGCCTACGGTCATGGTCTACAAAGGAAGCAAGGTGCAGAATTGGGCAAGAGAAAAGGGGGGGGAGCCAAGTCTAATATGGGGGTCAAAGCACAAGTGTGATATTGGGGGGGGGGGCAAAGGCCTATCATGGGGGGCTTGGGGGGTTGGGGGTTGGGGGTGATGGCCCATAAAAGTCTGAAGTCTGAAGTCTGATAGCCCATTGGGTTACTATACCCATAGCTGCGGCATCCAAGTAGCTCAAAACGACCGGGGAGCAAAGGCGCACCACCACAAACAGGTCTCGTGCCGTTTCGAGCCGTCTAGCCCGTTCTACGGCCGATTTAGTGTCCAAAAACGGCCGTTTTGGGGCTGTTTTCAGGACGATCGTCCTTAAAACTCAGGACGATCGCCGGTGTGTCAAGTGGGCGTTTGCAATGAGGGCCGTTGTTCTTCCATGGCAATTGGCCTATCAAATGATGGCAAATGGGTGTTCAATAAGGCATGTACCATGCCGTGGTGCCACACGGTGGTCCATTTTGAAGTGAAAATGAGCCGTTTTTGAGCCGTGTTTCAGGACGATCGTCCTGACCGTGGAGGAACATCTCTAAAGCAAGCGGTCTTTCTTCAACGGTGATCTCCAATGCGTTATGCAAGACTAGGACCCAGCTCGGTGCTAGTTCGAGTCTTGATGAATTATGGGGGGGAATTATGATGGGGAATTATGGGGGGACTTATGGCTTGGTGTGGATTCTTGATGGGTTGCTGTTGGTTCCCGATGGGTTGCTTTTGATTCCTGATGGCTTCTGGTGGCTTGCTGTTGTTGTATTCTCTGGGTGCCTTGTACAGGTAGGAGAGTCGCACATAAAGAACATTGTTGTGAGGATGAAAGTCTGACATGTCTATAGAAGCAAGGGGCCACACGACAACAACAAACAACAACCAACAACACAGAGGAAATGACATCCCAAATTCATAATTCCCATAATTCCTCGTAATTCCACCATAATTCCACCATAATTCCACAATAATTCCCCGTAATTCCCCCATAATTCCCCATAATCCCCCCATAATTCCCCCATAATTCCACCTTAAATCCCCATAATTCCACCATAATTCCACCATAATTCCACAACAATTCCCCCTAATTCCCCCATAATTCCCCATAATCCCCCCATAAATCCCCATAATTCCACCATAATTCCCCATGATTCCCCATAATTCGCAGCTGTTGGAGAAGCCCACTATAGCCTTTAGTAGGAATTATGGGAAAGTTCCCCGCCACCGCCAAACGAACTTTCTCCGCCAGCGCCGCCAGTGATTTGGCAGCCGCACACCCCTGCTGGCCCTGGAGGCATCACTTCGGGGGCACCCAGCTGGTGCCAGGGTGCTCCGCCATTGAAGCAGGGCCATCGCGGCCCCATGTTCCCGCACTTTTACGGTTTGTTTTGTTGTTTTGGAACCATGGGTTTTGCGGTTCCAATACTCAGAGAATGTGGCTTGTGGCTTTGTGCAGGTTGCAGGAGGAGTCTATTTGGGTGTCAAAGTGTGGGTGTAAAAAAAGGACGCTGATGCCGTTCCTGCACCTGAGATGCCTCAGTTTTCCTCAGTTGATGAAAAAGGCATGGGCTTCCATCACAAATGATGAATTGCACTGTCATCGCCTTCTGTCCATCCGGCCGTATCCGGCCGTCCAGGGGGGGGGGAGGGGGGGCACCGATTCCAAAAAAAATCTAATTCAGGCCACCCCCTGGAGGCAGGGGGGGCACTGGGCAGAGGATGGACAGCAATGTATGTCTGCCTGCCCGTCGCCCACCCCGCCACTGCGGTTGCCCTGCCCCTGCCCCAGTGCAGGGCTCTGCTTCCTCCCGTCGCCGCCCCCAACAGCCAACGTGCCGGCGCCTGCACCAACCGCGGCATGGTGCGTTGCGCCGCAGCCCCACCCTCCACTGTCCGCCCTGCCCCAGCCCGAGCCTGCAGTCCCTGCGCCTGGCACTCCCCTCAGCGCACCATGCCCTGACTGAGACTGTGTCCCCTCCCAGGAAGGTGCCGCAGGGGGGGCTGGCGTGTTGGGAGGCACAAGGGTGTGTGGATATCTTGAGCCAGTAGGCATTGAGAAGTACAGTTTTGGGAGGCACAGGGGTGTGTTGGAAGGCTCAGGTGTGTGTGTTGGGGAGGCACAGGGGAGCTCAGAGGCACAGGGTTCTGTGTTGGGAGGCAATTGGGTGACCGCTCGTTCTCAGCTCCAGCTCCATCCCTAGAATTCTGGCCACCGCTCAGTTTTTCGAATCCTTCGGGCTTCGGAGCCTGTGCTGGCGGCGGCAGCGACTCCAACCACTTCTCCATCTCTGCCAGCTTCCTCGGCGTCAGCGGCGCAACATTCGCTTCCCCTTCGTCGTCAATTTGGACTGCGGATGCGCGAGGCGCCTTGGAGGTGGAGCTCGCGGTGGTCGCAGGGCTCTGTTGGTCGGTGGCCGCAGGGGAGGAAGCATCTGATACCCGCCCTTCGGGATCCTTCTTCTTGTTCCCTTGCGGCGTGATAGAGGATTTGCCAACGTTCTTCGCCTTGGGCTTGGCAGCATTGCCATCTTCCTGCTCCTCCTTGTTTGCCTTGAATGCTTCAACAGAAACAGTCGAAACAATGCAACCCATGTTGCTGGTCTGGCTCTTGGTGGTGCCTGGCAATCAGCACTGGGGAATATCACCAGCAGATCGAGCCCACTGGCATTGTGTTGAAGCGTAAAAGACGATTCGGCTGCAACGCAAGAAACAAGATCGCTGAGTGTCCTTCCCTAGTTCAACAGTGACGGGACCTCACACCAGGCAGGGCAATGCCAGTTCCTTAACGGCTTGATGATGTTTGGACTTATTAAAGAGTACATAACGCCTTTGTCAATTGGTTGAATTGCTCATATTTGCTTCTTGCTCTAGTGTTACACGTTGCCATATTTGTTGCTTGTTTTTAGGGGCAAAGAGAGTGCCTTCTTTTGTTCGTAATGACAAAATTGGGGGTCCACATCTTCTTCTTTGTTAACCCGCACTTTGCATGCATGACCAAGCTGCATTTTGCATATACTCATGGGTGCAGGAAGAACCTCAGTGCTACAAATAGGAGGCAATGGAGTGTACCCGAAGCATCCGATAGCTTAGCCATTTCATGTGGTGTGCTTTTGGTGTTGTATTGTGTGCTTCAATGCAGAACTTTAGACATCATGAGGGACTACCGTATGAGCAGCAGACAATATTCAGAAGCACATAAACCAATCTAATATCATGGTTTTGGCTGTTCCACTCACACCCACTTCCAGCCCATGGGTGCACTTGGGTACTCGTATGGGATTCAATACATACACTCCACATTTTAACCTTTGGAGTGCAAACCCAAGACACCAGAGACTAAAACACTTTGTGTGCAGTAAGAAAATTGTACAAGGAACAGAACCACGATAGCCTGTGTTTCTTGGAGCTAAAGTGGAGATCAAAAAAGCTTGCCACGTTTTTTTGTCGGAAGCATCTGCCACTCAAGGGCAAGAGGGTACCGTATAGAGGGACTATGTGTGTGTGTGTGTGTGTGTGTGTGTGTGTGTGTGTGTGTGTGTGTGTGTGTGTGTGTGTGTGTGTGCCAATTTGCCAATTGCCCCGCGATGGGGATGATTCAATGCATGCTCTGTTGATGCCTGTGGCAGTTCTCTGGGGTACTTTGTACACACATTCTTTGCAAACGTGTGTGTGTGTGTGGGTTGTACTGTTTATGAGGGTTTGACGGCTTTTAATGTCCTGGCCGCTCTTGTGACGGGAGGGTTAGGGGTTAGCGGGTTAGTGCCTGCTTGTGTGTACTGTTTATGAGGGCAAAGGCCGATTAAAGTCTTGGACGCTGTGCGGCAGGTTAAGTACTGTTTATGATGTCCTAGCCGCTCTTGCCACGGGAGGGTTAGGGGTTAGCGGGTTAGAGCCTGCCTGTGGACTGCCCTATCCCACCCTTGGCCCCCCGGTACGTGGCGGTGCGGTGGATGGACCTTTACTATTTACGAGGGTCGGCAGTTGTACTGATTATGAGGGAGATCCATATGCAACGATAGGAAGGCAGTCCCTAGAACCTCCAGCAGAAGGGAAAGCTAAATAGCTTCAGTGTTGGACCTCCCATGTCTCATTGAGAAAAGCTGACGAGAGATGCCGTCTTCGGCATTCATCTCCTCCAACCCCTGTGGCAAGGTTGTTTGTGTGGCAGTTGTGATAGCTTCCAAAGCGAAAGATTGCTTTTGCGCTTCCATTGGGCCGGTGTGTGCCTTGCCCCCCCTGGGAGCGACGATGACAATGGGGAGGGGGCTTCACAGGGCTAGGGCGCCGCGCTGGCGCCCACAGGGCGTTCGGGGAGCCCGCGCCGCGGCCATGGGAGGGCAGAGGGGGCAGACACCTGACCCAGGGCGCCCAAGGATGAGGTAAACGGGTGTCACGGACCCCGGCGACACCCAGACACCCTGAACGGTGTTTTTTTTTAAAAAAAATACCGTTTTTTTGTATTTTTTTTGTTTTTTTCACCCAAAATGTTGTTTTTCTGCATCCCTATGACCTCAAATGTATTTCCCAGGGCAATTAACATGTTTTTTAAGGGTTCATAGCATGGTGTCACTCAACAGCTCAACCAATCAACAACACAAAGCAGAAAAACAACACTGTGTTGCAAATTGGTTGCTTCGGCCTTGTGACCCGAAGTGGCGTTTTCCCACCATTTTCAATTGTTCCTGCTTGTGTGTTTGCAAATTGATGTCTTCCGGCAGCCAGGGTGTTTTTTAGGTGGGTTTGCCCACAGACTGCCGTCACCTCCTACATCGCTGTGGATGGCCGTTGTTATTTCTTGTTGCGTTTTGAATGCTCACCCTTATTTCCTGGTGTGTTGTGGATGGTCACTGTAATTTTGGAATGGTTGCTGTTGTTTCCTTTTGTTTTCTGTTGCACTCTGGATGTTTGTTGTTATTTCCTAGTGCGCTCTGCATGGTCACTGTCATTTCCTGGTGTATTCTGTTTGGTCGCTGTTGTCTCCTGTTGCACCCTGGATGGTCACGTGATTGCACGTACACATGCCATGACATATGGACGTAACATCCCAAATCCCACATCTCCTATATATGTGTGGCCCCCATTACACCTCTATTTCCCATTTCATCATAGATGCACAATTGCACATGTGTGTTCCCCATTGTAGAACTACTTGGTACGTCATGCATGAGGGAAAAAAACAAAAAAAACTCTCTGCCAGAAGACGTCGGAGAAACAAGGAATGCCAAAAATATTCAAAAAACAATGCTTCCTTGGTACCACAAGATGCGTTTGTACCTGATACCACCATGAAAAAACAAAAAAACACCAAAAAACATGAAAAAACACCAACCCGCGGCCAAAAACGGCCAAAAACGGCAAAAAAAACAACAAAAAAAAACGCGTTTTTTTTTGTAAAACACCCGACTCCGTACCCACTTAGCTCGGGCTTGAGGGCGCCCAGTCCTTCCGTCGCGCCGCGACACCAAGGGATGGGCGGGGGGAGGGGGAGGGACGGTTACGCCGGCCCCTGACCCATAACCCCCTCGCCTAACCCGTCGCACGGCGTCCAGGACTTTAATTGGCCCTTGCCCTTGTTGATAGTACGCGCGACGCGGGCGCGGGGGCACTGGCGCCGGACGGTGCAGCGCCACAGGCGCCGGGCGGCAGTGACCCACAGCCGCACATGCCGCCGCCGGCGCAGCATGCCGGAGCGAGGAGGGTGGGGCAGCGACGCCCCATGCAGACCCTATGCGACGCGCACAGGGCCCCCGCGTGCAACTCATGTAGGGGGCACCGGGGGGTGCGGCATTGCTGCTCCAGGCACCACGAGGGGCACCCTCGATTTGTGCCAGCGGCGGGAGGTGCGCGCCCGCGCACGCTGTTTGGGCTGAGGGGGGGGGGGGGGGCGACGACGACAATGGGGAGGGGGCTCCACGGGGCTCGGGCGCCGCGCTGGTGCCCACAGGACGCTTGGGGAGCCCGCGCCGCGGCCATGGGAGGGCAGAGGGGGCGGACACCTGACCTTGGGCGCCCAATCCTTCTGTCGCGCCGCGGCACCAGGGGTGGGGCGGCTTGGCTTGGGTTGCACACGGTTGTGCACAACATGGGCGCAGTGTTGCGATGCTTGCACTGCATTTCCTTGCATGGTTACGCACGCTTGCACACAATTGGGTACAATTGTGTGCCTGAAATAGGAACATACCACAGTATTGGTGCTAGGGGTGTTTATGTTGAAGAGCACAAGACCCCATGGTCATTTCCAGGCTAACATTACTATGTTAGTGCCCCACCAGGCCAAGCACCATACCACAAATCCTTCAAAGTATCCACCACTAAACAACGATGACCCAGAAAGATATTCAAATCAGCCATGTTGTTTGTAGTCATAAATCTTAATGACCGCAATGTATCCCAGCCATCGCGCCACAATTGGGCTGCATAAACAGCCAATTGTGGCTTATACTTGGTCAACCAACACGATAAATCCTCCTTTGGGGCCATTACATTCCTCCTCCCCCACTTTGTCTTCAACACATAATGCGGGTACATCTCTTCCATTAGGCTCTGGCTGTGGTATTTTGTCTTCTTCATCAGAACTTGAACATGCCGAATCGCAAGAGTTGCCACTGGAACTGGAGCTTGAGAGGATTGAATTTGCGGCACATTTCTGGTACAAATAATTTCAAGCACAGTTGCGCCTGGTTGCGCACAACGTGAGCGCACGGTTGCGCACGCTTGCAGCTCAACCTCCCGCACAGTTACGCACGCCCGCACGGTTGTACCCACATGACTAGTTGTAGCTCTTTCACGGGGGCCGCCGCCAGCCAATGTGTGACCCTGAGGGGTGTGCAACCGTTTTGGGGGCTGTAGGGGGGGGGGACCCCAACCCCCCGCCCTTGCTTGACCCAATCCTTGGGGGTCGGCGGGTCTGGCGGTCAGCTACCGGGCTCCGGGGGGGGGGGGTCGGTGGATACCCCAACATAAATACCTCAAAATGATCCTCATGACACGCTGATCATTCTGAATATGCACATGTGGGATAAAAAAATTTTAAAAAAATTTACCCATCAACTCAGGCTCCCATCAGCCAAGGTCCGAGGTCGGGTCGGGGTCAAAATCCTTTTTTGTGCTTTTCAGCCATTTTTGAATTCTCCACAAAATTCTGAGTATTTTGAGTATAGACACATAGGGTCGAACAAAAAAATTTCCCCATGCCGTATGCCTCAAACAAAATCTCCGGCACCCACGAAACCCATTGTTCTGTACAACCATTTTGGGGTCTGTAAGGGGGGGGGTACCCCACCTTTGGGGC
The DNA here is from genome assembly GCA_964036045.1 of Eutreptiella sp. 'Long Island Sound 2002'. Lineage (NCBI taxonomy): Eukaryota > Euglenozoa > Euglenophyceae > Eutreptiales > Eutreptiaceae > Eutreptiella > Eutreptiella sp. 'Long Island Sound 2002'. The sequence goes on along the minus strand of OZ038387.1, from coordinate 6,545,469 downwards.
CGGGTCCTGACCAGGATCGGCCCCGTGAGCTCTTTGCACAGTCGAATTTTCTGTGCACTAGGAACACATGGCATCTTGCCAACTTTTTTCAACTGCACACCCGCACCACGCAGAGGGACATCTCTTTTGAGCCACAGGCGGGGTGCCTTGATCTTGGATGTCTCCCAATTTGTGGCAAGCCCCTGTGCAATTGGCAGGGTGTTGGTGCCCAGACATTTGGATCTTGTACCAGAGGCTCAACGTGAAGCAGCTGGGCCAGGGATTCAAAGTCAAGGGGAAACCGACCGGATTGGGCGATTTTGACACAACACCCGTCTCAGAGCCGACCTAGAGTTTCTCTGGCGAATCAGCACTCTCTGTTTTGGTAAAGAGGGTCTCCCAGTGTGGACAGTATGCACGTCTTCGCATTGTTGCAACCCAGACTACCCACGAGGCTGTCCCCTCAGCAACACATGGACAATGACATCAATGACAATAAATGCAGAAATAGTATTCAAAAGATGCAGCTCAATGGCTCGCGAAATGTAATAGTGGGGGCACAGTGAGAGAAATCAACATCCACTCGCGATGCAAGCAAACCAGTGTTTCAGTGTGTTTGGGGCCATTCACTGCATTCCAATTTCAGCAGCAAGTCCGCATCATCCGTTAAGTCTGCCATGCTCTTCCACATAATTGTTACACCGCATAGCTGTATTCACGGTGTTCACGCACGAATGCGCATCCATCATTGTTTGGGTTACGCTTGTATGACCTGCCTTTGCACTGGGTGAACACTGCGTGGACTCATATGACCGTGTGCAGATATACTTGCTGGACATGTGAGCCCAAAAGTTATACTCGCCGTTGTTGTCATTGGTGAAGAACACGTTTGTGCCTTGGTTCGCTCTTCTTTCCGCCTCCCACACTAGGGCATTCCCGAACGCACAAAAAAAGAAAAAGAAAAACTGTGGGTCATGGGCCGAAAACCAAAAAAGGCTGCCCAAGTCAACCGACAGTGGCTGGCAGCCAACGGATGCTGTGGACAAACCGACAAAATGCGCCGAGAGCGCCAGTCAACTACCAACGGGTAGCCGTTCCCCGCCAGCAGTAGGTCTGTAAACCACCCGCCCGGGGCGTGTGTGCTCCCTGAAACGAAAAGAAACAAAAAGAAATGTTGGGTGAAGGAACCGGGAAGCTCCACTACAATTGCGAGGAATTTTCAAGTTCCTGGAAGACCTGGGTGAGATGGAGTGAATGGCAACCCACTGCCCAAGAAGAAAGGGACCGAGCTGAACGATCCTGATCCTTGGGTTGATCCTTGATCTGTGGGTTGACATATGCGCTTGACGTCCCAAAGGAACGTCATGGTTGTGAGGTCAGGGGCATTCAGCCCAAGGACATCTACATCCCGCATCCGCCAAACTTCGCTACATCACCAACGCTGGTCTGCGCCGGTTCCGCAGCTGGTCCTGGAAGGTCATCTCCACGTCCACCTTCTTGCAGACCTGCAGCAGCCGCGCCGTGGCCTCGCGGCAGCCCAGCCCCATGGCGTCCATGTAGAACGCGATGGCGACGGACGCTGACCGGGAGCGGCCGTGCAGTTGCAGAAGCACACGACCCCCGGCCTGTGCAGTGTCCTGGATGAACTGCGTGGTGGCGTCCCAGCACGCGCCCATGTCCGTGTCGTTGCGGTCGGGGACGTTGCAGCGGAGGTAACAGAACCCCAGTTCGGTCGTCGTGGGCGCGTCGATGAACGACTGCGGCGTGAAGGCCGCCTCGTCCGCCGCGATGATGTGGGTGATGCCCATCGCCGTGAGCACGGCAGGCGTGGGCTTGAAGGCCCGGGATCCGAGATACAGGAAGTCCTCACAGCAGTAGACCGGTGGTATCGCGACCTACGTATCGGTACCGGACTGACGGCAGCTGGATCAGCACAACAGGGGGTTTTTTTACTCAAAAGAAAAAAGCTGGTGTGTCCGGTGGTCAGCACAATCTGCACAGCTCCAACCGATGGCACTTAAGGGGCAACCGACGGCGGTTGGAGTGCAACCGACGGCGGTTGGAAGGTAACCGATGGCAGTTGGAGTGCAACCGACGGCGGTTGGAGGGTAACCGATGGCGGTTGGAAGGTAACCGACGGCAGTTGGAGTGCAACCGACGGCGGTTGAGGGTGACCGACGGCGGTTGGAGGGTAACCGACGGCGGTTGGAGACAAAGTGCTAGGCCAAGACCAATTTTTTTAACTAAAAAAAAAACATTAAATTGTCCCCTAAAAAACCCTGTAAAAAGGTAAAAAAGCAAAAAGGGCATGGCTGCTCGGCTGCATGTGTGCTGTCCCTGTGTTCCTAAGTCTCGAATGGAGCCCCACACACCGTGCACAACTGTTTACTGTCATACACACCCTCGCCGTCGCATGCCCAGAATCACCACTAATCATGTTCTGTTTCTCAATGGGGGCATTGTTCGCCATGATTGCTGACATGCGACCAGTGCACTGTCGTGGCACAGAAAACAGAAAACATGAACGGTTGCTGTTGACCTGTCTAACTGGGCCAAGGAAGAGCAGACTGCATCGTCAGTTGAGGCGATTGTGGGCCAACGGACGGCGGACGGGGGCATGAATTTTGCTCTATTTAAAACTAAGCGGGGAAATGAAGAGGAGCGTGCCATCGAGGGGATGGCATTCTTCTTGCGTAACCATGCCACACCTCTTGACCCCTGCACCATCATCAACATGCACTTCAAGCACAATGCCCCACTTTGCACAACCAACTGCATAGCGTCATGTCTCCTATGCTTCAGAGACTTTCATGACCCACAGAATTTTGTTCATCATTGTGCATGTTTCTGGGAACCTGGGAGGACAGGGGTGGGAGGGGGATTTTGGTGGGTCCAAGTATTAGTCGAAAAGGAGGGGGCAGGTCCAATGCATATGTCTTGAAATGATCACGGTGTCGCACTGATCATTTTCAGCCATACATATCGGGGAAAAAGTTTGGAGGGGAGGGAAGGAGGGCGAAAATTGAGCCCGCCGTCTAAAAAAAAATCCAGTGCCTTTGGTGCCCTCTCACTGCGGGATTTCTTGGTCTTTGCTAACTGAAAGCGCCTGCCCACGTCAAGCCAATAGTTATGGTTAACGTCAAACAAGACAAGCTGGTTGAGGTTTCCAAAACTCCCCGGTTCTGGTGTGCAGCTACGCAGGCTACGCAGGTCGGCTGCCTGGGCACTGGACGGTCCCCACATGGGGATGCATCCATGTTTGACCCACACACACCCCACCACAGGCATCAAAAGCAACCAGCTGTATGAGTTGGTTGTGTAGAATTACCCAGAAATGCTGACTATTGCTTGCTCTGCACGATCCACGTGCTTATTAGTCTTGTACACACTCCGCATCAAGTCTGAATTCCCCCACCTCTTCCTTTTCCACAGCCAGGCCGAACCGTGAAAAATGTAACTCGTGGACAAAAACATCGTCCAGTTGTGTAATTTTTTTTTGCGGTAAATGCGTGTAATTTTTTTTTGCGGTAAGTCGTGTGAATTATAAAAAAAAATTTGAAAAATTGAAAGAAATGCAACCTTTGCAATACATGCGCAATATGTACAGCTGCCGGTTCCGTAAGGCACCCCATAGCGATCTTAACGATGGGACGCCGAGTCCACAAAGCACATAGTACTCTGCGTGGCCACCAATTAATTGGGACTCGGCCAATATAATATAGTTTCACATGTTGTCATTGGCACTAGACACAAAATCAGGCCCAAGAAAAGAGTCGTGACAGGGCCATGGTCAACATCCAGTGTGCCTGCACTGGGAACAAAATCAGGCTGAAGAAAAAGAGTCCTGACGAGGCCATGGCCAACGCTAGTGCCACCATTATAGGCCACCAAGGCAGAGGTGTGGGGCCAATATAACATAGTTTCATAGGGTGTCATGGGCACGAGACACAAAATCAGGCTCAAGAAAAGAGTCCTGACAGAGGCAATGGCCAACATCCAGTGTACCTGCACTGGGAACAAAATCAGGCTCAAGAAAAAGAGTCGTGACAGGGCCATAGCCAACGCTAGTGCTACCATTATAGGGCCACGCAACAAAGCGTGGATTGTGAGTCCCTGACCCCAACTCGAGGGGCCACGCAACAAAGCGTGGGTTGTGAGTCCCTAACCCCAACTCGAGGGGCCACGCAACAAAGCGTGGGTTGTGAGTCCCTAACCCCAACTCGAGGGGCCACGCAACAAAGCGTGGATTGTAAGACCCTAACCCCAACTCGAGGGGCCATGCAACAAAGCGTGGGTTGTGAGTCCCTAACCCCAACTCGAGGGGCCACGCAATAAAGTGTGGATTGTGAGTCCCTAACCCCAACTCAAGAGGCCAAGCAACAAAGCGTGGGTTGTGAGTCCCTAACCCCAACTCGAGGGGCCACGCAACAAAGCATGGGTTGTGAGTCCCTAACCCCAACTCGAGGGGCCATGCAACAAAGCGTGGGTTGTGAGTCCCTAACCCCAACTCGAGGCACCACGCAACAAAGCGTGGGTTGTGAGTCCCTAACCCCAACTCGAGGGGCCATGCAACAAAGCGTGGATTGTGAGTCCCTAACCCCAACTCCAGGCGCCAAGCAACAAAGCGTGGGTTGCGAGTCCCTAACCCCAACTCGAGGGGCCATGCAACAAAGTGTGGATTGTGAGTCCCTAACCCCAACTCGAGGGGCCACGCAACAAAGCGTGGATTGTGAGTCCCTAACCCCAACTCCAGGCGCCACGCAACAAAGCGTGGATTGTGAGTCCCTAACCCAAACTCCAGGCGCCACGCAACAAAGTGTGGGTTGTGAGTCCCTAACCCCAACTCAAGGGGCCACGCAACAAAGCGTGGATTGTGAGTCCCTAACCCCAACTCGAGGGGCCACGCAACAAAGCGTGGATTGTAAGACCCTAACCCCAACTCGAGGGGCCATGCAACAAAGCGTGGGTTGTGAGTCCCTAACCCCAACTCGAGGGGCCACGCAACAAAGCGTGGGTTGTGAGTCCCTAACCCCAACTCGAGGGGCCACGCAATAAAGTGTGGATTGTGAGTCCCTAACCCCAACTCGAGGGGCCACGCAACAAAGTGTGGATTGTAAGTCCCTAACCCCAACTTGAGGGGCCACGCAATAAAGTGTGGGTTGTGAGTCCCTAACCCCAACTCGAGGGGCCACGCAACAAAGCGTGGATTGTGAGTCCCTAACCCCAACTTGAGTTCCGGTTAGGGACTCACAATCCACGCTTTGTTGCGTGGCCCCTCGAGTTGGGGTTAGGGACTCACAACCCACGGTTTGTTGCGTGGCCCCTCGAGTTGGGGTTAGGGACTCACAACCCACGCTTTGTTGCGTGGCCCCTCGAGTTGGGGTTAGGGACTCACAACCCACGCTTTGTTCCCTAACCCCAACTCGAGGCGCCACGCAACAAAGCGTGGGTTGTGAGTCCCTAACCCCATCTCGAGGCGCCACGCAGTGAAGCGTGGGTTGTGAGTCCCTAACCCCAACTCGAGGGGCCACACAACAAAGCGTGGGTTGTGAGTCCCTAACCCCAACTCGAGGGGCCATGCAACAAAGCGTGGGTTGTGAGTCCCTAACCCCAACTCAAGGGGCGAAGCAACAAAGCGTGGGTTGTGAGTCCCTAACCCCAACGCGAGGGGCCACGCAACAAAGCGTGGATTGTGAGTCCCTAACCCCAACTCCAGGCGCCACGCAACAAAGCGTGGATTGTGAGTCCCTAACCCCAACTCAAGGGGCCACGCAACAAAGCGTGGGTTGTGAGTCCCTAACCCCAACTCGAGGGGCCACGCAACAAAGCGTGGGTTGTGAGTCCCTAACCCCAACTCGAGGGGCCACGCAACAAAGCGTGGGTTGTGAGTCCCTAACCACAACTCGAGGCGCCACGCAACAAAGCGTGGGTTGGTAGTCCCTAGCCCCAACTCAAGGGGCCATGCAACAAAGTGTGGATTGTGAGTCCCTCACCCCAACTCGAGGGGCCACGCAATAAAGTGTGGATTGTGAGTCCCTAACCCCAACTCGAGGGGCCACGCAACAAAGTGTGGATTGTAAGTCCCTAACCCCAACTCAAGGGGCCACGCAACAAAGCGTGGATTGTGAGTCCCTAACCCCAACTTGAGGGGCCAAGCAACAAAGCATGGGTTGTGAGTCCCTAACCCCAACTCGAGGGGCCACGCAACAAAGCGTGGATTGTGAGTCCCTAACCCCAACTCAAGGGGCCAAGCAACAAAGCGTGGGTTGTGAGTCCCTAACCCCAACTCGAGGGGCCACGCAACAAAGCGTGGATTGTGAGTCCCTAACCCCAACTCCAGGCGCCACGCAATAAAGCGTGGATTGTGAGTCCCTAACCCCAACTCCAGGCGCCACGCAACAAAGCGTGGGTTGTGAGTCCCTAACCCCAACTCGAGGGGCCACGCAACAAAGCGTGGATTGTGAGTCCCTAAACCCAACTCGAGGGGCCACGCAACAAAGCGTGGATTGTGAGACCCTGACCCCAACTCGAGGGGCCATGCAACAAAGCGTGGGTTGTGAGTCCCTAACCCCAACTCGAGGGGCCACGCAACAAAGCGTGGGTTGTGAGTCCCTAACCCCAACTCGAGGGGCCACGCAACAAAGCTTGGATTGTGAGTCCCTAAACCCAACTCGAGGGGCCACGCAACAAAGCGTGGATTGTAAGACCCTAACCCCAACTCGAGGGGCCATGCAACAAAGCGTGGGTTGTGAGTCCCTAACCCCAACTCGAGGGGCCACGCAACAAAGCGTGGGTTGTGAGTCCCTAACCCCAACTCGAGGGGCCACGCAATAAAGTGTGGAGTGTGAGTCCCTAACCCCAACTCGAGGGGCCACGCAACAAAGTGTGGAGTGTAAGTCCCTCACCCCAACTCGAGGGGCCACGCAACAAAGCGTGGATTGTGAGTCCCTAACCCCAACTTGAGGGGCCAAGCAACAAAGCATGGGTTGTGAGTCCCTAACCCCAACTCGAGGGGCCACGCAACAAAGCGTGGGTTGTGAGTCCCTAACCCCAACTCGAGGGGCCACGCAACAAAGCGTGGGTTGTGAGTCCCTAACCCCAACTCCAGGCGCCAAGCAACAAAGCGTGGGTTGTGAGTCCCTAACCCCAACTCGAGGGGCCATGCAACAAAGCGTGGATTGTAAGTCTCCAACCCCAACTCAAGGGGCCAAGCAACAAAGCGTGGGTTGTGAGTCCCTAACCCCAACGCGAAGGGCCACGCAACAAAGCGTGGATTGTGAGTCCCTAACCCCAACTCGAGGCGCCACGCAACAAAGCGTGGATTGTGAGTCCCTAACCCAAACTCCAGGCGCCACGCAACAAAGCGTGGGTTGTGAGTCCCTAACCCCAACTCGAGGGGCCACGCAACAAAGCGTGGATTGTGAGTCCCTAACCGGAACTCGAGGGGCCACGCAACAAAGCGTGGATTGTGAGTCCCTAACCCCAACTCGAGGCGCCACGCAACAAAGCGTGGGTTGTGAGTCCCTAACCCCAACTCCAGGCGCCAAGCAACAAAGCGTGGGTTGTGAGTCCCTAACCCCAACTCGAGGGGCCATGCAACAAAGCGTGGATTGTAAGTCTCCAACCCCAACTCAAGGGGCCAAGCAACAAAGCGTGGGTTGTGAGTCCCTAACCCCAACGCGAAGGGCCACGCAACAAAGCGTGGATTGTGAGTCCCTAACCCCAACTCGAGGCGCCACGCAACAAAGCGTGGATTGTGAGTCCCTAACCCAAACTCCAGGCGCCACGCAACAAAGCGTGGGTTGTGAGTCCCTAACCCCAACTCGAGGGGCCACGCAACAAAGCGTGGGTTGTGAGTCCCTAACCACAACTCGAGGCGCCACGCAACAAAGCGTGGGTTGGTAGTCCCTAACCCCAACTCAAGGGGCCACGCAACAAAGTGTGGATTGTGAGTCCCTCACCCCAACTCGAGGGGCCACGCAATAAAGTGTGGATTGTAAGTCCCTAACCCCAACTCAAGGGGCCACGCAACAAAGTGTGGATTGTGAGTCCCTAACCCCAACTCAAGGGGCCACGCAACAAAGTGTGGATTGTAAGTCCCTAACCCCAACTCAAGGGGCCACGCAACAAAGCGTGGGTTGTGAGTCCCTAACCCCAACTTGAGGGGCCAAGCAACAAAGCGTGGGTTGTGAGTCCCTAACCCCAACTCGAGGGGCCACGCAACAAAGCGTGGGTTGTGAGTCCCTAACCCCAACTCGAGGGGCCACGCAACAAAGCGTGGATTGTGAGTCCCTAACCGGAACTCGAGGGGCCACGCAACAAAGCGTGGATTGTGAGTCCCTAACCCCAACTTGAGGGGCCAAGCAACAAAGCGTGGGTTGTGAGTCCCTAACCCCAACTCGAGGGGCCACGCAACAAAGCGTGGGTTGTGAGTCCCTAACCCCAACTCGAGGGGCCACGCAACAAAGCGTGGGTTGTGAGTCCCTAACCCCAATTCGAGGGGCCATGCAACAAAGCGTGGATTGTGAGTCCCTAACCCCAACTTGAGGGGCCAAGCAACAAAGCGTGGGTTGTGAGTCCCTAACCCCAACTCGAGGGGCCACGCAACAAAGCGTGGGTTGTGAGTCCCTAACCCCAACTCGAGGGGCCACGCAACAAAGCGTGGATTGTGAGTCCCTAACCGGAACTCGAGGGGCCACGCAACAAAGCGTGGATTGTGAGTCCCTAACCCCAACTTGAGGGGCCAAGCAACAAAGCGTGGGTTGTGAGTCCCTAACCCCAACTCGAGGGGCCACGCAACAAAGTGTGGATTGTGAGTCCCTAACCCCAACTCGAGGGGCCACGCAACAAAGCGTGGATTGTGAGTCCCTAACCCCAACTCGAGGCGCCATGCAACAAAGCATGGATTGTGAGTCCCTAACCCCAACTCAAGGGGCCACGCAACAAAGCGTGGGTTGTGAGTCCCTAACCCCAACTCGAGGGGCCACGCAACAAAGCGTGGGTTGTGAGTCCCTAACCTAACCTTAAAAAAAAAACTTGGGTCCTTAAGGACCGCCCTGCAAAGGGGGACAAAACCAAAACTGGATAACCCTGCCTGCTCGGGGGCCAGAAGAGGGCAGAAGTGCTACGCCACCCCTGCATTCTCGGAGGTCCCCAGCGCCAAGCGCGGGGAAAAAATCAGAAGTGGCCCACACGTGGGCACATCGCCTACAAGCATGCATTTTCAGTAAAATTGGTAGTTGTTTCTTTGCGGTAAGATCATGTAATTTTTTTATTTTTGCGGTAAACGCGTGTAGGAAAAAATCGTCACATCGTGTAATCTTTTTTTGCGGTAAGTTGTGTAATTTTCTTTTTGCGGTAAATGCATGTAACAAAAAAATTACACAACTGGACGATTTTTTTGTTACACGCATTTACCGCAAAAAAAAATTACACGAATTACAACATACACGGTCGAACCCTGTTTCATGTGATCAGTCACCCATGAAAGTTTCAGCTTATCAAACTTCTCTTTGCAATCCAATTCACACATCATGGTGAGTCCCTATTTATCAGTCCACCTGAATCACTCCTGAGCTATGTTCCACAGCTCTGCCTGAAGATACTTTACTCTGCTATACTCACGTGTGCCGTGTGCCGCATGCAGGCTGTGTAACACCTGCAGCACTTTCTGATTCAACCACCCACGAGCAGAGTTTGTGTTGGAGGGGTCAGGCACACTGGGGCGTACATCAATGACAGCCCAGGGCCGCAGATGCCACCACCAACTGCGCTCGTGCACCCGCCGCCCACCACCCATCAGACACTGATACCCCATTCAGAAAGCTCTGTCCCGGCCATGAACTTGTGCAGGGTGGAGGTCTCCACCCATGCCGCAGCATCTGTACAATGCTTGCAAATGCGCTGCACAGGCGCCAAATGTGTCTGGCCAATACATATAAAAAAAAGCCTAAATGCCAATGGAAAACAGCGTAGATGAGATACACTAGGGGAGTCACAGCAATATACCACCGGTGCACAAAGCTGAGTCGCCTGACCTCTCACAAGCCCTTGTGGGACCCATAAGGTGGGTAATCGATGCGCTTTTGCTGTAGCTGCCCATCACATACACACACACACACACACACGCATGTTGGGAACTGCCAAAACAAGAGCAAAAGCACAAGAAAAGCAGTTTACCCCTGGAATTGGCACAAGTTTGTCTGTTGTGCTTTAGTGTCTGTGAGCATCATTTGATGAAGGAGATCCCAGCCTGGGTGGGTGGGCCAACCACGCAACTGCAATGCTTTGGGACGCATAGAAAAGAGGCAGACACACAACATCCAAGACAGCCTATGCCAAACAACACCGGAAATCTTCCACTACTTCGCAGGAGCTGCAGAGCAGCCCTAGACGTCTTTCAGTCTGTCGAAGTAGGATGGAGTGCAATTGAGTGCTGACGTGCTGACACACACACACACACACACACACACACACACCTGCGCAGTGTCGCTCTGGAAGATCATGTGTGGGAACCGCTTCGCAAACCCCTCAAACCCCTGGTCCACCAGCCAGATCTGCGTGCAGTGCGTGTGCAGCTTTTCGCACAGCCGGTTCAGGGCAGATCTGAGCCAGTCCGCGTCACTGAGGTCCCCCGCCGTAGGTCGCACATTGCTGCGGAAGCGAGGGAAGGCACCTCCAGACTCTTGGAGCTGCCTCAGGCGCTGCACGACCCAGTCCAGCTGGGCCTCGCTGGAGCCGTCGGCGTAGCCGTACAGCACCACAGTTCCGTACTTCTCAGGTCCGTTGTCCACCAGGTCCATGGCGAGTTGGACCAAGGCCGTCTCCTGCTCCTCCTCCGTTGCTGTGGCAGGTGGCACAGTGAAGGACAATGCGGTGTAGATGTGACCACTTGCAAAGTGCTCTGGGTTGCGCACGTCAATGACAATATAGGCATCAAACAGCGGCAGGTTGTACACGTCTTTCGCATCCCTTCTCTCAACAGTAATGGGCATTTTGATCTGCAAGGAGGAAGGCCAAGCGGGATCTCAACTGCGGCATTGATCAGTTCAGTGAAGTGCCCGGCTTGAGCACAACCAGAATATTTCCTTTGGCCTTCTCACCTACCCTGCCACCAGCTGCAAACCCCAATAATAGAGTGAGGGGGATTTCGCACGGCGCCAATCTCACCGGAGATTTCATGTCTCAAATTGAGTGTGAAATTTACCAGGCAAATGTTGGTGGTGTCCACCAAACTTGCTGGAAGTATTCTGGGTCCAGTGGTGGTGGTGGCGCAATCATCATTCACACTGCATCAGTTTTTTAGTCCATTGGGATATGCTATGTACATTCGTAATGAAATGATACAAGTCATCTGTCACCTGGGCATCCATATCTACACTTGGGCAGCAAAAGAGCAACTGCAAAGATGTTCTAGTCGGCAGATGTGTTGCCTGCATACTACTCACTGTCTGTCCTGCGGTCCACAGCCACTGTCGTCAAGCACTCCTTTGGCTCTCTGCGACTCGGGACTTGCTAATTTGTTCTGAGTGTGTTTAGAGTGGTGGTGGTGGGCCATGAGCAACGGATACCGGACTCGCATACACCCTGTGACTGAGACGTATGGGCATGGCCACAAAGCACAGTACATTGTTTCGCCTTGCCGCACTGCAGCGCGAACCAGGTCAGCTCAGAATGTTTCCGTGACATCACTGCACAAGACGGCTATCGAATGTTTCTTGGCGCTCATCCCCTTCCATAGGCGCCGGTTAGCCATGAACCACGCACCCCAGGAACCATCCAATCTGCACCCATTAGCCTCCAAGCCCTAAGGCACACCTAGACCATCCCCTACTGCACTCACAACCTATACCATGCATCTTCATGCAGATGTCAGAACACAATACACTGGCCATTGACCGTTCCTGCCAGGGCATGGTGGATACAATCCACTGCAGGACCCGATCCCTGAGCCCACAACCATATGCCCCCACTGACTTCGCTCCTTGTACCACTTGCTTTAATTGTTTTGATGCCAGCTTGGGTAGGCACCTGGCCAGACCAAACCCTGTAACAAGCATGCACATTCTCTTTGTGCTCCACCTGCAGTGCCAGGTCTAGGAAATGCACCGTTAGCACCCTAAAGACCGACGCAAGTAGCCGGTGCAGCCTTTGCTCAGTCTCTAGCTGTCTCAGCCTGATCCGCACATAATTGGCAGCTCGCGCCTCAAGTGCCAATAGGACGAGGTCCACGATAAAACCCACCAAGACAACAAACACAGTGTGTTCCTCATCAAGTAGTGTGCACTGTGCCTCGTGCTCATGCTTCTTCTGCTCGCTAGGGCGCATGCGGGTATTTGCAGCCCATTGACAGTGACTTGCAATGCTAGAGGTCTCGCCTCACACCAAAATCGCTGCCGAAAACAGGCACTATCCCCCCAAACCCTGCAACCCTGACTGTACCCCTTACTGCAAAGTAATAAAACAAAGCGGCGGCTCCGTGGCAAGCCGACCAGGGTTCGAACCCGTGAACTGTGTCCTGTGCATGCTGTGCGTTTCCGGTATGCTACGTCGCCGTCGACGTAGTAACGGTCACCCAAACCACCCATGCTTACTTTTCCTCCAACATCCCTGTGACACCACACCTGGACCCGTCTGCACGCCGAAAGCAGAGCCGGTCCCATCGGCTCCCACGGACCTGGAGAGCACTGCGACGTGAGTGTCCTTTGCGTTCCATGTATGCTCCCGACCCTCACTACAAGGATGATGCCACCCGTTGTGCTCGGCTTACACACACCCGGCTCCATCTGAGCGACACGTGTAACCGCCTTCAGCTGGATGTTCTGCCCAAAAACGATCTCCCTCCGATGGGGAGCACAAGACATTTGGACGACACTCGTGACCACCCTCCACTGGATGCTCTGCCTCAAAAACGACGTCCCCTCCGGTTGGGAACACAAGATACGGTCGACGAGAGGGCTATATTCATCGACCACTACACAAATCCAACCAGTCACGTGCCCCCTGGGATTCGAAACCCCCACCTTGAGGAGCGCCGGCGGCATGTGTAACCACTACGATAGGTACCTCTATGAAACCCCTTAGGTTGTGGCATACACAACAAAGCCTTTGAGATTGGACGTTTGGTGCATCCCCATCCCCATCCCCGCACATCCGGGGGATTGGGCGCTCACTACATTACCTCTATAATACCTTTGACGATACATAAAGAAAGAATTGCCCTGCCGAGTTACGGGCCCAAAAGCCGCTCGGCCCTTTTGCGTGACCGATACCCCTCCTTGTCACTAACATCCGTGCTGGATCCAGACATGGTACTCTCACTGTCCTCATATCCTGAAAGCAACCCTGCATATAGGCCACTACTTTGCAACTCGTCCCGCAGTTTGGAGGCCCCAATGGAGCCGCTCCTGGCAATGTCTGACAACACACCATCGCCTAGCATGACCTCAAAGTCCTCCCTCCCAACTGACGACGACTGCCTATCACTGTCGGACAACGAACTGTCCCGCGAAACTGTGCTATCCCCGCTGGATTCACCGCAGTTCCGAGCGTGAACCTGCCCACTGTGCACAACCCCCCACAACGGACTTTGGCACATTCCCTCTGCCGCCAAGCCATTCGCTATTTTATTCCCATCTAACCCTACATGTGAAGGCACCCACAGCCACTGCAATCTCGGACCTAATTCCTCTATCAACTCCAACAGCTCTACCCTCAGATACACATTCGATAGCACATCCAACCGTGTGCCCCCCACTTCTCCGCTTTACCCGTGGCCCCCAAATACACATACTGTGAGTCCATTACCACACAAACATGTGTCAAAACCGTATTGAACAACTTCAAACCTGTTATGACAGTAGCTCAGCCATGCTATTTGTTTGGTGTTCCTCACCATGTGGGGGAGTCTTTGCACTGCGCGCTACTTTTAGACTATGTTCCCCCCGAACAAGTGCTCAATGCGTGCCCTATAGAAACCATGAACATCCTTGTACTCCTTTTGCCGCTCGGTCAACGTCTTTCGACCGATAAATGGCCATGCCACATGGAGGCGCCCCTTGTATGCACCATCCATGGATCCAATCTCATAATCCATATAATGTCCCTTCACCTTTTTGGGCCCCTCGCGATCCCAAATGAGAACATCCGCCGATGTCCCCGGGGCCAACGGACAAATCCAAACGATGTTGCCCAAGCTGTCAATGGCAACCGTAACTTTGTATACGCACCCGGCGCATTTAGGATTAAACAAGACATCGCAAAGGATGCCTCCTATGGCTAAGTGTTTGCACTGCGTGCGCACTGCGTGTGCACTGCGTGCGCACTGCGTGCATATTGCGCACGCAGAGGCTAGGATACTCACCCAAGAATACCTGTCACCTGTTTACTGGAGGGAAGACTGAAAGGTGTCAATACCATAGGGTTGGCCAGGTGTCCATTGATACTTTTGGTTGTAGTTATAACCAACAACATCGTCGAAGAAGAACTGTCCGGTCTTGGTGTCGACTTGCCACCATCGAGTATCGGCGATCGAGAGCCTTCGAGCGACGATGACCACGTTGACTTCTCTGCAGTTGTGGACGTGGCCATACCGATCGATGATCTTGAGCATCTCGGTTCGAGAATCACCTTGAAGTCGACCAAGGTTTTGGTGCACGTACTATCTGTCGGGAAGATGGGCATGCTATCCACGTAGTGCGTCACGAAATATGGAAAGTTTGGGACGTGGTTCCACTCCGACAATCTTTCCGCCCATCGAATTTCAGCGACAACACCATTCAAGTAAGAACAAACACGATGCACACTTGCCCACCAAGCCTCCTCAGAGCACCCTGTTGACAAAGGGGGACCCAAACAAAGGGGGACAAAATCAGAAGTCAAAACCTCCGCTACGGGTCACCATGATGCCCCTAGGGGCCCCTAGTGTCTCAAAGTATGGGTCTCTAGTACGGCCAGACACCCAAATAGTTGCACTGCGCGCGCACTGCGCGCACTGCGCTTGAGGCGCCCCCTCTATCGGGATTGCAATACGGAAGTCCTGGCACTGTTCCGTTGCTGGAACATAGACCCCCACCCCCCCCCACCCGCGGGATCCGCCTATGACCATGCAGTCCCTTTTGACGAGCCGTCGGTATAGATCATTCAATAGACTATGCTACTCCCAACAACCTCTGTGCATCAACTACCTTCCGCTTTTGCTTGGGTCTATCGTCTCGGGCTGGGCCGGAATCTGGAACACACTGCACCGGTTTAGTCGGACACCGTGGAGGCCTCGGGGGCAGGACCCCGGTGGCCACCATAGACTGGACCGCAACCGCAACCCCAGCAGATCCATCCTGTGTGTTACCAGCACTTAACCACTCAGACAACCCCTCTGCCCACAAAGACATCAGGCCATCCACTGACACCTGTGCACCCTCTTTAGCCAACCACCTCACGTCCCAAAAGGAAATTCTAGCAAGTCATAGCCCACTACCCCAAGGGGGGGATTCCAACGATAATAACCGATGCTAGGGTGAAAAGAAATCCTGAACCGACACCCCCTCTACCCCCTCAGGCCAGTATGCACTCAGGGGGAATCCTTGCACTGCGCGCACACTGCGCGCTACTTTTAGACTATGTTCCCCCCGAAGAGCCCCTAGGCACGCCCCTTGGAAACACCCTTAGAATTAGGCGACCCAAACTGGACTGGAGGGGACCTTGAGGGGGACCTTTCCCGGTTCTTGTGGCATGGTGAAGGACCAGGGGCCTTTGGGGGGGAACTTGACTGTGTGTTGGGCAGCGGAGATGGAGGGCAGTGAGGTGGCAAATCTGAACTTGGGATGGCAAAGGAGATGGACTCCATCTTGCATTGCCGATTCACCACTCTCAACCCATCTTGGTAGTATTCCAAGTGGAGGAGTCCGTCTTCAGCCGTCCCAACCACTGTGGCAAGAGGTCGCAGGCCATTGGAGCGGGTGTAGAACACCCTATCCCAATACTGAGATCCATGGAGAAAATAGGCCTGAGAAATGAGGAAGGAAGTATGATGTCCTGTAGTAGGCACCCTCAAAGCGTATCACCATATCAATCAACCGAGAAAAAGAGTAGATGTGGTGGAAATGGGCAAAAGATGTGTGCAAAAAAGTGGAAATGGGTGAAACAGGGTGAACATCCAAAAATGCCAGATCCCCAATGCATCAAAACCTACTACCAAACAACAATGGTGCCCAAAGTACCACAAAGTATGGGTTTCTACTACGGCCAGGCGCCCAAATAGTTGCACTGCACGCGCACTGCGCTTAAGGCGCCCCCTCATGACATATTTGACTACCATGTACATGCGACACATCCGCAACGCATGATCCAAAGTCTCCTCCGGGCCACATACAAGGCGCATGCGGGTGCCCGACAGCACAAAAACCCGAGCATGCACACCCAACTTACCCCACAGGGCGGCCCGTATGAACTCCCGCACGCAGACACTCACTCTAAGAGGATTGAAAGCTTCCCAAACTTCGTCTGTTTGCCTGGCAGGGTATGACTTGTCTTCAGCCAAGAAAGACATGAATGCACCCTTCCCCCATAGCATCCCCCACTGGGAGGGTTGCTCAAAGGCGAGCGGCTTGATTGTACGCATGTGGCGTTCCCATGCTAGGTAGACCGACCTCCAAGTTGGCAGGATGGCACTCACCAGCTTGCACTGTTCATGGTTCATAAGTTGTCCATACGTAAAAATGCCTTCCCTGACTGTGCACTGGGGGATCAATGGTCGGTTCCGATAGACTGAATGTCCCCGCCATAGACAATTCCAGCCATTAGTCCAGCAGTACTGTGTAGCTCAATCAATGCACGTGTCCCCTTCTTGGTTGGGGTACTCCACTATGTAAGGTACAGTGAGGCGTTTCTTGCGGTTAGCTCTGTGGGTCACTTGTGTGCTTGTCCTGTCTGCCGACTCTAGTGAACAACCAGGATCAATGAAATAGCAGTCGTCCTTAAGGTGTGGACTGCATTCACTTGTTTACGTGCGAACTGACTGGGCTGCAAAGCATGGCACTCACTCGGCCTTTCCCCGTCAGTTGCTGTTTAGTTTCAAGAAGTGCACGGGGGTAACATACAGATTCAGCAGGGGGGGGGGGGTACATACAAAAGGTAAAGTATAAGAACAAGTGTGACGTGTGGGCCGTGTGCAATCTGTACTGTAAGAAGGGTGTGGCGTCATGTGTTAAGGTCCTCGTCCACAAAGGCCTGCACCACATGCTGGTAAGCTGAGACCAGACGGGGCAGC
Source organism: Eutreptiella sp. 'Long Island Sound 2002' (assembly GCA_964036045.1). Lineage (NCBI taxonomy): Eukaryota > Euglenozoa > Euglenophyceae > Eutreptiales > Eutreptiaceae > Eutreptiella > Eutreptiella sp. 'Long Island Sound 2002'. The sequence goes on along the minus strand of OZ038387.1, from coordinate 6,528,224 downwards.
CCCATGCACCACAGCCGCATTGTACCCTTGGGAACACCAGAAATGCGTTGTGTTGTGATGCCGGTTTTCAGCGACCTATTGGTGTCCACGTCCGTGATGACAACCGTTCGTTCCATGGAATGTACTCCGGCGTGTCTTTTCGACTCTGGCTGGCGACTCACAGGGTGCGGGACGTGCCGTTCGAGCCTGTGAGCCAATGCGGCAAGGAGACTGAATTGCTTTTGATCGGGTATAGATGGGACAAGCGTCCATGTTCGGTAACTGCTGGATGCTGCTGCTGAATGCTCCGTGACGGTCACATCGTGGATCAGATTGTGGTCCTGCCTTCTCCGCTTTTGTTCTGTCCGTTCAGGATCAGACGACCTGCGTCCCCGCTTCCTCTTGCGGGAGGAATCGCCGGGTTCCATTGTGGCCGCAGCAATGCAGAGGTAGGCTAATCAGAAAAAGGGGGAGGGTTCGGGGGGGTAGGGCGGGGGATCGCTTGTCTACCTCGAGGGCTGGGTGACGTCCACGCGTTGCCCTTGCGGCCGCTGTGGTGGATCCAGCCGGGCTTAGCGGCTGGCCTCTGTGGAGCACGACCGCACGCTTGGCTGGCTGGACGCTTCCCCGGAGGTGTTCCACGTGTCCGTATCACTGTCACTGTTGGAAGGGGTGCTCACACCCCCGTCAGACAGAAGTGTGAGGTTAAGAGCTGTGAGTAGGTGATGCCCTTCCGCAGAGGTTGCCCGAAGAGGTGACTCGTGCAGGGAAAAATCCAGTCGTTTAACAACAGGCGAAGTTGCTTCCAGTGAGGAGAGTTTGACTCTTTTGGGCGCCGCCGGGGTGCCCGTGTGGCAGAGTTGTAGCTGTGGCGTGCGGGGGTGTGGGTAGCGGGGGTGGAGCTGCCTGCCTTGATCGGCCAGGCGGTCTGCCTCATTGTTGCCCTCGATGGTCACATGCGAGGGGACCTTGATCCAGTGTACGGTGCGTGAATTGTTGTCAAGTTCCATTAGCAGTTGTTCCCACAAGGGGACATTGGAAACTGGTCCCGACGAGTCGACCATCCCCGCAGTCGCCAGCGGCGGGCGGCCCCGGATGCTCCCAAAATGACGTATTGTGAATCCGTGCATAGTGCAATGTCACCTGTGTGAAAGATTTTAAGTGCTCTAATGACCGCCAGGAGCTCGGCGGAATTGTTGGTTTGCCGGTACTCATCCGGGACATATGCAGCGATGCTGGTGTGATGCTCACAGAAAATGCCATACCCTGCTAGCCTGCCTGCGGGCCCCTCAACAGCGGAGGAACCGTCGGTATAGACTCGCGGGATGCCTTGGTCCTGTAGGTCCTGCAGGACTTCCTGCAGCTCCTCTGCTTTTTCAAGTTTGCGCATTTGTCGTTCTGTGGCGCGCGCCTTTGCTCTGGTGGGTGGGGGGGTTGGGGGGTTATTGGGAAATGAGCGGGCCGGGTCCGGTTGCTCTGCCGTGGGCAGTGCGGTGGTGCACGAGCGGGACGATCGTCGCAGCTTGGTGAGGAACCAGGTGTGGATCGTATCCGGGATGGGTAGGTAGCGTGGGCACGAGGACCAGAGGTTTAGGACGTGATACCAGTGGTCACAGAATTTGTCCCACGTGACCCTGAAAAATGGCTGGTGTTTTTTGGTGCATCGTAGCGACCCGTTGGTGATAACGGCGGACCAGCCCACAAGGCCTGCTGGGGTGCTCAGGGAGGCCGCAGGGTCCTCTTGCAAAAGTTGGGAAACGTTAAAAGGTTGGAAGCCCTCTGGCCTGAAGACTTGATTAATGAATGCAAAAGATTTTTGAACAAATTGGCAGCGATACAGTGTATGTGCGACGGTTTCTAGTTCCTGGTCAACAGGGCACCACACCTCTAGCGGTTTCCAGCTCTGCTGTCGTTGGCCTACAGGGAGCCTGGACCATAATGCCTTATGAATAAAGTCCTTGTGCCGCGGTGGAAGGTTGCAGCGGTGGAAGGCTTCCCAGACTGAGTCTGGCTGGCGTGGTTTCAGGGAGTATGGTTGTGAAGAAAGCTCCGCCACTGGTGCTCGTGTCCATGCATACCAAAAGGTAAGGTCCGGAGGGGGTTGGGGGGGCAGTGCAAAAGTGGGCAGGAGAGAGGCAGGGAGCAGTGGTTGATCCACCTGGAGGCGGTGCCCATAGACAGGTTCCCAGGTGGGAGCAAGCATGGAAAAATAAGTGGGTTGTTCAAGCAATTGTCCAATTGTTAAAACTCCTTGGCGGATGAGGCGGGGCGAGAAGTAGGTGTGGCAGTGTTCATTCAAGAAAAAGGTCGAGTGCCACGCTGGGGCATCGCCGGGTAACTGGGCGGGGTGTTCAAAGTGCACATTTTTTTTAACCAGTGAGAAAGCGCGTGCACACCACCCCAGGAAAGGCATAGTCTGTTTAACAACATTTGGTCCTAGCTGAAAGAAAGGCAGTGATGCCGGGCTTAGGATAATACCCAGGTCGGCAGCAAATGGCTGGAATGACGTGTGTAAAATACTGGGAACGCTCAGTGGGTCTTTAACGTAAGCCACAAGTGCTGATGCATGCTGCCAATACAGGAAGGTTTCCGGTGCGGCCAGATTGTATCCTCCCTTGTGCAGAGGGTGGGAGAGAATGTCCAGCGTGATGGACCAGAGTTGAGCTTTAATGCAACCTTGGTAGACCGTGCGCAGTGCGCTCACCACAGGGTCCGAGGGGAAGACCACTCTCGCTGGATAAATCAGGAGGGGGAGAATCCAGAGTTTCAGCAGGAGGACCCTTTCAGCTAGCGACAGGTCCCATGACTGCATTGCAAAGGCCCGACCCATGGCCTTTTGCAGTGCATGGGAGTATGCCACTTCTGGCGTGACATGGCCAAACTCAATCCCCAGGTATTTGTAGCTGTCTTGGAACTGCAGACCGGTCGAGAGTAGCCGGACTTTCAAACTCTCTGTCCAGTGTCCCTTCAGGAGGATGGCTGACTTTTTGTGGTTAACCATTAGTCCTGAGTATTTAGAAAAGGCTTTGAGTGAGCCCCAGACTATTAGGAAAACAAAGACAGCTTGCGCTGGTTCCCCGGTCACAATGATGAGCAGATCATCCGCATAGAGCAGAATTTGTACCGTGTCAGAGACAGAGGTCAGCTTCTGAGCCAGTGGTGAAATCAGCATAGCGAATATAGAAGGAGAAAGGGGGCAGCCCTGCCGCACAGCCGAGGCTGGGGAGAATCTGTGCTGGGGCATTACTCCTCCTCTTACCAGTAAACAAATTGGAGCAGCAAAGAGATTCATGAGCAGATTAACTATCGGTAGCAGAATACACATGTCGACGAAAAAGGTCTTGGCAAAAACGTGAGAAACCGAGTCAAAGGCTTTGCTGAAATCCACTGGGCAGAAAATACCCTGCGGCGTTTCCGCAAACGTACCAAAGGCCTGCCAGAGATTGTCGAAGATATAGCGGCCTTTAATGAAACCTTTTTGTTGGATCGGGGTGATGGCTGCAATGAAGTCCTGCAGCTGCAGCGCCACAATGTTCGCTACCCATTTGTTGCAAAAGTTTTGGAGCACCAGGGGTCTGAGGTCCTGCACACCGGGCAGACCTGCCGTTTTTGGAATAGGATTCAGCATGGCCATGGACCAGGCTTCAGGCAGGGTAGGATTATCCAGCAGTGATTGATAAATTTGGTGCATCAAAAGAACAAAGTGTCCCGAGAAACACTTATAAATAGCTCCTGTAAAACCGTCAATGCCCGGAGAGGAGGTCGCACTTAGGGCGTCAAGCGCCGCGTGCACCAGGTCAGCTGATGCTGGGCGAATGAGTAACTTGGCCATGCCAGCCAGAGGTTTACCCTTAAAGAAAGAGCGTAAGTACTCCGAAACCTGAGGGGAGGAGAGCCCTGAGACGGACATTTTGTCAGACCAGAAACCCAACAGCTCTTGTGCTATCGACTCGGGGTCGGGGAGAACCTGGCCTGTTTTGCTGCGGAGCGTGTGCAGTTGCCGTTTCACCTGTAGGTGGCGGGTGAGGCGCCAGATTTCTTGCTTCCGCCGCCAGGGTTGTGAGGCCCATGGATCGGATATCGTGGTCTTCAACTTGTCTAGCACCAGCTAGCATGTCCGGTCCTCGTCAGCCTTTTCAGCCAGGGCGGCAAGGACGCGATAGGCCACGTGAGGGTCGGGAATATCATATCCTTTAGCCAAAAGAAAATCGTGGCCTCCGGGGGCTAGCTTATGTGATGTGGATTCCCTCAATAGAATTTGTACTTCAGTATAGCCCGTGCAGCAATGAGTCCTCTCATATGCGAGGGCTTGTCGGCGGATCAAATCCTGGGAGTCCGCCCATTGGGCGAAACCTGTAGTTTGCAAACTGGAGAGTTGTGCATGTATGTCGTCTACAGTCTCTTGGGGCTGCAGAAAGGAGACAGGACATCTTTTGCGCCGCTGCTGGTCGCAGGAGGCAGATAAGAGCGAAAAAACTACAGCCTTGTGGTCAGAGGACGCCAAAAAACATGGATAGCATTCACGTAAAACAGAGACAAAGTTGTGCGGTACTAGGACGCGGTCAATCCGGCGTCTTCTGTCTGTGCTGATGTCCGTCATGTCCGCTTCGTGCTGACTGACGTCCGGTGGAGGGGCGTCCTTGGGGCATAAAGATGGGAAACCCCATGTCCACCCTTCCAGGGGGAAATCTTCAGTGCGGCAGGAGTGTAGCGTAGCAAAGGCGTCCACTAAATCGTGCCGGGCAATGAATGATATCTCGCACTCTCTCGCCTCGAGGACATCCTTCTGCTCAGGGGAGGTTCTCAAGGAGGAGACATCTCGGGAGGGCAGGATAACAGAATTGTGGTCAGACAGAAAAATGGTATCAGAAGGAATGAGATGACGGAGCGATGCTAACTTTTTCCACTGGTGAGTTCTGATGGTGGCATCATGATGGAAATGGCAGACAGCGAAAGAAAGTTCGATGCCGTCTGGGTCCTGAAGCCTGACGAATAGGAACCGGCTGGTCCAGGTCCAGCTGTGGACGTGCGTCCATGTGGTGGGGTATAGGATCGCTACCCCCCCCCGTCCTTTCGGGGACAGGTTGGTGAGTAACTGGATGTCCCGTTTGGAAAATTGTTCATGCAAGTTGAGCAGGGTTTGCTCATCCGGAATGTGAGGCTCCTGGAGCCCCATGACATGGAGTTTTGAGCGATGGAAAAATTTCATAATTTGTGTGTACCTGTGCTCGTGGCCTGTGCCGTTCGGGACCAGGGTGGACAAGCCGTTGGCGTTGAAGGTGCACGCCTTGAGGGAGGCTGCCACAAAATTGGGGGGGGGGGGCAGACGTGGATTCTGGTGACCCCCGTGGGTGGGCAGTATCTTGGTAGCGCAAGTCTTACTCATTTGTCATTGCGGGTTGCTCTGGCATACGTGGTTTTGCCAGCTGGTTGCTGGCGTTTCCGAGCCTCCATAGAGTCCCTCTTTAGGACGTTAAATTCGTTCAGCGGTATGATGGTGATTGATGTACTTTTCTGAGCATCATGCAGAATGACACTGGTCTGGGGCAGGTGCGGCCCTTGCAGCTTCCATGCCGCGGTGCTCATGCGCCCTGGGTTCCAAGTGGATCTGGTTAATGTGTCAACAACAAAGCCATTCGAAGACAGGAAATCGCGCAGTGCGGTGTCACGTAGCCAGATAGGTACATTATACGCCACTAGGGCCTGGGGGGGGCTGGTGCCTTCTCCCTGTCCTGACGCGGACGACCTGGTCGAGCAGACGGAGCTGCCGTCAGACTGGGGGTCAGGATTGAACCAGTCTCGTTGTTTCTCGTCTTTAAAAAGGAGCCCGTTGGCTTGGAGTTGGACGTACGGTCCTTGTAAAAAAGAGTAGAGATCCTCTGGAGCCTTGAGCCCCAGGCGAACTTTATTGGGTCCTGCGATTTGCAGGGACCACGAGGCCGGATCGGGCAGTGAGTCTGTCAGAATGGCGTGCAGGGTGAGCCATAGGTTCTTACTATACTGCTCTTTGTGGGTTTTTTTTGTAGAAAACCTCCAGTACGGCCTCTTGATCATGAAAAGCGGAGCCATCGAACTCTCCCAGTGACATAACTGAAAAGTGATCCTTCTTTTTGTGTGCGTCAATAAACTTGGACCTCTCCTGGGCGTTGAGGTCGAGCAGGAATATCTTTGTGTGTAATGGTTTGTTGGGAGGGCGGAGATTTATGGGTCCGGCCACATTAAAACACTGGGCTCCAGATAGGCCCATGTGTAGCATGGTCTGTGACATGTCGTTCTGGGTCATGTGAATCGCAAAAGTTGAAGTGGGGGGGGGTGGTAAGGTGGCATCCTTACTCTCTAGGGTCGAGCCCTGCGAGAGAAGCCTCACCGTGTTGTAGACCGGTTTGAGACTGTGCACTGGTATGTGTGGCCATGGTTATTACAAAAATCAACTAATTGCCATAAGCGGGCGTCCTGTAAATTAGCCGGTGGCCTCACCGCTGGTACCCTGGGCCGTACCAATGAAAAAGACTTCGCAGACCAGCCCAAGAAACTCAAGCGCCTAGTGCGAACCATCCCCAACTGCGTGGACGGAAGCAGTCTGTACTCCAACGACAACCCTATTTTTTCGGCCCATGCCCTAAAATCGTGCATCACTTCCGCTGTGTACGTGTCAGGCTGTACGACAGCCTTAACGCAGGGGTGGGCGGACTGATGCCAAAGAAAGGCGTCAAGAGGGGCTAGTCCAAAGCCCCCCGAGAAGGTGGCTTGGGCAGAATCGAGAAATACAGGCCCCAACTATGGAGCCCGAGGGCGGCCCTGTACACCAACTGTACTTGGCGTACGACCGAATCTGTAGGGAAGTACGCTTTCGCTGTCCAGGCAAGAACCGGGAGAATCCAAATTTTCAGAAGGAAAATGCGTTCAGTAATTTGTAGTGGCAAGGCAGAAACCGTGTGCGTTGTACGCAAACACTCCTGCAGGGCCGGAGTGTAGGGTGGTGGGGAAGGGGGGGCGTCTACAAAAGTCTGCATTGTGCCGACGGCGCCTCTATGGTTTGGCTTGTGCGCGTTGGGCAATGCAAGATGATCACAGAGTAATGCCTAGTTCACCGGGCGGTGTCTGGCATTTCAGTGGGACAAGTAGGGGAAGGGGATAGCAAACTAAACCAATTCAAAAATCACCGGGACAGCTAGGTACTGCCCCCTACCTGCCATCGAATGAGCAGATTGTGTGTCCACATGCATGGCACACTACATCTGGTAGCACAGGCACCCTATGGCACCATGAATTGTCGAGCCACACTTTTTGTGGTTGCAATCATAAGCAGATGGCCAGGTGTAGCCTCCCAAAGCTGCTGCTAACCCTCATGCAAACCCTGAGCCAATCATGCAACCAAACATGCAGCTAAGACGGCAGCCAAATCTGCAACTAGAGAGCCCATGCCACTGGCCCCAATTGGGCATGTTCATTTCTTCAAAGTCAAGCATTCCTGTCGGAAAAAGTGGCACACAATGCATGTTTCTCAGTCAACCACATCTTCCCATGAGTGTCGAATATCAATGTGGTACATTCCATCCGTGAGTGTGGCTGCAGTGTATAAAAAGAGCCCACGTGGAAAAACCCAAGTTTGGGGTGCACTGATATGCCACAATACGTGATTGTTTAGACACCCACAATATAACATATTTGGACATGCACACTACACCAATGGATGTTGTATATTGTGCGACATCACGGTGTGTGCATGTGGGGGGGGGGGCTTACTATTCATGAGGGTTGGCGACTTTTAATGTCCTGGCCGCTCTTGCGACGGGAGGGTTAGGGGTTAGTGGGCTAGAGCCTGCCTGTGGCCTGCCCTATCCCACCCCTGCCCCCTGGTGTGTCGTGGCGCGGCGGAAGGACCTGCACTATTTGTAAGGGTCGGCAGCTGTACTATTGCTGCTGAATTCAACGCCAAACACCGATAAGGCACACCACACCTGATCCCGTGCGCTCAGGTCTGAAATCCCTATGGACCCTATGTGCAACACACACATAGGGTCAAATCCATTTACCACAACTATGCTGACACCCGCGCGGGAGCAAAATTCCCTCTGTCTCTGCACATAACACCGCTATCTGAAACAGATTATGCTGAACAAACGTTGTACAACAGGGTGCTATTCCACATCAATCTTCAATGCGTACAGAAAGAAATAAATTAAGAAAGCACTTCAACCGAGGCAACGGTGAGCCACCGAATTCATTATACAAGCCGCCATGCACCATACCATGTGCAGGCCCAAAAGCAAACGAATGAGATCAGAATAGCATGAGGCACTAGTCCCCAATGTGTGTCATGTAGTGCATTGGCACTCATCGCCGATTCGGTTTGATAGAATTGGCCGCGTCAGCCCGGAAAAACACAACGCAGTTGGGTGCGGTGGCCCCTGAATACCATGATAAAGTTAGGGGCGGTGGCGTGTGGTTCATATGATACAGTTGCATGGATTCATATGATAGAGCTTGAGGAAGTATAACATATTTGAGGGCCGTGGTCTCCAATTTCTCTGATTCATTTCGGGGGCAACATTTTATACAGCGGGGGCAAATAAAATGAAACAAGGCTCATATCTTCGCCCGTGACTCCGAAAAAAAAAAGGATCCTGGATAGCAATCAGCCATGCTGATATAGACCATCTCAAGCTCCCGACCGGGAAAATCTGCTCCTTGGGGGCGCTTTTAATTTTGCCCTGCACCCCAATACCCACAGCGTGAGCGGGGCAGGGTGAAACATGTACACGGTTTCTCAGCATCAATTCTGAGCGGTGTCGTGGACTTGTGCATACTAACGAGAACAAAATATGTGGCATTCAAAGAGCTTGCGCCCTTGCGGTGGGGTTTAAAAGCGCTAAACAGTGACAATTTTGTTCAGCCCATCAATACCACACCGACGTAACACATCAATATACCACAACCACATGTGCTGACACAAAAGTAAGAACCTTGCCTCTCAACAAATAGACTCACAACCACTCCAAACAAACAAATGTGCTGGATAAGCATTGTACAAATTGACACCAAAATGGTAGACAGTGGAAAGATCGGTGCAAATCAAGCACGAAAAAAAAGTATCTTCATGATTCCTTCCTACTTACATTTGTTCGCAACAGAAATGCATTTTTTGAACGTGTGGCCTGGGGCACTTACCTTGCCGCAGCTTGCCAGATGCCTTTCAGGTTCTTTCCTTTGTTTCTTCCACTTTGATCTCATGCAGGGTGTGGTGGCGCCCAGTAGCTGCCACGAATAAAAATCCCCCACTCTGCAGATGACATTCTTCAAACCACCGCTGGTGCCCGTGCCAGGGAAGTGTCCGGTACACAATACTTCCCACGTGCACATCAAAATGTAAAACAAACAGGCAAACGGCATTGGTCCGGAAAACATGGTTTCTCACCCCCGTCATCCCTGAGGGCAATTCACCGAACGTGATAATTTCCAGCTCACCTGGACCTGTTATGCGCGGCCACACACCGCCAGACCAACACACGTCAATGCGGACATGCACGCGATACCTCCGCTCCATGAAGAGACAAATGACTCTGTCACTACACCCCGCGCACCCTGTGATATACCACAAACACAGAGGCTTCAGGGTCCTTGCAGATCGCGAGGGCCGCACTTTGTACACACAACGTCCGCCAGGTCACCGGTTGTAGGACGGAGCATAAATCGGCGAGTCCACTGGAGTGGAAGCCAGGCCACCAGCCAGTGACGTGTTGGAGCGAGACTCATGCAGGTTTCTTGAATCTGCAGTCTGCAATGTGGGTGGCCAGCAAGACCCAAAAGCACCAATGTTTCCCGGGCATCGGCCACTGTTCAGCATTTCTCTCCGGCTTGCTTGGCTTGCCGATTTGGCTGGGCAACGCACAGCACAACGCACAGCGCGACTTTTCGACCATCCGATGGCCTGGTCTGTTGTTCGGGGGCCAACCCGACCCGACACTGCATGTGTTTGCACATCATGCTTCGCTTCCGCGAACTTTGAGTGACTTTGGGTGACTGGAAACACCAGTCCGAGAAACGGCATGCACAGATGATTGGGTCAAGGTGAAACGGCCCATCTGGGTAAACCCCCCCCCATATTTAGTACCCCCCCCATATTTAGTACCCCCCCATATTTAGTACCCCCCTGGCCCTATTAAGCAATCTGCCAAAATTAGTACCCCCCTTGAGCCTCCCACGCAAACGGTCCATTGTTTTCCTCCTCCGAAGCTGTCTCAGAAAGTTCATCAGACAAATCAGCAAGTCCTGGGTCTACGGCCTGCAGCTCAAAATCAGATTCAGAATCTGAATGTTCCATGCAGCCAACAAAAAGACTCAACAGACAACAGCGCAGGCACACAGGGTTTACAACATCGCAGGCACCCAAAATTAGTACCCACCCCCAAAATTAGTACCCCCCCATATTTAGTACCCCCCCGGCCTTATTGAGCAGTCTGCCGAATTTAGTACCCTAGGGTACTAAATATGGGGGGGCGGGTTTATTGTGCTGGGCAGCTGAGCGTAGGGACGTTCTTGGGTCAGTGGCTTCGTGCTCAGACTCCAGATACAAAGGGGCCTCTGATGCACTATCCGAACTCGGAATGCTATGAAGAGCAGTAAGAAACACATCTGTAATAGAATGGGAACTGGCTTTCTTTTCTGTCTGCCACTTGATCGTGCACTCAGAGCCCTCCACTGCGAGCACCTTATCCCCACCCTTGAAATTGTGCCCCTGGGCTCTGGCCAAGGTGGCTGAGTACCCTGCTTCACAAAATTTAGACATTATGTATGATCCGTTCAAATGACCTCTCTGCATAGGTCCCCCAGTGAAGGAAGACCCCTGTTCTCTGAGCAGATGAATCTGTGCACATGGGCTCTGGCCAAGGTGGCTGAGTACCCTACTTTACAAAATTCAGATAGTACCTGTGATCCTCTGCGATGAACTCTCTGCATACGTCCCCCAGCGAAGGAAGACCCCTGTTCGCGCCAGGGGCCCCTTGTCCGCGGGCTGACGATTGCATTGAACATGTCTGGGCAACAAACAACATTTGTATAGCGCCTCGTCTTGCTAATCTGGCGCTCCAGAGGGGGTCTAGAGGGGTGGGCGGGGGGGTTGGTGGTCCAAGCTGAGGGGGGAGGGGGGGGGTCAAAATCAAACTTGCTTCATTACCCGTGCTGTCATGGGGTCCCCGCACACACCACGTCCCCCACAGGTGCCTAGGGAATCACCCATAACACTTTTTTTTACCACTTCTAAAATTTGCGGCATTTTCGCTAAAAAAAATACTGCGCGCAGAAAAAAAATGTCTGAGTATTTTTTTTTAGCGCGGAGTATTTTTTTTTAGCACGGAATACTTTTTTTTAGTGCGGAATATTTTTCAGAAATTTTTCATATTCAGGGAAAATATTTCCTCACCCTCCAGACCAAGTTCCCGTATGATCTCCTCCCGCACAGCTCCGTTTGGGGTTAGCAACAGTTTGGCCAGGTCTGAATCCTTCTTCATGGCCTCCGTCAACTCCTTGGGTGTCAGCTTTCCATCCTGGTTGGCGTCAATTTGGTCGAACGCCTCCTGCAAATCCTCAGGTTCTGGCAAATTCATTTCTTCATCGAAAGACTTCATTATTTCTTGCATTGCGTCATTGGCCTGAAAGAGGGGAGAGATTTGTGAATGGTTCTGCACGGCTGGAGAGAGCCGTTGAGGCCTGTGAAGGGTTGGAGGGTAGACTGTGTCTGTGCAGGTTGATTTTGGTGGTAGGGTTTTGGGGGCGCTGTGCAGGTTTGTGTTAGGTTGCGCAGGGTTATTGTGGGGGTGCTGTTCAGGGCTGCTGAGTATTGGAGAGGGCAGCTGAGGAGCATTGAAGGTTGGGAATGTGGTGGAGGCTTTTGAAGGGCTGTAGTGCACTGTGCGGGTTGTGGCCAGTCCACGTTCATAAGGGAGAGGGGGAGGGTCCGGCCCTGTTGCACCCACCCACAAAGAAAAGAATTTGGTACCCACCCAACCCCCCCCCCTTTATAAACATTTGGGGTGGGGGGCCTCAGGAAAAAAAAAGAACTAGGTGCTCTCCCGGGGCTCCCCAGCCCCACTCCTCAAAGTGATGCTACTATCCTTGCGAAAGATGGTACCGCCTGTTTTTTTTTGGGGGGGGGGGGTTGGCTTTGTGATTTTTGTTTAAGTGACTCCCACCTTACCTCCCAGCCAGGCACAGCACTCAAATTCATCAATTGCACAAAGCAGGGCCAGGGTCAGCATGGCACGGCCCCTTCCATGCAATACCCCCCTCACCCCCCCCCCCCCGGGGCCCTCAGCCTCCGGTGGCAGCCCACCCGATGGGAACCAGATGTTCTGCGTTTTAAGTAAACGGCCCATGTCTGAGCATGCATTTCAGTGCTGTTTATAAATTCGAACACCCTGGAAGGGTGGTCGGCAAGGTTCAGTTTCGATGGGACGTAGCTAACGTTGTGTTGGCGTCCCCAACACAACGTGTGCGCCACTCTTCACAAAGCTCGCCCCCTCCACGGGTTACCGACAGCCCAAGTCATCCTGATTATTGACCAGATTGCGGCCATGTTATTTGCCGCCAGGTGTATAGCAGGCAGTTTCATGTGCGCTGCCAGCTTAACCGCGTTTGAAATGGCCATGAGTTCGGCAATTTGCTGTGATTTCACCCACTGGGGGAGGATCTCCCACATCGCTGCAATAAAGCCGAATGGTGATTTTGCTACATCAACATACCATGTATACCGCTGATCCACGCACTTGGGCGCCCTCCACTAGGCCACGTTGCCAGCAATTGCTTCGCACACCGAGCGCAAGACTTTGGGGGGGGGGGGGGGTGAAGGGGGCACACGGGGGGGGGGGGGGGGCAGATGGACCAGACCATTGGCCCCTAGAGGAATGGTAATGTCCGCCTGCCTGGGGCCGGCACACCATATGGTTTTTCCGATAACCTTGCGCAACCTCTTTTCAGCGTAGGAGCAGCATGTGATTTTCAGCCAGCCCTTTAGTGTCTGTGCCAGGTAGGTGTGTGTCTATTGCATGGAAAAATTGTCACCATCGATCTTTTTTCCGGGCCAAAGGATGCACGTGTCGGGTTCGAGGACAATTTGGTGATACCACCCACCCGCCCTGCACCACATCATTGGCCACGGCGACAGTGTCGTTTTGTAGCACCATTGGGGACACTGAAGCCAATAAAACATCATCAAGATATTGGATCATGGAGGGAGAGATAGCAGGCAAGTAATAGCTATAATTGGGCTGAAAGCCCACCCAAAGGGTAGGGAGGGTACATAATATGACTTTCCATTCACCCTGAAACGGATGGAGTTCCGGTATTCGTCCGGGACCTTACACGCCCAGTACATATTAGATATTTCAAGCTTCGTAAAGAATAGTTTTAGATTCATAGTCTCATACACAGAAAACAAGTGTCCCAGCTAGGATAGTGAGGGGAGCTTGAAAGGGATAGGCTTAATCAGGGCGGAATTTAGTGCCCAAAGGTCGGCAATTAGTGCCCCCTTAATGGCACTCTTACTCTTAGCAAAAGCCCGGAAAGTTGAAGGCCCTCCCTGCAGGTCGCGGATCAGAAGCCCATCCTCGCACATGCGTTGGGCCAGTGCCTCCAACCCCTCATCTTTTGTCTCTCCTTGGTCGAGCAGGTTAGCCAACACCCAACCCAGGATGGTTGGGGCGGATTTTCTCCGAATATCAGGGGGTATAGGCACTTCCCCTGCCGTTCCAAGGCCCTTCGCACCAAAAGAGGGGTCAAGGTTTCCAGCAGGGCGGGGGGTACCATCGTACGGGTCCTAGTCCTCCTCATCAAGGTCCCCCACAACCAGGACCTTTAGAATGGCGATTATATCATGGATCACCCGGCGTACCTCCCTCACTGGGCCCCATGGTCTGTTGATCGCCAGCAGTGCCCAGTCCCGCAACAACCCAGCAATTGTCCCCCCCTCCCCCGGAAGCCACTGCTCGGGGCTGTTTTCTTTATTTGTTTCTGCAATTGCTTCGCTTCCTTCCCCAGCCACCCCTCCACCTGCAGGCACATGCACATGTCTAGGGACCCGGTGTTTGTGCCGTCCCTGCCGTTTAGGCGCGCAGAGGTAATGACCGCTGTGTGGGTCCCTGTCCGTCCCAGGCAACACAACCAGCACGAGGTGTACCTTGTTGTATGGGTAGGGGGTTTTGCCGGACGGTTGGTGGCATTGTTTCTCTTTGGGGAACAATCTGCGGTTGGACCGCTCCCCGCGCATTGGTGGTTGGTTGTCCCGCTGGTGTGGCTTGTAGCCGGGGGGGGGGGGGGGGGTTGCATCGCAGTCGGTTGGGCTGTGTGCGCGTGGGGGGGGGGGGTCCAGGACTCAGTCCCCCCATCAACTCCACCCGTATCTCCGATCTGTGCATTGTCAGTAGCCCTACTTGCACGCTTTGGCTCAGAGATCTCACCCCCCCTCCCCTCGGTGCCCTTGTCCATCCTGGGCATGAGTAGAGGTGGCTGCTGGCACAGGTGTACCCGATGCTGGATTATCTCCGAGATCCTCCGCCACCCCCCCCCCCCCCTCTCCCCACTTGCATGCCCATTGGGGGTGGGTTCTCCTCCCTGTGGCTCCCTCCGGACTAGCTCCGCACGCCCACTGTCCGACTGCGGGGATCCATCTGATGAGGACTCAGACGACGATGAGGTTTCAACAGGTCTCGCCTCGGCCCGTGTTCCACCTCGCGGGCCTTGAATACTATGTGGGGGGGGGGGGGGGTCTGGGGACCGCTCGCCTGGTCCACGCATCGGCAGGCCACAACTCATGTGACCTGACTGATACTCCCCCTATGTCCCTTGTGCCGAAGGCTAGCACGTCCGATCAAACGGAATGCCCAAGGCAACGAGTGGCAAGGCGCGATTCCCCTAACAAAACTTAAACGTCACGCATCAACAATGGAAACTAGCAACTATATGGCTGCCCCTACACAATTGCCAAGGGCCTGCAGCGGAGCAGATAGGCAACAGAACAGAAGCGGCGCGCATCAAGCTGGCAACCACGGTGTCATGAAAATGGTACAAAATCCCCAAAACACAAACCATCGAAACTCGTGTGACCAAAAGGATGTCACCGTATTTACTTCCAGTCCAGGCGCACCTTGACTTTTCACAACTCAATGGCAGCGATAGAGCTTACCGCCCGCGCGTTCCACGCCACGAAAATTGAACGAAAAAAAGGCTCACTCATGGGAACTTGTTGGATCAATCAAAAATCAATCAATCAAACGTGGCTTCGTCGGCATGCCGAGGGAAATTCCAACAGGTGATCCCGGGACTCCTACATCCCAATTTGTCGCCCGAAATTATATTGTGACCGTGCGTACACCAACATACCTCGAAATTGAACACATAGTGTCTAGAAATCCCAGGGGAGTCCAGCCTTCGCAAAC
This sequence comes from Eutreptiella sp. 'Long Island Sound 2002', assembly GCA_964036045.1. Classification (NCBI taxonomy): domain Eukaryota; phylum Euglenozoa; class Euglenophyceae; order Eutreptiales; family Eutreptiaceae; genus Eutreptiella; species Eutreptiella sp. 'Long Island Sound 2002'. Next base: position 6,512,814 of record OZ038387.1, on the reverse strand, counting down.
GCAATGTGCATCGCATTGATGATGGGCTCGCTTGCTACGACGTACTCCTCCGCACACAGCAACGACATTGTCACGTTGTCTGATATAGTTTGCAGGAAACGCTGTCGGGAGGGGGCCAAGCGGAAAGCCGCATGCAGAGTCTTCTGCAGGACCCACGGATGCAGATACGCCAAGCTCGCCTCGTATGCAGTGTCCATGGCTTTTGGGCCTCGCACGTTGTCGTCAGCCAACTCCATCATGAGCACTGCGTAGTGGGCGCAATCACGGCATTGTGCAGAGGGCTTGGAGAGTCCCAGTGGTTGTGAGGGAGGATTTGGACGCCATGTTTCTTTGCGATACAATTTTGGTGCTGCACCACCCTCTATCAACACGACAGTTAATTCATACAAATGACTGCACAGCACAATCATACAATCAGGAGAATGCACACTACCACAACTGAGTGCATCAGGTTCACAAATCCGAGACGCACAAAAAGGAGACTCGTCATCAGCACACTGGGGAACTTTGGCACCGCAGCTTTTTATCCTGTTTCTATCATCACGATTCCAGAATAAAATCAAGCAATACGAAGGATTTTTTGAATCGAGACCTACACAACAGGCATCACTGCCCCATTATGTCCGTTTCCACCAGTCAGTGCGCATTGTGGGTGTCAAAGAATAAGATTCAGGATTGCTTCTGGGAGGTGGAGGCTTGAACAAGGGGAACTGGAAATCCCCACCAACTAAATTCCCTTTGCCATACCTCGGGCGTGGCCCTATGCACATCCGGCATGAAAATCGCGGTCACCTCAGATGTGCGCGACCGCCTTCAAAAGCGAAAGCGGGTGACCAAGTACAGAAAAGACCGGTGACCCCCCCCCCCCCAAATCGTGATCCAAAAGGCCTTTGGAACGCCACCTCCAGCAGGACACACACGGAACCCGTGGCTTCAAGAGGGGTTCGCGCGCGTGCAGGAGGACAGGGGTGCTACCGGTCCACAACGTTACCACGCGGGTCATCCGGTTCAACACACGAACCATGCCGTCGAAAGACCTCTCAGAAATACTCGCCTGCACGTGCTCCATCAACAGGTCGTCGACTGTTGCTCGTGTAGACACTTCCGCACACCGCTTGCTCAGCAGTTCGATCAACCTGTCGAGGTCTCCAACGGCGAGCTTTAAAAAGGGCATGGATTTCCCCAGTTCCAAGAAGACGGTGCGCAGCTCCTTCCCCACAATGAGAAACTTGCCGGCAACCACATGCCCTAATGGACGGAAAGGCCATAAAACAGAATAATGAAGCCTCTAAAGTGGTAAGGACAGAGCAATGCATTGATTGACGAGCGCAGTGGTTGAAGAGAGTCATGAGGATGTGCACTTTGGTGTGGTGTTGTTGTTGGTTTGATTGCAGATGAACCATGGGTATGCAATGCACCATGTGCCCCAATGTGATTTGCCATGTGTTCATGTCAGGGTTTTGCTTAATCATGGGGGGGGCGCGGGGGATGATTTGAGATACCCACCCACCCAGGACCCAAAAAAGTACCACGCCCAGCCCCAGGTTAGACTGTTGGATTGTTTAGGGGGCTGTTGGATCCACCTTTGGCACCGACCAAACACCCCCACAATGACCCACCCCCACGGGGGAGACACCCGACCACCCAGAATTCCTGAATCCCCCCCCCTCCCGTAGGGTTGGCCAAGCCTAAGGGAAATTGTGGTTCATATCCAACATGTTACTGCACTAGGTATGTGAACACAGATCCAATACGGAAGTCCCTCCGCCCCCCATACTGTGTGGTGAGTTTGCGAAAGCACAAAAAAATGCTCCAGACAAAAAAAGGCCAACGCGGAAACCCCGCGGTCTAAAGAAACCACTAGTCATTGGCTTTCTGCAGTTTGAGCACCCCTGGTTTTGGGCGTCCTGAGGTCAATTGTCAACAAATGTGTGAGGCGATGATAGTTTCAGGAACGGTGAGGAAAAAGACAAGGAGAGGTAGGATGCGGAGTGGCATCTCCTTGTTGAAGTGGGCACAAGCTGGCAAAAGGATGCCCAGTTCAATACACTTGCGGGCATAGGATCTGTTGGACCGCAGTAGGGAGGAGCCCGACGAATAAAATGTAGCAGAATGACTTGCCACCACTAACCAGAGTGAATGAGGACACCGAGCACTACACCTAGTGATGAGACTCAGCGGTCGTGTGACTGCCGACAGAAACACACCAAAATGAAGAGAAAAAAGAGGAAGCAATAGCCTGCTGCCAGGAGCAACGGCAATCGAATAAACCGTTTGGCAAAGGGAAGCCAAGGCATCTCACGATGAGATCATGGAAGTACGGAGATAATGAGAGGAAACCATCTCCCTTCACGTAATCGGTGTTTGGGAGTGCTGGTGGCGGGTCGATTAAAGTGCGCAGTGAAGCAAATGGATTTGCCAGGTACAGCTTGTTGTTGCCCAACTACATCTTGTTCAAGTTGGTTTGGGAACGTAGCATGTGGAGGAGGTATGGTGTCCGTACCAAGAGTGCTTGCATTACATCCCTCATGGAATCTCGTTTCCAACTTGATGCCAAATACCGTTGGGGTTCAAGAGCAAAACTCATGTACCAAGAAAGAACAAACCAATATATATATAAGGGCACATGTTGTGCTTACTTATAGTAGCCCAACATTGGAAAGTGAGAATAAGGCTAGTCGGGCCGTGTACTCCCCCCCCGTGACTGTAGACCCACCCAGAACCCCCCATTTATAAGACCCACCCCTTTTTTGAGCCCCTCCTCGGCAAAGACAGCTATAAGACCCACTTCAAAAAGACCTCTATATAAGACCCACCCGGGAAAATTTTGCGGAGCACAAGGAAATGAAGCAAAATTGTCCTCAACCTCACCCCCAACCCAAAAAAATGACAAAAAACATTCATTTGATGCTTTGTGTGATGGGATGGTGTCATGTGACTTGCCAAGTTGGCCTCAAATGCTTGCGAGACGAGAGTCTCACACATTAATATACCATGCCGCGGGGGCATACCAAACACAATGGATGAATAAATATCGAGAGGCATGACATAATGATGATGTCATTGCCTCCCAAAACAGTTTTATTCGGTTGAAAAATAAAAATGGATAAAAATTGCCTCACCGAAACCGGCATTCTTTGGTGGCTGGGAAAACAGGTCACAGTGTGCTCCGTATCAAAGAAGTATAAGACCCACTTCAAAAGGACCACTATATAAGACCCACCTGACATGGCTGAGGGGAAAAAAATTATAAGACCCGGGTCTACAGTCACGGGGGGGGGAGTATGGTAGTGTGCAAGTGTGCTCTATGCAGAGCACACACGCTTTTCTGTGGATTTGGGCGTTGATCCATTGGCACGGCTTTAAGTCCGGGTTATAGACCCGGGAACTCAGACCCGAGTCCGGGTTATATAACCCGGAACTCGGGTGTCCCAAGTTGCGGGTTATATAACCCGGACTCGGGTCTGAGTTACGGGTTATAGGGGTACAGGATATTAATGGAAAAGCAATGTATAATTGGAACTATACTATACGAGAAACGCTACATGATAGCAATTTTTGGGGAAGAAATGGTGGGGCCCCTACCCCAGCATTTCTTCCCCAAGAAATCTATCATGTAGCGTTTCTTTATATCCGCTATCTGAGTCTCACAATTTCTCAATGAAAAAACGCTATCACCGACCCTGGATGGCAAAACCCACATTCATAATAGGGTGGCATCAAGAGGGGTCAACAATTCAAATGAGCTGCAAAACGTCACTTTGTTGACTATGGTACCCCGCATCACTGGAGGCGGAATGGCTACCATTGTGATTCCCCTGAATTAACATCATGCAAATAAAGGAACATTTACAGCGTCATGGGGCAGCTTTCACAAATCCATGAACCATGCCGAGGAACTCGGGCCAACTTGGCACACCGAAGGTGGTGCTCTGCGGGCATCACATGACACCGATTCAAGAGCAATAGTGTCACGTTTTCGGGGAAATGCCTCATCACACATATAGCATACACCAGGTTCAGCCTTTGGCTTACATGGGGCTACCTTTGGTTCTTGGCACCTGTGAAGGGCATGTCTGTGAAGACTTGATTGTTGGCCGCACCCTCCTCGCTAGGTGGGGCTGCAAAAGCCGCTTCACGGTATGCATCGTGGCCTTCTGCAAGTGAAGTAAACACATCCCCCCTTTCACACAATTGGGTGGGAGGAAATTGTGCATAATCATCCTCCTTATTATGCAAAGATGAATCCACTGAAATATTCAACACATCAGCCGAGTGTGAGCTGAGTAAATCTTCATCAAAGATGGTAGGGTAAAAGAGAGTGGCACCAAAGCATGGAACGTATCTTACTACCAATGGCACATGATTTGCTATTGTTGCGTTGCGATTGCACATGGGCGCGATCCAAAGGCCCAACCCGACCAGAGGGTGTCAAGGTGGAGACAACAAGGGACGGGCAAGGGGGCAAGAATCGGAAACAATAGCAAGCTCTCCGTGGATACATAACCCGGACTCTTGGGTCTGAGTTCCCGGGTCTCCATAACCCGGACTTAGAAACCGAGTGTTATAACCCGGAACTCGGACCGAGTTCGGGTTATATAACCCGGAACTCTTCGAGTTCCGGGCTATATAACCCGAACTCGGTCCGAGTCCCGGGTTATACACCCGGTTTATATATAGTGTGGGGGTTGACGAGCGATCCATGTGTGATCCACAATCTGACCCTTTTTGGAGGGAAGGGGTGGGAGGTTTTCACAACCTGCATCCAAGGCAGATTGCAGCACCAATAGTGGCAAAAGTGGGGAACCCAAAGAAAATTCTAATTGTAAAGGCCAATGTGGTGGCTCCTCTGCTACTTGTAATGGGCAAGGACAGTCAAATTGCTACACCTTGGCGGGTTTTGTGTTGGGCATACCCTTTATGTGGGCTACGGAGTCCATTAAAAATCAAGTGTTTGTGCCCATGTCCTCGCAAAACAATTGGTCCTACCTTAGTGATCTATAAGTGACCCAAAGTGTTCCGTGACCGACCCCCCCCCCTCTTGCTGCTTAAGGTTTTGGATCGCTCCTGTCCGGCCCACAAGCAGCATCCCCCCCCCCCCACAACTACATACCACCATGAACAAGACCGGGGGCAAGAGTCGAGAGAGCTCGTCGAGGCGGTAGATTTGCGTTAGGGGGTTGGATTGGAATGTCTCCTATGTGTGGAACTAGGTGGAGTATGTCTAGATCCCATCACCGTCGCCCAAGCGCAATTGAGTTCGATGTAGCAAAAGCAAGAAAACGACACAACGACAAAAATGTTTTTCTCCTTGGGCTTTGTTCCTTGCCATGCACTGCAAATGAGGCACCTTTATGTCTTCTTCGTGTTTGTCCTTGGCTCCACATTTGTAGCATACATATTAGTTCAACCATTCAACACCAATTTTTTTTAAACCCTACAACCGTGTACGTGCAACTTTTTTAAGAGCTCCAAAAAATGTGCAAAAGATGCCCAATAAATCCAAAATTTTGGCACGTGCAATAAGAAAAAGAGCAAAAAGGTGTGGCCATCAAGCGGTAGCCATGCTGCCATGTAATAAAGAAAAGGTGGCATTCAAGTTTCCTTCCATTCCAGGATTTTGTGCACCTCCAAACGGGGCAAAAAAAGCCGATGTGAAAAACCTTGATTAATGCAATTGTTTTGAAAGCACAATAGCTCGAGTTTGTGCTTGTCGTTCTTTGTGCTAGCCAAGTGAAGAAAAACAACGCATGTCGTTCCGACATGGCAAGGATTAAAACCTTTGTCTTGTTTGAGATAGTGCCGAGGTGCAACCAATGCACTTGCACGGTGTTTACCTTAAAGAATTCCCCCCATAGACGGTTGGGTTCGACACACCTGTTTTCTTCAAATGTCGACGGCAATCTTGCGTAGCGGCCACCAAATCGTTCATGACGCAAAGTGTTTCCGTCGTCTTCACCTTTGCCAAGCGATGATGGATTTTTTCAACGGCCGTGCACAACAACAAAGCGCCAAAAAAGGAACTCAAGATGATGCCCCATCGATTCATCGCCCAACAAGGAAAGAATAAAAGATGCTAGTTGGCAACAATGGCAAGGGCGGAACCAACGGAACTTGTAAACACTGGTGGCATTATTCCTCGACGAATGTGGGGCTCTCGCTTTGTTTGGAGCAAGTAGAGCTGGGGGTCCCGAGCCGCAAGCATGGTTCGTTCATCCATCCCAATCTCTCCAAGATTTCCTCGGTGCACCATCATTTGTTTGATTGATGACAATTTGACAACATCGATAACTCCACGTCCCCCGAATGTTTTCCCCCTCATCGTGTCTACGTCGTGATCATCATAGGGGGGGCATTTCAAGTTTGGCTTACAAAAGTGCATGTCCACATATGTTTTCGTGTCATCATTCGGTGCTTGTCTTTCGGCAATCATCAACCATTGTTGCGTGAAGCAACTCCGAGTAGTTAGCGAGTGTGTGATTTGGGCATGGCTCACGAGGTAAAGTGAAAAAGGTCACCGATTTGAGTCAGAACCATTTGAGGCAACATGAAACGCGCAGCTTGCTGTTGTGAAAAGTGTAGCATTCACACAATTGGTTAATTCGCCGACCAATCTCGCGTCCTATGCAATTACACCTTCATCGCACGTGTTCCAAAAATGGTTGCACTCATGTCCCAAAAAAGCTCAAGGGGACCCCAAGGGGATAGGGATTCACATTGGTTCACAACTCCACCCTTTTCCCACCACCGGTTTCCACCTATCGGTTGGGTACTACATCGCCTCCGAGAGTCGTTCGACCTCTGCAGCCATTTACTTGGTGAGCCTTCGGTATCAATTCGTGGGCGGGCATTCGTTGTGGTAGGGTCCGAAACTGCCACAATTCTTGCACGGCCAGCGTGATACCAATCCTAATTTTCCAGGGCAATGTCCTTCCACAGCGTGGAACTCATTCTATCCTCAAACGTGGCAAAACATGTTTGGCTGTCGCTATGCGCCGTCCTCGTGACCCCTAATGTACGCTGTGGTCTTGCTGTTGACCTCGAATGGTAGATACTCCGCGCACTTCGTGCTACGCAAGGCTTGAAATCTTTTCAACATTTCTCAAATCTCTTCCTAAAAGACCTCTATTCCTCGTTTGGTCACGCACGTAGACTGTACGCTAAAACGACACACAAAATGCCAGTTCCCGCACCACCAACTCCTAAATCATGTAGCACAAAATATTGTCCTTTTTTTTTTTACAATCCATTAGTGCCCCAAGGCTATAAGTCCATGCGTTGGGGTTGATGTTATGATGTAAGCTCCTCATTGGGATTAGGCAAGAAACGTGGCAGCAAACCAAACTCGGCATGCGCCCATAATACGACTGTGTGAGAGTGAGAGCACATTTCATGTTCTCCTTGACTGGACAAGCGGGGACGCACAGGACTCGTCAGCACGTTTCGTGTTCTTTGAGAAACAAAGTGCATGTCATGTGACCCCATAAATTCATGGGTTGGGGCCCAAACAATCAATCAGCAAATAGTGACGATGACGACAGTCACGGACAAGCAATCCGAAGGAACGACCCAAGAGGGCACTCCATTGGGTACTGCGCTCGAGCCCCTTGACCCAAGTGAGGACCACTCTTCTCTGCCGGCGTGTTTGTCGGTTACTCTTTTCTTTGCCGGCGGTTGGCGGTCGCAGTCCCGTTTGTTCTGAATTGCAGTCAACTTCAACAACAAGGGAGGGCGGAAGGGGAGAAGCAGGCTCGAATCATTCTCGGTGGAACCGTGAAGGATTTTGTAGCTAAGCCTAGGGGTACAGTTATAAAAAAAGAGTCCATGCTCACAATGCATGCAACACCATCTAAACGAGGTATAGCCTACCTACTAGCGTAATCAGGCAAATGCATCAAAGCTGAGTCCTAGCTCAGAAGCATCGATTAGAAAGGCAGCCCTAGACAATTGTAACCTTCGTGAATAGAAGCAATTTTTTTCTATGCATGTATGTGACTGTAGTTAGCCAGCAAGATTGTTTAAAGTGTAAAACCGACACTAAGGATGAAAAATTTTATGTAGATGAAGAAGATGAAGAAAATGAAGGCAACATTGAAGTATGCGACCCCTGTACATATGTATAGGCATGGTTACTTCATACATTAAGCAATTCTAAGAAAAAAAGATAGGTTTGATGCATGTTACATGGCTAGGATTGGTTGCCGGGACGCTACGCGCCCCCCCAACCAAGCCTAGCATATCCTTTCATCGTTTGGTCTCAGACAGCCCTCTCTTCTGGGCTCAAAATGTGCAAAAACGATAAAAATATTGAAAAAATAGCTATTTCGCGGTTCAAAATTGTTCAAAACAACCCTACTTTGGCAAACATGAAGTTCAACGATCTGAATGCATCGTTTGAATGCATCTGAATGCACACTTTGATACAATGACCTACCTTACTTTGCTGTGGAAAAGACAACATGTTTCGACACAATGTTTCCGATTGAAGGCTACAAAAAACAGCGAAACTGCATTTTTTCAGCAAAGCGCAACTCATTTGCCCTCGGCATTATGGTAGTAGTGACCGATTGCTCTTTACGCCCCCCCAACCGGCTCCATCTTTGCTATCTATATGTGTCTGCTGCCTTGCTAGCTGAAGAAGGAGTTTAGTAACAAATGTACGAGCCTCGATGAAAACCCACATTTGTAGCACTGTAGTTGCCAAAGAAAACTTGTAATTTTCACCAATGCTTTGCCTTTTGCTACAAGCATGTTTAAAAATACCAAATTAACCTTTGCATTGTCTTCGGCTCCCATGCAGAGATTTTCAATGGGCTAGGTCTCCATCCTCAACTCTGCCATATGGGTAAGCATTGAGTCTACTTTTTGAGCATGAAATCCAGAAACAACAAACATTGTCCCAAAAACGGTCTTTGGCGACCTACTTTTCCAACTTTGGAAATCTCTGCCTACAATATTTATTTTTTTGTGCCCAAGTCACGTATCATAGCTTTGCATGCGATAGTAGGTTGTTTGAAACAGCTAGTGCACATACAAAAAGATAATAGAAACATAAACAAAGACATAATATCATTTTGACCAAGATTTCGAGCGTTTCACTTTTTTTCTAACAAAAGGTTCCTAAAACACAAGTCTATCCTTGATTGTTCTCCTTGCTGCTCGATGGCTTCGATGTTCGATAGTTTTTACTCTAGTGGCTTTGTTATACTTGCACCTGAATGCGTGAATGAAGAATATTTGATTGCTCGGAGCGGAACTACGATTACTGGACGACTTCTAGCCTTTTGCACCTTTACATTACAATGTACAATGGTACGAAAAATTGTAAGAATGTTGTAACACACTTCGATGTCGCAAAACAATGCTAAAGGTGACATCATTTGTACTTTGGCAATGTGCGGAATCCAAAACCATGCAAAGGTTTGCTTTTGCATTTCAAAGTGCTCAGTGCATCGCACAACCGCCATGCGAAATTACCATAACAAACCGATTGAATGAATAACAAGAAATTTCATACCCTTCGTGCAACATTTTCCATTCTCGGAAATTTTTTCCGTTTCTACAAGATTGGAACCGATGAGTTGATTTTTCCTTAACTCTAAAGCTGAAACCAACGAATACATGTTGCTCATCAGTTGTGAAGATGTGAATAAGGAATCAATTATTGCTTATGTCAAATTAATTATGTTCAAATTCGGACAATGAGATTCAATTTTCGACGGTTCGAAAAATATCGACAGTTCGACCGGCGCCATAGTCGGAATTTGCCTGCTGCTAAAAAGTCGATTTTTTAGTAGCAATTTTACGATTTTCCCGTCACATCAGTTTGTGCGGATTTGGATTCCGAGTTTGTTGCATATTTTCGTTGCCTTTCAGACCCAAAAAATCTACCCCACTTGCTCCAGGAGGGGGTACGCACTTCTATACAGATGGTTCAGTGGTCCGTGGCGGCCGGGGCCCTCTCCCAGCCGCCGCATCTACCAGCGCGCTGTCGCGCATAAGCAATTATGGAGAATTATCAATTTATCGACGTGGATTCCTTGGTTTCAGACCTTCAAGATGTATTGGGGCCAAAATTTCCGCTCGCCTGGGACCATTTATTCGAACGCCCTGAATTGTGGACGTCCATTGCCCCTATTGGTTTGGAACGTTGTAGAGAGCTCCTCAACACCGCGTTACAACACTGGAAGCCATCTTTGAAGGTCAAGAAATTGGCGTTGCTCATGCATCAACCTAGCGGCAAGGCTATGGTTCATGGAGATAGTCAACCTTACCGAGACACCTTTTTGTACGCGTTGTCGTTGGTCTGGAACGTAGATTCGGTGGTGACTTTGGCGGACACTTTAGCGGAAGCAGCGTTCAATTTAGCTACGCGCGCAAATGGCGGTACCAAGACGGTCAATCAACCCAAGGCGGGGGATGAATTAAATGAGCTCAATAATGATGAGATTGAAGTTGTCAACTTGCCGTATGATTCACCTACAATTGAGTTGCCACTTTGGTTTGAAGAGGCATGGAATCGTTCCTGGGACCCCGATGGAGAGAGATTTGACCTACGAAAGGTCTTAGAAGAATTGCCAATTGTGGCACAAATTCCGAGGAAAGCGTACGACAATAATCACAACGCCGATGGTAAAGGGTATTTGGATAAATCCGTTAAGAGTTGGCAGCAAAAGCTTTTGCATGCATTGCGTATGTTAGGACACTTGTCCATTTCCGAAGGTGGCGAGGATTCATATGTTTCTTTATTACATGTTTTTCACTTACTTGCGGAGTTAGAGCAATCGTTGTGTGACTTTCGCAAGACTCAATCCGTTAAAGGTAGTGTCGCACACTCTAATCAGCTTTTCACTAAGGAAGAACTTGCAAATGCTAATCTAGCGGCTAAGATCAACCGTCTTTCTTCCAAAGGATCTTCCAAAGGATCAAGAGGAAAAGGCAAGGGATTTCAATCATGGGGCAATTTTCGCCAATATGGCAAAGGCAAGTCCTACGGCCGAGGCTACGGACGAGGTTCTTATTCCTCTTACCCTCAATCCTCCACGCCTTCCGCCCACTCCGGTCCCAGAGGCCAAGGTTCTCAATGACTCGCAAGTCCCTCTATATATGCGGTTAAGAAACCGGTTGCAATGGTGGGAACAACACGCCTCTCCGCTCGTTGTTTCTTTGATCAAACACGGGTTACCCGCCGATTGGATATTAGCACTCCCACGCCCTCGCCCACTGTTTCACGCTCACGCTACAGAAGAAATTCAAGACGCATTGGCAATCATGCAAGAATATCTAGAGGTCAAAGCAGTTCGCCGCGTGAACCTTCACTCAGGCATGCATTTTGTTCCATGGTTCATGATCTACAAACCAAAACCCCGGTTCATAAGTGCGTGCGTGGATATCAACGCAAAATTGCGTCCACCGCCTTATTTTCGTTTGCCCAATAGGGGAAAAATCTTTCCTTATTTGGTAAAAGGTCATTGGGCGCTCAAGATAGACTTAAAGCACGCCTATTTTCGGCTCGCGCTCAGCCCCGAGCTAAGAAGGTATTTCAATTTTCAAATAGGATCCAACGTGTTTCAATGCGAATCCGCGTGCTTCGGGCTCCATTACATCCCGTATTATTGGACGCAGCTAATGAAAACGTTCTCAAGCAAGTGGAGAGCGTTGGGGATCGTGGTCTTTATATATCTAGACGACATCATAATCTTAGGCCCGTCTGAAGCCGGTTCGGACCCCCGTGGCCATCTTGGGGTCACTTGGGGTGTGTATCTATGTGCCGGCAAGCCGCCATTGGCTGATCTCATACTCTCCCGTCCACCTGAACTAACCCGATGTGATACTGTGATAGGTTTGGCCATTCCGGCTACGAGCGGCCATATTCAGTACCGAGGCGCCGCCAGCGGAGATTTATATATCAGAATATCAGGAATCAACAGGGTTTTATTATCATAATGTTTCCGTAATTTTTCAGCCTTTCGTTCTGATGGTCAATGTATCGGCGACTGTCAGTTGGCTCGCGATTTTGCGTTAACCGATTGGTTAACTATTATTTCCAGATATTTTGGCGGAAATCCCGATGAAGGGTCAGATTTCATCACTAAAGGGTTCGTTGCTTCCGCAATTTTCTAAATAAGCACTCGAAATTTTAATCTGAATTTTTCGCGATGTCGAAATCGGATTTTCGACTTCGACATCGCCGCACTTGATTTGGTCTTCTTCGAGTGGTCATACTCTTTCCCCTATGCCCGAATCAGGTTTCCCTTATACTTGCCACCCATTTGACTTGGAGATATAAGGGAAACAAAAGTGAGTCGTGGGACCACTTTGAAGGGCCATATCTACGCGCGAGTGTGAGGAAAGAGAATAAGGAAAGTTGGGTTGCAAGCGCCTTAGTCTCAACTTAATTTAGGAAGCATCAAACGCCTTTGGTGTGTACACATGCCCGGTGTAGCAAGGGATAATGGTCAAGAGGGTAGAAAGTGATATATAACTCTTGGACCGTGCAACCGAATATTTTCTTGCGACTTTCGAGTGTACCGCATGAGTGCTGGGGTTGCATAGATACTTTCCTTGGGTTCTCACGTATTTTTAACGTAAAGTTATGTCCATGGAGGGGCATGGCATACCATGGCGGGAGCCACTTTTGAGGGTATGTGTTATATGCATGGTATGTGTTTCGATATGCTCACGCCCATGTTATATATCTTCGTGTGGCCGAAGAGATGGGGAGCCACACGCGACAAGGGCTTTGCCCATGTCCCAATTGTGGAATTCAAAGCGCTAGACTAAGTCTACCGCGTATGTATTGCTCATGGTATGTTTGGGAAAGAGATCCATGAGTGCACTCCCATTTTCATGGGGCATGTAGATATGGGTGGCGAAGGTATCTCCATGCGCCCGATTGGGGATCCAAGTGGGGGAATTGTTCGCAAATGGTTCCAATCATTTGTGTATTGAACCATGAGCGGATATCATGGGTGAGCATAGAGATATACTATCATGACAACTTTACATTTGGACATATTTTCATGTTTTTGACCTCAATTTATGCTCATTTTTGTGTTTTATGTGCTCAATTGGTCGGCTAACAGTAAAGTGCCTAGAGATCCGTGAACTATGGTATGTTGCTTATATGTTGGCATATGCTTCGGTGTTGCACCTCACCATATGCCGGATCACGTGGTCACTTTGGCGTGGTACACGAGGCCTCACAAAATTAGGTCTCAAACTCATGGGCTGACTTGTGAAGCATGTCATGTACATAACCGGAGGGTCTTCGGAGCCAATGATGGGATATTCTTGGGCATGGACCTTTGGTCTATATCACCCTCGTATATTACTTTCCGGTTTGACACATGCATGGAGCATATGAACATTTGCCATATGCATTTTTGAGTATATAATTGAATATTGGGCACTATGTTGTATTTTGCTTGATTTTGCCATGTTTAGTTGTGAGGTCATCTTCATGGGGCAGTTCTCCAAGCTCATTCGACTCCAAGTCCAACCAAGGTTATGTCAGGGTAGGGCATGGTCCTGAGTGCCACTCTAGGCCATGACACGCCACCTCCCCTATTGGGCTAGGATTTAGAGGCTTGGGAGTGAACACATTCTTGGGGTTTGTGTATTGACTTGTGACACATGGCATTCAGCCATCTCATTTGACCTGGTTCAGGGCAATATGTTGGTGAGTCAAGGGAAGGTCTTGAGTCCAGGGAATGAGGGGTTTATGGCTGTGAATGTATATGTTTACCTCTTTCCCCAACCTTGCTTTATTTGTGTTTATATGCCAATTTCAGGGCTTTCTTCCTTGGTGCAATTCTTGTACATGCCCGCCATCGTGAGACAATCGATGTGCTGAACGGAAGCCCGCAGCCTGATTTGGATTGTGAATTGGGTTATTGTTGTATTTGTGGGATCTGGTTGCTGTTTCAGGGTTGAAGGAGGATTTTATTTTCTACATTTTTGGACTTTGGACCCTTTGGAATTTGAGGAATGCAGTCACTGATCCGGAGTAAATCAGCAGGGGTAACAGGCGGAAGGGGCACAGCGGGGGCCGGTCCTGGTAGGGACCTTCTTTATGGTAGCAGAGGCGTACCTGCTGCCCCTACCTACCGCCGACCCGGGGACTTGGGCCCTTATGAGCCCTGCCCAAGTACGCCCCGGGTGCGCATTGTGGACTCGGTGGAGACCACGCCGGAGATTGGAGCCATAGAAGAACCGAGACGTTCAAGAGCATGGCGAACTCCGGAAGTTGAAGCCCGAAGAGAAGTACGACATTCGGGAAGAGGAGGACCTGACATGGAGGACCTGGTCTCCATGTGTGAGCGTCGCTGCCGAAAGGCATGCAACCTCCGCTCCGCCGCGGAGGACTCTGATGAGGCCTGCCATTCAGGCAGCAGTGGAGGACGAGCCCGTCGCTACCGGAAGCGCGGGTCACCCAAGTCCGCGGCAAGGGACGCCGGGGCTATGGATACGGACCCTAGCCCGGTCAGGCTGTGGGAATCCGAGGGGCACTCCGAGGGCTATCGGACAGCCTATGAGCCACCTTCGGAGTCGGAGGAGACGGCCAGACCGCCCACAAGGGCGAACACGGCCCCAGAACCCAGCCTGGAGCACGACGCCGAGGGATTGGAGAGGCCAGCCAGGGCCCGGACGGCACCTGTGTCCCGGCACACTGGACCAGAGACGGACGCCATAGGCGATACGCCCATGGGCGATGAGTCTGAGGCGCCGGGAACCGCGGGATGCGCTGGATCAGGCGGACAGCACGCCGCATGCCACTGCGAGCACGTGTCCTTCCTCATGGGCAAGTACCCGAAGATGGGGATGGACGCCATCGTGCACCGCCTCGACAGCCTGGACAACGCGAAGGACGGCCTAGAGATGGACGTCGCCGGGATCCTGGATGACCAGTCGGCCGCGGAGAAAGGCATGGAGGAGCTGCGAGCGGAACGGGACCAGTACCAGGAGAATCTGGAGCTGGCCCTGGAGAAGCAGCAGCGAGTGGTGGACAGCCTCCTCCACCTGGTGGAGGACATGTCGGGACGCCTGAAAAGGCTAGAGGAGCTACAGCCCCTCGCCTCGGGTCCGGAGCTCCCGGCAAAGCCGGCCGCGGTAGAGCTGGTGGAGCGGGTTAAGACCCTCAGGAGCGCCATGGAGAAACCCATGGGCGGCCCTGCAGAGGCACCATACGCGCCTCCGCGTGTTGACCCGGGTGCGCTGCCGTTTGTTCCCATGTTCAGCGAATCCACAATGCTCGGGGAACACACGGCACCGGCTGGGTCCATGCGGGAAGGGCACGTAACCACGGACCCGAGGAGCCTGACGGTACAGATGTCCCATGCCGCCCAGGATGTACTGATCACGACGAATATGGTAGTTCATGCGGAAGAGAAGATCGAGAGACAGACCATGCAGGGGCGAACCATGGGAAGCGCCGACGGACATGGTCGAGGTCATCCAGGCGGAAACCTGTGGGCGAAGGACCCCAATACGGGGATATGGACGGCCGATGGAACAAGTCCTTCCCGCATTCCAAACCCCATGGGTTCAGGCCCAACTGGACCGCACTCCATGGAGGAGAGGGATGTACGGGGAGTGTACTCACACCCCCCGGCCACAGGTGGTATCCGTCTCGGTGGAGTGGTGGCTGGGGACGTCGGAGACGCCATCAGGATTGACGACCTCAGGGGAATCAAACTCCCCTATTACGATGGCAACCCCTCCAACCTGGATGACTTCATCCTGGACTGGGAGGACTTCGCCGAGGAGGTCGTCGGCGAGATGCGGGGAGCGCCGCGGGACAAGTTGGTGTGTCGGACATTCCCACACCGGCTGGCGCAGGACCTGAAGGAGGAGCTGCGGGATCAGATCCGGGAAGGATTGATCCGGACGGAGCAGGCCTGCCTCCAGTGGTTGGAGGATGAGGAGCGGGTGGACGCTCCGAACCAGAAGCTGGAGGACTTGTGGTCCATCCCGCTGCCGCTGGACCGCGGTGAGCTGCGGGTCCGGGAGTGGAACCGGTATCTGCGGAAGTACCGCAGATGCCTCAAGCTGGTGGAGGACTGGAACGAGGCCAGCGAGATCCGCCACCTCCTGAAGGACGTCCTCCCCGGCAACTGGAAGAGACGAGTGGAGGACGAGGAGAAGAAGCGCGCCAAGAAGCGGGTGGCGGTGAGGATCATGGCGGCGGAAGATACCCATGCGCGTTCCCGTGGGGGGCCGGCCACGGGACGCTGCGGGACATGCGCAAGTGAGCAGGCAGGCAATGCACTACGCTCACAGGGGCATCAATGCGCTCATGTCATGTGACAAAGCGTTTCAGAATCCTTGCCACTCTGCAAAGAGGGAACGAAAGTATGTACAGCAACACATCAGGATATGTACACATGGGGTTAAGACTGGTCTGGGGTAAGGGCATCACAGGACCATAGACACTCAGTCCCAACTCATATCCCAATCCCAGGTCCGACCTCTCAGTGGCTGATGGGGGCGGGGGCTCAAACACAACCCATGCCCTGCTCAGTCCGGACCCTGAAACCCTGCCAATAGGGGGGGTGTCCCGCCCAGCCACAGGCGAGTTCCTGGGAACCAAGGGGCTCCAAGGCCAACCGACAGTGGCTCCCAATGCTCCCTTAATGGCAGGTCCCAACTCCACTCTGAGCCAGAGATATGGCCCCGCCATTATCACCCAGGAGTTGGTAGCTGAAAATGGGCTGTTTCAGCCCAAACTGAAATTAACTCAAAAATCCCCAAAGATGACCCCTCGTCCGGACCCGCCAGAGGTAGGGACGAGGCAACTGACCCTATGCCCTTCGAGTACGAACCCCCTGGAGCCCTCACCCAACCTGGTTCCCTCTGAGGTCCCGGCATCAGGGCAACACGGATGAGTCATGTGGGGTCATGATGCCAAAATCACCAAAATTGGCGTCATTCCCACGCGTGGCTCGCCCGGCCAAGGTAAGACCAATGGCTCACAGGGTAGGAGGCAGGACCTAGGACTTATATCTGAGTGTACAACTTGGACTTAGGTCCGGGCTCCCTATGGGCTTAGAGAAATGGGGCCGCCAATTGACCACACGGAAGGGGGAAATTGGGGTCCCAAAATTGGGTCATTTTGGCTGCTTGAAATGAGCCAAAATTCGGTGTGCTCCCAATAGTATATCTCCACGCCGGCTTGGAGATCGGATCCGCCATTCCATACGCGATCCACCGGGAGTCCAATGGAGACTCCCATGCCCTTGGCTCTCAAAGATCTCTATGCCACTCGGCCTGGTGACGATCCCAATTGGGTCCACAAATGTCAAAATTGCAAAATTGCCCACACTCACTTTGGGCTAGCGCCTTAACGAAGGTGGCTCCGCTTCGCCCACGTGGTGTATGGACCATGGGGACCATTACCCATAACACCCATGTCATATATGGTCCATTGGTCCATGCGTCCGGCGTGCACGAAGGTTAGAACATGGGGCACGGCGGGCAGCAAAAGTGGAAAAATGCTCAAAATGGCCAAAAATGCGCACACTCATGGTTGGGGCAAATGAGGCACATGCCCGACTCGGACCGGAGTGTGCCATGGGATTGGTATCAAGTCATATTGGTCCAACATATCTTTTGGGCGTCGCCCAACTCCTCCGATATTGGGAATGGCAGGGTCGCCAAGTGAGCCCATGATTTGGGATAGTCCCAAATCGCCAACATGGCGGCCACGGTATGCCAAGCCTAAGAGGAGTTATTCGCCGGGTCCATGATATGTTGGGCACCGAAGTATGTACCCTCATATCATACTTGGGTCATGATGTCAATTGAGCGCAACGTTGAGATACACGGTCGCCACTTGACATCATGACGGGCCAAAAATGGCAAAATTGGCACAAGCACACACAAAAGTGCCTTGAAAGGTGCATAATTATATAATAATATCTTCGGCTTGGATCGTGCAATCACTTAATCCTTCTACACACAATGACTTGACACCAATGACCTTCGATCCCACATATGTGCTCCACTTGGGGCGCCTTGAAAGGTTACGAGCGCTACTTCCCAAGTGGGCACATGAAAATATGGAAAATTGCCAAACACACACCTTGCTCCCAACGCATCGCTTCGGGATCGCCACACAAGCTTCCCTTCACGAAGGTTAGGCTTGCAATTGACCGTAGGGAGTATGGAGAAGGGGCTTGCACAATATGAGGTCCATTGGCGGGTTCGGCTTGGAGCAATGGACCCGCCAAATGGGCACGCAACACAACACATGGCACATACCACATATTGCCCAAAAAAGGTAGCTCCCACCACGTTATGTCATGCCCCTCCAAGGGCATAACTTTGTGTCAATCGCTCATAGGAACTCAAGGAGAGTTCCTATGCAACACCAACACTTGCGCGCTACACTCGAAAGTTATCTTAACGCACGCAATGTCATGGCCAAAGAGTTATAACGCAAACTCTACCCTCTTGACCATGATCCATTACACTAGCGCGCACGTGTGGAAACGCAAGGCATATAATGCTTCCTAAATTACGTCGGGAGTATTGTGAATACATCCCACATTTCCCTATCGTAATTCCTCGCAAGCAACACGAGATATGACCTTCACAAGTGGCCTCACGAATCAACTTTGTTTTGCCCATATCTTTAAGACAAATGGAGGGCAGGATAAAGGGAAAGTTGATTCGTGCATAGGGAAGCACGTAGGTCCACTCGAAAGAGGTCAAATCAAGTGCGGGGATGTCGAAGTCGAAAATCCGATTTCGACATCCTGAAAAATTCGGATTAAGGTTGCGAGTATTAATTATGAAAATTGCGGAAGCGTCCATGCAGTTCCTGAAGGCTTTGGAGCCTTCGTGACGGATAGCGTTAAAATTTCCATTATAAACAGTTAAACTGGCGGTTACGGTAAAGTCGCGATCCAACCGCCAGCAGTCAAAACAGTGAGTATCAGAACGGAAGCGTAAAAATTGACGGAAACAATATAAAAATAAAACCCTGTTGATTCCTGATATTCTGATACACAAATCTCCGCTGGCGGTGCATCGGTTGCCGATGCGGGGCTTTACGGCACGGAACACGCCGTACATGGGGTTAGTGGACCGGAGACCGGTTGTATGCCGTAACCTGGCCATGGGGTTCTGGGTACCGCTTCACCCCCCTCCTTAGAGCAAACCCTGGGGGGGCTCGATAACACCCACGCATGGCAGCGGGTACCCAGGACCATCTCCTGAAAGGGGGGGGGGGGTGTCACATCCTCACTTCAGTAAGCCACAGTAAGATAGGTATGATGCTGTATAAGCTCGTAGCACATGTATAGTATCAAGTATCAAGTCCCGGGTCCTGGCGGCGATTGTTCGGCATCCAAAGGACCCGTTAACCCATACCAGGCGCACCGGGTGCCGGCTGCTACGGTCACCACCACAGTGGCAGTGGCATACACGGCCAACATAGGCGACACACGACGACCGAGGTGGTCCCACAAGTCGAGAGCGACCACAAAGATCCATCAGGCTACCCCAAGCTTCCCAAGGCCCGCCGACTGGGGAGAGTCCCCACGGGTCCTTCCTCGGGCGCACCATGTCCATATCCATACGACGCGAGTCCAGAGTGCCTTAGTCGAACTCCTTAAGAACCCCAGATCTTAAGGGAACTCCTCTTGAAGGGATCGGGCATCAAGGCCGTCTTTTCCCTCGCCCTACTGCCACGAAGGCCATACATGAGGGAGTCCTCATGCAGTGTGGGCGGAGGCGTCGACTCCTCAAACCACCAGTTTCCCAGGCAGACTGACCGAGGTCAGGAGCACCGGAGGCCGCCATCCGAATGCAAGTGCGTCTGCGAATCGGTAGGCTCACACTGGGACTGACAGTGGCGGACCGCTGGGAGTGTAGTCAGGCAACTGGGCTTCCCGCCTGGCGCCATCAGGATCTCCACACATCACAGCGAATAGGGCAACACGGTATCACGGGCACTCAAACAGTAGAATATGTAATGCGGTACTGGTCCAGGCTGGACCCTGTGTATGAACATGTAAACGGCGACTCAGGGCGCCTCTGTATCCCGATTCGTGGTGAAAAACAGTCTATCCCTCAGCGATGGGCTGATGACACTTAACATACAGATGCACATATCCTGGAGGGCAGAAAGACAAGCAATAATCTGGGTAAATAGGCGTGTAAACACGCTCTGGACAGAGCGCCAAACCACGCCACGGTCAGGATAAGGCAATGCAGGAGGGTGGACGGGAAAACGCCTGAGTTCAGGCCATATATAGTCAGCTGACACACGTCGACTGGTCTGGATTCCGCAAGTGCCATGGAACCAGACCACACACCAAAAATTCGCAATGCCGATGACAGCGGCATCCGTTGCGCAACGACGTATGGGCTTCAAGGCCCCAAGAGCTCAAAAATATGAAGGTCAGTCGCCCTACCTGGTTTCCCAAGGATTCAGCAGGGGGGGGAGTGACGAATAGAATTGAAAGAGAGGGGCCATCCTCCTCTGGAATCAGCAGGGGGGGGTATATGGCCACTCTGATGGCAGGTCACCGGAAGATGAGAGAGAGCAAGCAAGTGAGGGACGATCCGTCGGCCTCACAAGCGCCTCAAAGCACATCAGGGGAGCCCTCAGGGCGCTGATCAGGCACCCCTGGCTGCAATCGCCCGGGTGAGTGCTGCCAAGTCCGAGACGTGGATCTTGGTCTTGTGCTTGCGGATGTACTCCATGAAGGGAGTATTGACCCGCGGCACGAACGAGGAGACGGGTTCCCAGGTGTCGTGGGACGGCCCATAGCCTCGCCAACGAACCTTGAACTCCAGACCTCCAGGTGCCGAAGCTTTCGGACGCTGAGCCAGGATCTTCTCGACTGTATAGTCGTCCTGCTCGGCATAGTCGTCGTCCGAGTCGGCCTCATGTTTGGCGTAGTCCAGGGACACATGTCGGCCACGGAGGTCGGGTTCCCGCTCACGGAGTTGACTCTTGTGGCGCTCCCGGAACTGTCCGTGACCCACCTTGATGCGGTAGGTGTCCTCACCAATCCTGCGGACCACCTCTCCAGGTGTGAACCAGGTCTTGGTGCGGTGGGTGCCCATGGGGCGGGGTCTGATCACCCACACCGGGTCGCCCACCCTGAACTTCTGCGCTGTCGAGCTCGGGGCGGACTTCTGACGCTCAGCATGCTCCTTCTCGAGCTGCTGGCGGATGTCCCGCGCCGTTTGCTCTTGCCGCGCGAAGAATTCCTTGGCATCCATAGCCATGCCATCACCGGACAAGGGAAGTCCCCTACCCAGGGGGTCCCTGCCGAACAGAATCTGGTGAGGGGACAAACCGCCCTGAGTGGGGGTGTCATGATGGGCCTTCAGAGCAGGCCACATCTCCTCAAACCAGTTCCGCCGTGGATTGGTGATGTGGATCTTGCGCAGCTTCTCGAACAGCTGCCGTCCAGCCACTTCAGCACGGCCGTTAGACCGGCTGAGATAGGCGACGCTCTTGGCATGACGTATCCCCATGAGGGAACACATAGCCTTGAACCAGCCACCAGTAAACTGGGGCCCTCGGTCACTGCAAATGGTGCGGGGGATGTCAAAGACGGTCAGCCAATGACGAATCATCATGACTGCCACTTCCTTGGCAAGCAACCCCTTTTTGCGTGCCGGAACGGCTACAACGTAGCCGCTGTGGCGGTCCACACAGAGAACCACACAGTCAAAGGTCTCCTTGCCAATGTGCACTTCGGGCATGGAGAAGACGTCCATGGCCACGCTCTCCATGGGCTGGTCAGGAACCGGGGTCCATTGGGCTTCCCCCTTGACGTTCCGGTTATCGGGATTGCAGGCCTGACAGACCGAGCAACCCTTCCTGACCTTCTTGATGGCGGTGTAGAGAACGATGTGGTCGATCTCGAACCGGCGCTGCATGTCAAGGGCTTGCTTCTTGACCCCTGGGTGCAGCATGTGGTGGTGCCAAGCTTCGCAAAGCTCGAGCACCCGGGACTCCGGTACTAGCAGCTTACCATTCCGGTAGAGCTTGCCATCTTCCTCGGTCAGCCCCTTTGGCCACTTCTGCCCGTCGTCAGGGTCGGTCACAGCCCTATACTCGGCCGCAAAGGCCTCAGACTTGGCGTAATCGTCGGTCCAGTCGTCCTGGAGGCAAGACTCCGGGAAGAGGTGCTTGTCGGACTCAGCTCCCTCAGGGGCGAGTACTCTGACCGCTCTGCTCACCCTCGTTGCGAGGGGGGCATCCGCAGCCATGACGACGAAGCATTTAGCACCCTCTTTCTCCATCAGGCGCTCCATTTCAATGATCCTCTTGGCTTCAGCGGTCTCAGCCTCATCGCCATGGGCAGAGATATCCTGCATGCCCTTGCTTGCGGGATAGGCCCACCTACTGAGACAGTCCGCCACGGTGTTATCCTTTCCAGGAATATAAACAACCGTAAGGTCGAACTTGGCCAAGGTCTCATGCCATCTTGCCCGTCGGGAGGCGGGACCTGAGGGGGTGTCCACGTGCTCCTTGTGCCACGACTGCAGACTCTGATGGTCGGTGCAGACGGTGACGGGATGGAGGGCTATGTACCCAGCCCATTTCCTGAGAGCCATGACGATGGCATACGCCTCCTTTTCACGGGGCGTCCACGTCCGTCTCTGGCCTTCCGCCAGGACTCGGCTCCAGAAGGCCACGGGCACGTGCCTCCCGTCGTCAAGCACTTGCTCCAACACAGCGCCAATGGCGTAGTCGGAAGCGTCGGTGCGCAGGACGAACCCTCGGTCGGGGTCGACGAGGTGCAGACCCACTGCGGATGGCAGCGCCTGCTTCATCCCCTCAAAGGCACGGTTGGACTCCTCAGTCCAGACCAGAGCCTTCTTGGACCCCTTCTTGGTCTCCTCTCGGTTGCCCTTGAGCATGGTCGTCATGGGGGCTGCATACTCGGCATACATCTTGATATACCCCGAGTAGTAGTTGCAGAACCCCAGATACGCCCGTAGCTCAGAGACCGTCTTGGGCTTTTCCCAGTGCTCAATCGCAGCCACCTTGCCAGGTATGGGCTTTCGCTGCCCGTTCCCGACTACGTGGCCAGCGAAGACCACCTCGCTTACCGCAATGGTGGCCTTGTCACTGCTGCCCGTGAGTTTGTGCTGAACCAGAAGGTCGAGCACTCGAGTGACGTCCCTCTCATGTGCCTCCAGGAGCTCCTCGTAGCTCATGCTGGGGTCCCCGGACGCGATGATCACGTCGTCCACGAAGGGGTCCGCACAGTCACGCACCGGCTCAAGCAGGTTCTCCAGCATCCGCTGAAAAGCCGCGTTGCCGTTGGTAACGCCCATGGGCATCACCTTCCACTGGAGAGGTCCAAGTGGAGTGCTCATGGCTGTGCAGGCACGGGACTCTTCGGCGAGAGGCATCTGATGATAACCATGTTTCAGGTCAATCACCGTGAAGATCCTCCGCCGGTGTTGTTTTTGCAGCATATCCTCAATGAGGGGCAGCGTATAGCTGTCGTGCTGCGTTTGGGCGTTCAGGCCGCGGTAGTCGACCACGAGCCGCCACTCACCGGCAACCTTCTTGGGGACGACGAAGCACGGAGAGGCCCATTCGGAGTGGCACGGCTCGAGTCAGCCTCTCTGGATGAAGTCACGGAGGATCTTCTCGATGGCCTCTTTCCTCTCGCCCCTCAGGGCAAACTCCCGGTGCCGGTACACACGGGGGTCCTGCTTCAGCCGTATCTTGGCCTCGCCATACGGTCCACGCACCGGTGGGGGGAACACAGGTTTTCCGCTGAAGAAGGTCTCGCCATACTTCTGCTTCAGCCTGGCCCTCAACGCCTGGATCTTGGGGCAGTCATCGGACTCCGCCTTGGCTTTTCCGGGCACTTGAACCACGGAGCTTACTTGAGGGGTAGCGACCCCGCTCGCTTTCGGCTCAGGTGGTCTTCCCAGGTGGCCCAAAGGGCCATCTCTGGTCTTGCCTCGGAACAGATCGCCGTAGGTGGGTGGGTTACCGCCAGGCGGCTCGTCTTGGCTGGACATGTGATCCAGCACCCTCTGTACGAAGGTATTCCCGTCATAGGAAACCGGAGACGATTGAGTCCACTTCCCACCAGGCTTTGTCCTGGCCCTTGCCCTCACGCTGGTTTCCCCAGTCGTGAAAGGGCTGATCCATATACCCCTGAACCAGATCCCACTCCTCTTCAGTGAGGGGGTCTTCGGAGTCCGATTCATCGATGTCAACAGGGGGAACCGCAAAGCATTGCCTCCAAGGCTCTGCTATGATACGGTTGACACATACGAAGTCCGTGGTGTCGGCCTGATCAAGGCCCCCATCCACATAGTGGAATTCTGTTGGCCATCTCTGGGGTGGCATGGGCTGTCCCTTAGCGTCCTGATAGACACTCTCTCCAGCCGGTAGGACGACCTTGTTCAAGGTCATGTTGGTCAATGAGGCTACCCAATGTCGGGTACTTTCCTCCTCGGTGCATCCCATAGGAACAACCAGCACTGCCTTGGAGCGGTCCTTGCGAATCTTCGCTATCGCTCTTGGAATGTCCCAACGGGGGCAATGGATCCACATCAGTCCCTGATGCCGACCCCAGTGCTTCTTCCACGCGGAGTCCTGTGCGCTCCAGTACTTCTCACACACCCGCAGATGGGCGGAGGTTCCTGAAGAGAACGCATCCAGGGCCAGATCCGAAGCTCCCAAGTCCGCGACAACTCGGCTCGCCACTTCCGGCCTTACGCCGTACTCCTGGTTTGCAGGACCAGTTGGCTCAGTGTCCAGCGCGGCCACTTCGAGCTGATTGCGTTCGGGGTGGATCCATTGGCATTCCACATGGTGCTCAGGTGACGAAAGCCACGAGAGTTGGTCGTCCTGGTACAGGGTCATGGAAGCCTGGGCCGGGAGGACGCCGGAGTCCGTCTCCATCATGAGGTCGTACCCGACGATCATGTCCCAGTCCATCTCGGCCTCGTAGAAGCTACCGTGCAGGAGGATTTCCTTGCCGAGTTCTGGGCGGCTCAGCTCACGATGGTTCACGAACTGCAGCCCAATGGCTGCTTCCTTCGTGCCACCCACCATGTACTGGGCGTTCGCCACCTTCAGCCTGACAGGCTTCCGACTGTCGGTAAGACACTCTGGCGGAAGCAGGCCAGCCTTGACCAAGCTGACTTGAGCTCCCGTGTCGACCAACACGTCGAAAACCTTTTCCACTTCCCCGCATAAGGCACGGACCTTAAGATGCAACTGCCGCTCGCGACCGACACGGCGCACGGCATGCAAACTCAGGATCTCCGGCCGTTCCAGAAGCTCAACAAGCGACTGGTGCAGGTCGTGGACAATGGGCTCAGGCTGCCCATCTGCAGCATCCAGCTGCGGTCCGGGTGATCCTCCGATACTCTCGGATAGATCCTGTAGCACATCAAACACATTCTTGGTCGCGAAGGACGGACGGGTGCAAGGGTTCGTGCCTTCACTTGCCCTCACCCCGCCTCCGCGACTGGGCGCCGGACCGGGCCTTCCGCCCGCGGCAGTCCCCTTGTGCTTATCGACTCCCGACTGGGATGGTTCGGCGCTTCCCACGTCACCATCCTGCGACCGCCCTAGCTGGGGCCCTTGGCTGCAGGGGCTCCGCTAGGGGGCGTCGGTTGTGGAAGAGGGGGTGTTCTCCTCGGCCTCAACGTCGTTGACGCCCTTCTTCCTCCTCTCACCACGAGTAGGCTTCTTGTCCTTGTCCTTGTTCTGGTTGTTCTCCTTGTTCTTGTTGTCCGACCTGGGGACCCAGTTCCTCTTGATCTCCTGGATCTCCTTGGCCAGCTCGGTCCCCTGCGACACCAGCTTGGAGAGCTCGTCCCTGTCCACCTCCACCTTGGCTTCCCGGATACCCGCGGGCGCACGCTTCTTCGACCCATGCGCCTTCTTGTAAGCGTCCGTGTCGGCCTTGTGGATGGGGCATGTTCGGTGGTCATGGTTGAAGCCTCGCTTCCTCCCATAACACACGAAACAGCCCTGAGGGTGAGCTTGTATGAACTCCCCAAAGGACAGCGGAGGGTCGCCAATACGGCGAGGGTCCCTCTTCTCCTGCTTCCTCCAACCCTGCTGCAGGGGCTTCCAGTTTCCCGGCTTGCTCCCCGAGCTCAGGTTCTTGGCCACGAAGGCACACACGGCCACTTCGGCGGGCTCATCGTCGTCGTCATCGTCGACGAGAGTCTCTTCGCCGCCGGCTCCCGCTGGGTCCATGGCATCTTCCCCGCCAGGTCCCTCGCCAACGTAGTTGACGTCGCGGTCGCCGGGCCTCAACCCGCGGGTGTGGTGGAGGTTTCGGTACTCCTTGAGTACTTCCTCGCCAACCCACTCCAGGATCTCGTCGCAGCTCATCCGCGCCGGGATGGGCTGCAGACAGATGGTCTGGCCGCTCAACTCACAATCGTCAAGGCGCCACATCGCGGTCTTCTCGCGATCGCCCGAGACGGTGATGAGAAGAGCGTTCCGCAGGGAGTGCCGTTTGACATCCCGGGCCACGTTCTTCTTCGCCCAAGCCACCACGTTCGTATGATACTCCTTGGGGAGCATCATCTTGACCATGTGGTTGGACTTGGCCCTCTTGGATTCCTCCTTGGTGACCCTCTTGATCCATGCTTCCGGCAGCATGGAGAGCAGGCGAGCCTGCTCGTCACCCTCGTTCCAATCCTCCACGTTGCGGCGGAAGAGGGTGTATTTCCCTCGGAAGTCTCGCCACTCTCGTAGGCGGATCTCCCGTCCATCATGCTCGAGCTTGATGGACTTCCAGCGCTTGGCCGCCACCTGCGGAGCGTCCACCCGCTCCTGCTCGTTGAGCCACTTCTTGGCTTCCTTGAGGGTCTTGATTTTCCCCTCCTTGGTCGCCATGAAATACAGCTCTCCGAGCACCTCCGGCAGGCGGTACCTGAACCGTTTGAAGACATACTTCTCCGCATCAGCGGGAGGCAGGTCTTCAGTGACGGTCAGCCCCCAATCGTCCAGCTTCTCCAAGAAGCGGTCGAGGTTGAGGGGGTTGCCGTCGTACATGGGGGGCTTGATGTCCTTCAAGTCTTCCCACAAGGCGGCATCCGCGGCCTTAGAGACCATGAACGCTGGCCGCGAGGTCGACCGAGGTTCCCATCGGCCTCGCCCACGGACTCCCACGGCTGCCACGTCCATCTCCTCCATGGAACCCCTGTGGCTACGCAGCGGTTCCTCCACGTACGCTGAACCAAAATGTTCACGCCGTACTGCATCCATGTACGCATCCTCATCACGGCGCCGGCGGCTGCGTTCAGCGGCCTCCCGTCGTACACCACGCGGCGGGCTGATGTCGAACTCCTCCAGGTCCAGGTCCAGGTCCTCACCTTCGCCGACATCCCACTCCACGTCTCCTCTGGGGACCTCGTCCCTGAGTCCACCATAACGTCCTCCAGCCGTTGGGATTGGCACCGGGGCTGGTGCCGGGCGTTGGGGGCGTACAGGCGTCCGCGGTGGAGCACGGCGGTTGCGGTACTCCGCGCTGAGCCACTCATCACGCCATTCCTCACTGCCACTGCCGGGCGGCACGCGCTCGTTGCGGCGGCCCGCGCTGCGGTGAGAGGGGGCGGTGAGAGAGGGGGCACTGGCGCTGGGGCGACTCCTGGGGGCTCCGCCGGGGGCGTGGGGTCTGCCTGGACCTGGTCCGGGTCCCCAGCCGTCGTCCGACGAGCCAGACTCCAGGGGTGGGTGGTCGCTGCCGACGCTCCCACGGGCTTCCAGCGCATCCAGCCTCTCCTGCAGGCCGCTGACGACGTTGGTCAGCGACTTGGTCTCGGCCCTGGCGATGTCCAGCTCCTTCTGCGCGCGCGCGGCGACCCCGGAGATGCGAGCCATCTCGACCTTGCCCGTGTCCACCTCGCACTCGAGGGCAAAGACCCTCCTGCGGAGGTAGACAATCCACCGCCAGGTGGTATCCGGGTCGCCGTTCCCTGGTGGGTCTGAAGCGGTACCCAGAACCCCATGGCTAGGTTACGGTCTCCGGTCCACTAACCCCATGCACGGAAGGGAAGACGCCCGTTGACGCTCCGTTCCGTGCCGTAAAGCCCCGCATCGGCAACCGATGCACCGCCAGCGGAGATTTGTATATCAGAATGTCAGGAATCAACAGGGTTTTTTTGTCATATTGTTTCCGTCAATTTTTATGCTTCCGTTCTGATATTCACTGTTTTGACTGCTGGCGGTTGGATCGCGACTTTACCGTAACCGCCGGTTTAACTGTAATTAATGTAAAATTTTAACGCTATCCGTCACGAAGGCTCCAAAGTCGTCAGGAACTGCATGGATGCTTCCGCAATTTTCATAATTAATACTCGCAACCTTAATCCGAATTTTTCAGGATGTCGAAATCGGATTTTCGACTTCGACATCCCCGCACTTGATCTGACCTCTTTCGAGTGGACCTACGTGCTTCCCTATGCACGAATCAACTTCCCTTTTATCCTGCCCTCCATTTGACTTAAAGATATGGGCAAAACAAAGTTGATTCGTGAGGCCACTTGTGAAGGTCATATCTCGTGTTGCTTGCGAGGAATTACGATAAGGAAACGTGGGATGTATTCACAATACTCCCGACGTAATTTAGGAAGCATAATATGCCTTGCGTCTCCACACGTGCGCGCTAGTGTAATGGATCATGGTCAATAGGGTAGAGTTTGCGTTATAACTCTTTGGCCATGACATTGCGTGCGTTAAGATAACTTTCGAGTGTAGCGCGCAAGTGTTGGTGTTGCATAGGAACTCTCCTTGAGTTCCTATGAGCGATTGACACAAAGTTATGCCCTTGGAGGGGCATGACATATCGTGGTGGGAGCCACCTTTTGGGGCAATATGTGGTATGTGCCATGTGTTGTGTTGTGTGCCCATTTGGCGGGTCCATTGCTCCAAGCCGAACCCCCCAATGGACCTCATATTGTGCAAGCCCCTTCTCCATACTCCCCACAATCAATTGCAAGCCTAACCTTCGTGAAGGGAAGCTTGTGTGGCGATCCCAAAGCGATGCGTTGGGAGCAAGGTGTGTGTTTTGCAATTTTCCATATTTTCATGTGCCCACTTGGGAAGTGGCGCTCGTAACCTTTCAAGGCGCCCCAAGTGGAGCACATATGTGGGATCGAAGGTCATTGGTGTCAAGTCATTGTGTGTAGAAGGATTAGTTGATTGCACGATCCAATCCGGAGATATTATAATATAATTGTGTGCCTTTCAAGGCACTTTTGTGTGTCTTTGTACCAATTTTGCCGTTTTTGGCCCGTCATGATGTCAAGTGGCGACCGTGTATTTCAACGTTGCGCTCAATTGACATCATGACCCAAGTATGTTATGAGGGTACATACTTCGGTCCCCAACATATCTTGGACCCGGCGAATAACTCCTCTTAGGCTTGGCATACCGTGGCCGCCATGTTGGCGATTTGGGACTATCCCAAATCATGGGCTCACTTGGCGACCCTGCCATTCCCAATACCGGAGGAGTTGGGCGACGCCCAAAAGATATGTTGGACATATATGACTTGATACCAATCCTATGGCACACTCCGGTCCGAGTCGGGCATGTGCCTCATTTGCGCCAACCATGAGTGTGCGCATTTTTGGTCATTTTGAGCAATTTTCCACTTTTGCTGCCCGCCGTGCACTATGTTCTAACCCTTGTGCACGCCGGACGCATGGACCAATGGACCATATATGACATGGGTGTTATGGGTAATGGTCCCCATGGTCCACACACCACGTGGGCGAAGCGGAGCCACCTTCGTTAAGGCGCTAGCCCAAAGTGAGTGTGGGCAATTTTGCAATTTTGGCATTTGTGGACCCAATTGGGATTGTCACCACGCCAAGCAGCATGGAGATCTTTGAGAGCCAAGGGCATGGGAGTCTCCATTGGACTCCCGGTGGATCGCGTATGGGATGACAGATCCGATCTCCAAGCCGGCGTGGAAATATACCATTGGGAGCACCCCAAATTTTGGCTCATTTCAAGCAGCCAAAATGACCCAATTTTGGGACCCCAATTTCCCCCTTCCGTGTGGTCAATTGGCGGCCCCATTTCTCTAGGCCCATAGGGAGCCCGGACCTAATTCAAGTTGTACACTCAGATATAAGTCCTAGGTCCTGCCTCCTACCCTGTGGGCCATTGGTCTTACCTTGGCCGGGCGAGCCACGCGTGGGAATGACGCCAATTTTGGTGATTTTGGCATCATGACCCCACATGACTCATCCGTGTTGCCCTGATGCCGGGACCTCAGAGGGAACCAGGTTGGGTGAGGGCTCCAGGGAGTTCGTACTCGAAGGGCATAGGGTCAGTTGCCTCGTCCCTACCTCTGGCGGGTCCGGACGAGGGGTCAATTTTGAGGATTTTTGAGTTAATTTCAGTTTGGGCTGAAACAGCCCATTTTCAGCTACCAACTCCTGGGTGATAATGGCGGGGCCATATCTCTGGCTCAGAGTGGAGTTGGGACCTGCCATTAAGGGAGCATTGGGAGCCACCGTCGGTTGGCCTTGGAGCCCCTTGGTTCCTGGGAACTCGCCTGTGGCTGGGCGGGACACCTCCCCCATTGGCAGGGTTTCAGGGTCCGGACTGAGCAGGGCATGGGTTGTGTTTGAGCCCCCGCCCCTACCAGCCACTGAGAGGGTCGGACCTAGGATTGGGATATGAGTTGGGACTGAGTGTCTATTGTCCCTTAATGCCCTTACCCCAGTTCAGTCTTAACCCCATGTGTACATATCCTGATGTGTTGTTGTACATACTTTTGTTCCCTCTTTGCAGAGTGGCAAGGATTCTGAAACGCTTTGTCACATGACATGAGCGCATTGATGCCCTTGTGAGCGTAGTGCTTTGCCTGCCTGCTCACTTGCGCGTGTCCCGCAGCGTCCCGTGGCCGGCCCCCCACGGAAACGCGTCAAAAGCGTTTCACCGCCGCGGGGTTACCCAACCCTCGCGTGCCACTCGGGGCCACCAACCCCCAGCAGCGCGTCGCAGCAGCGCGGCGCAGCTCGCAGCTCGCAGCGCAGCGCAGCGTCTCGCAGCGCAGCGCAGCGGCTCGCAGCGCCACTCAGCGACAGCCCCGAGTTCGTCACGGAGCCCGCAGCGCCGTCCAGTGCATCGCCCTGACCGCGCAGCAACCGTGAAAGAGGTGCACAGACCAGGACTCCTGCATCAGCCCCATCGGCCGACCCGGAGTCCCATCGGCCGACCAGCAAGGCCGCGTCAACCACCTCCAAAACCACCGGCTGACCAGCACCAGCCGCACATCCAGCCCAGTGCTGCAGCACCCGCCTCAACAACCACCACCAGTTCGTTGAGTTGAACGAGTGCATACCAAGGACCTCAAGACCAACTACGCCCCCGCTGCCATGGTGAATTGGCAGGAAGCGGGCAGGACGTGGCCGCGGCCCCACCCCCATGCAGCACGCCTGCTGCGTGGGTTGGTTTGGGACCAGCACTACCGCCACAGCCACCCCCAGTGCGAAGGCGGCATGCCCAGGAGCTTCGAGCTCCGCACGGACATCGCCCCCGACCGCCTGCAGGCCGTGGAGGACTGGCTGCGGGCGGAAGGGTACGAGTACCGCCACCAGCAGAGGCGCTGGAGGACGTGGACCCGGCCGGACAGGCCCGGCGAAGGCCTGCGTCCCGACGGGATTGAGGAGGACGAGGAGCCCAACGTGTACCCGTCGGGCGCCTCGATCAACGTCTCCTTGTGGGACGTGATCGAGAAGAACTTCCCGGAACCGGGGAGCGAGCGCAGGCTGCAGGGCAGCAGCAGCGCGTCTCCGGGGAAGGAGAAGCGGTCCGCCGGGGACAAGAAGAGGGACCGGAGGTGGCGGGAGTACCAGGAGTCCCTGGCCGCCGAAGCCGCCCAAGGCGCCAAGGGCGGAACCCCAGCCCCCAGTCCCCAACGGGCCAATGGTGGTCACCACCCCGGCTCTACCACCCTTGGCGACTACATCCAAGTCGCCAAGCAGACCCAGGCCAAGCCCCGTCCGCTGCTCCTGAGGGCCCGGCAGGCCCCAGCAGGCCCCAGCAGCGACGTGGAGTCGGCCCACCGCGGGAGGATGCCGGCCGACCAGGCCAGCTCCAGCAGCAGCGTCGCTCCCGAAAGGGACGTGGCGCGCGCCTGTGAGCGCACCTGTGGGGTGCCCTGCAACCGTCGGGTTGCCCGGCAACGGGCCAGGCAGTACAGCGCTGCCGTGGAGGGCGCCGCCGGCATCGCCCAGGAGGAGGCTGCGGAGTGGGCGCATGGCATGGCCATCCACGCCCAGTCCGTGGCGGCCATTGCGGCCGGACTCACGGCCGTGGCCGCCCATGGGGCAGCGACTGCCCAGGTCAACGGTGAGTTGGCGGCAGCCGACGAGGAAGCCCGCCTGACGCAGGAGGCCATTGCTTGCAAGGAGGCCGAGGTGAAGGCGCTGGAAGAGGCGCTTGCCCAAGAGAGGGCAAAGAAGGAGGCGGAGGAAAGGGCCCACGCCGAAGCGACGGCTAGGGCCCAGGAGGACGCCGCCAAGAAGGAAGCCATCGAGGCCGCGCGACGGAAGGTCGCTGAGGAGAAGGCCAAGACGGAGGCGGAGCTGGCAGCGTTGGAAGCGCAGAAGGCGCGGCTGCAGCAGGCCCGGGAAGCCGAGGTGGCTCGTGCTCGGGAGGAAGCCGAAGCGCGACCTGCCGCAGCCACCGCCGCCGCAATGGAGGAGGCAGAGGCCAAACTCCGCCGCGAGACTCCCCCGGGAGCATCACGAGTGGAGACCCTTCGGAAGCTTTTCGAAGGGGACGCCTCCTCCAGGATGGCGCTGGATGAGGCCGACACGGGCAGCAGTGGGAGCAGTGGCACCACCGCCCGTCGACGGACGAAGGGCAAGGGGAAGACCCCCGAGAGGCCGCGGAGGCCAGCGGGTGGGCACCCCCACGACAGTGACCCCTTCTTCACCGCCAGTGACGGGGAGGAACGAGGCCGTCGACATCGCCAAGTGGTGGCTTGGACGGGCGGAGGCGGCGGAGACGTCCCCATGGAACCGGAAGGTGAGGATGAGGATCTCCCTCCTCCCTACCGGAGCTCGGAGTCCTCCGAGACCGAGACGCCCAGGTGGGGCGACATGGGCGAGGATGACGACATGGACTTCGGCATCACGAGGAAGCGCCCATCCTCGGACCCACCGAGGCGACCCGGCGGAGACCCACCGGGACCCCCTGGCGGAGGACCATCAGGACCCCCTGGAGGACGCCCACTGAGTGGACCCCCTGGAGGCGGACCACCGGGCGGGGGAGGACCCCCTGGACCGGGCGGACCCGGCGGAGGCCCTCCTGGAGGACCCCCTGGGGACCCCGACGACCCACCAGGGAACGGCGACCCGGATACCACCTGGCAGTGGATTGTCTACCTCCGCAGGAGGGTCTTTTCCCTCGAGTGCGAGGTAGACACGGGCAAGGTCGAGATGGCTCGCATCTCCGGGGTCGCCGCGCGCGCGCAGAAGGAGCTGGACATCGCCAGGGCCGAGACCAAGTCGCTGACCAACGTCGTCAGCGGCCTGCAGGAGAGGCTGGATGCGCTGGAAGCCCGTGGGAGCGTCGGCAGCGACCACCCACCCCTGGAGTCTGGCTCGTCGGACGACGGCTGGGGACCCGGACCAGGTCCAGGCAGACCCCACGCCCCCGGCGGAGCCCCCAGGAGTCGCCCCAGCGCCAGTGCCCCCTCTCTCACCGCCCCCTCTCACTACAGCGCGGGCCGCCGCAACGAGCGCGTGCCGCCCGGCAGTGGCAGTGAGGGATGGCGCGATGAGTGGCTCAGCGCGGAGTACCACAACCGCTGTGCCCCACCGCGGACGCCTGTACGCCCCCGACGCCCGGCACCAGCCCCGGCGCCAATCCCCAGGGCTGGAGGACGTTATGATGGACTCAGGGATGAGGTCCCCAGAGGAGACGTGGAGTGGGATGTCGGCGAAGGTGAGGACCTGGACCTGGACCTGGAGGAGTTCGACATCAGCCCGCCGCGTGGTGTACGACGGGAGGCCGCTGAACGCAGCCGCCGGCGCCGTGATGAGGATGCGTACATGGATGCAGTACGGCGTGAACATTTTGGTTCAGCGTACGTGGAGGAACCGCGGCGTAGCCACAAGGATTCCATGGAGGAGATGGACGTGGCGGCCGTGGGAGTCCGTGGGCGAGGCCGATGGGAACCTCGGTCGACCTCGCGGCCGGCGTTCATGGTCTCTAAGGCCGCGGATGCCGCCGTGTGGGAAGACTTGAAGGACATCAAGCCCCCCATGTACGACGGCAACCCCCTTAACCTCGACCGCTTCTTGGAGAAGCTGGACGATTGGGGGCTGACCGTCACTGAAGACCTGCCTCCCGCTGATGCGGAGAAGTATGTCTTCAAACGGTTCAGGTACCGCCTGCCGGAAGTGCTCGGAGAGCTATACTTCATGGCGACCAAGGAGGGGAAAATCAAGACCCTCAAGGAAGCTGAAAGTGCTGCCCTGGGTCGTTGTGGGTGCCGGAGGGCTCGGGGCCGGCAAGACCAGTGGGGCAGGCACGCGAGGAGTCTTCCTGGATGTTGTTATTGGGGGTAGAACCAGAGACACGGACACCAACGGAGGCGAGAGCAGCGACAACAGAAGCAAGGTCCATGCTGATTGTGGTCCGGCAGAAAATCCCAGTCTATGAAGAAAATTGAGGGGAATTATTCTAAATACATCTGAGTGTCCAAAACTGTCTGAAAGAATTTAAATAATCCATTTATGTAAAGAGGTTTGGCCGATCTGGCCCGCGAGCGCGCGTCAGCGGCAAATGGCGATTCCAGCTAAAATAGCGGAACGCGGCGGATTTACGGGAAATGGACCGCGGAATCAAATCCGGCATATCAGAAATATATAGGAAATATCCTGTGACTGAGCTGCGAGGCGGCAATTCCGCCGAAGCAAAGAAAATAACCAAAATGTAGCCAATCTGGGCAGAATGTCTGAAAATCTGAGCAGATGGGGCTAGCCGCACTTACACTCCCCCTCCAAAAACACACTGGGGTGTGTCGCTACGTCAACGAAGAACGTAGTGCGGGTAAGTCCCAGAAAAACATAGAAATGTAGCCTCGATGGGGCGAAATCTGCTTGATCTGACCTGATTTGGGCTGAATTGGCACTGAATCAGGGTGGATGAACCTGAAATGAGACAGAATGAGAAGTGACGAACAGTCCTCCGTGCAGTAAAACATTAGGTCACGGGCTAAAAAGCATGTAAACGTATCGAGGATCGATACCAAACCATGCATTGGTTAAGAATGAGGTAGATTATTGGTGGATTGAGTGGGGGGATCAAGAATTGGAGTGACATCTCAGCGCTCTGGCACAGTTTCGCTGTCGCGGGCACGCTACGGTGTCCTCGCCGAACTCTACATCGTGTTATCCCGCTTTTGTCGTTCTGAAAAGTACAGCATGTGGCTCAGATTTGGCGCATCTGGCGGATGATCACAAGATTCAGCAAAATTGAGAATGAATTTGGGCAGAGATTGAGGGGATTAAGCAATCACCGAGAGGTTAAACAAATACACATGTAGTCTACAGACCCTAAGTGAACCACCGAAGGTAGAGATGTTCTTCTGTTCACTTAGATCTAAACAGATCTTCGAGGAATGATGGGAGATGACAAGGTAATCAATCTAAATTGTCCTAACATGAGTAAATTTCCTGAGATGAAGGTGAAATGAAGCGGAATGTGTACAACTGAAACTACCAACACCTTCGTTTAGACTAAAGTTAATATATATTGTCGTTTATTCAGCTCAATTGTGCTTTCCGGCACGTTGGTTCGCGAGCATCCAACAGATTCCATCAAAATGTGGATCATGTGATGATGCATCATGATGGGACACGCTGACCCTGGATCCTTGGCATGTAACGCGCCGAAGGTTCACTGAAGGCGCTTTACTGACAGTATATAACTGAGAGACACCAAATTTACAGTGGCGGTGGTGTCAATCGACTTGGACAAGGCCAATCTTTCGAATGTGTCCCACAAGACACTTGGATTCACCATTTTCGACAGTTTCAGGTCAGATTGAGCTCACATTGGCGTGTGCCAAAAATACAACGAAGCTTACGGACTTCAGAGATTGCTGTTAGAAGTCCCTAGAGCTCCTAGATGAAGATTGTCTGAACAATTGACGTCTGGGTTTCGTACAACAGTGGCAGAATGATGGACAAACCTGAGAAATTCAAGGTAAATTTGAGGATCCTGGATCTGAATCTGGACTTTGGCGTCAGCATCACAGCAAATGAAGGTGAGATCTGAGTTCCTGGCGTCGCATCTGGTGCAGCCAGTACTACAGGGGGTGCCTGTAGGGGTGCATGTCACCGGCCGGTGTTTTGATTATGTACATTTGCTTCCATCTGCACGAGTAGCCAAATTCCAAAGATGCACAGACCAACAGAGACAAGATTACCCCGAATCTGCCTGAATTAAGCCTGAGTTTGGTTTTTTCTGAACACGGCAGCACACTCCGTCAGCGTATCTACGCCTTGTCTGCCGAACGGAGACCAAAGAAAAGTTGATTGACGTCAAATTATCAAACATTCGCAGTTCTCCACATCATGACATAAACAGAAAGAATGAACAGTGGATTGAGCAGAATGTGGTAGGATGTCTTCCTCAATTCGGCCAAGCACGAATACATGTGACCACCAACCTGTCTGGCCTGGCCCTCGTACGGCTTGGGCGCTGCAAATCAGCGGCCGAACTCGAAGCTTGGTCCTCATTTGGCTCCTGGGCTGGCCTGACCGCAGGAGGGGGGATCGACGGATCAGCCCTGGAATGTGGCTGCTGAGGGCCGTAAAAGGCTGGATCTCGATTCACCACAGGTCGTTTTCCGTCGCTCTCCACTTGTCTGTCTGGTTTCAACAAACAATCTGTCAGGAGTACGCCAGTTTCGGGGTGCTTCTTGAGGAAGTCAATGAACCCCTTGGTGTACCCATGGACAAATGATTGGGCTGGTTCCCAGTTGTTGTGACTGGAATCAAAGCCCCTCCACTCACACAGAAATTCCCATTCGCCCTTGGCGTCACGTCTTGCTTCAACAATCCTCTTGAGTTCGTACTTCCCCCCTTCGATGACCCGATCAGACAAGTGTTTCGCAGTCCAAAAAAGGGGTTTAACTCGATCCTTGGGGGAGGGGATCTCTCTCTTGAGGCGATCGCCCGAAACGTCAATTTCCCTGCTGACATCCACACGGATCCTCCACCTGTTCTCACCCAGACGCGCTGTAACAGCGAATGGCCCCTCCCACAAGGGAAGAAGCTTGTCATCTCCGTCCAGGGTGGTTTCGGATTTTCGAAGCCAAACTCGATCATCGACTTCAAAATTGTGGGGGTTTTTTCGGCCTTGATTTTGAACCCAAAGCCAGTCAGCTTGATGCTTTTCGATTAATGTCGACACAGATTTATCTGCTCGTTGGACTTCGTCCAAAAACAGCGAAGCATCCTTACAGGGGCGAGGATTATTCAACGGCATGTTCCACCAACACTTCTTTCGTCCAAAGACAATTTCATTTGGAGAAAGGCCATGATACAAAGGCGTGTTGTGGTAACGG
Source organism: Eutreptiella sp. 'Long Island Sound 2002' (assembly GCA_964036045.1). Lineage (NCBI taxonomy): Eukaryota > Euglenozoa > Euglenophyceae > Eutreptiales > Eutreptiaceae > Eutreptiella > Eutreptiella sp. 'Long Island Sound 2002'. Next base: position 6,475,240 of record OZ038387.1, on the reverse strand, counting down.
CGAAGCAATGCGAAGAGAACTTCCATCCAATGGAAATCCTTTTCACTCGCGAGCTCCTTACGAAGCATATTAATTATTGAGCGGCCGGCTCTTTCGCCAGGCAGCGCTCGATGCGAGTGGATTTCACATCGGAGGTGGTGGATTCCAAGGCGAGCACACAATTCTCTCCACCATTCGGAGGTGTACTCTTTGCCTGAATCCGTGACCACCTCGGATGGGACGTCCCAGCCTCCCATCCAGGTCTGCGCGCACCACTTGGCGGCAGCCTTGCCAGTCATCGACTCAATGTTGCAAGGCAACACTTGAATGTAGCCGGAATGACGGCACTGAATAAGGAGCACACCATTGACTTTTTTGTTAGTCCAATGGCACTCTTCGTCATCGAGTTCACCGAGATAGAAGAAATCACTGGTGACTCTGTTAAAGAGGCGCTCCGGAATAGGATGAGGCCTCAGATGGCCGTGCTTCTTCGCGCTGGGAGGCGTCGAGACAGCACATTGGGCACATCCGGCAGCTACTTTCATGCAATGAGTGTAGAGCCTCGATCCAAACAACCTATGCTTAATCATCGACCACAGTCGACGGCCATGTGCGTGGGGGGACTCCCATTTGTGCCACCAGTTTAACACTCGGGGGGCTAGGGCGTCTGGCACACACAATTTACCCTCCATCCACAGCTTCCCCCCATCCAACGAGTACTCAGCAAAAATCCCATCCCTGTGAGCATCTTTGGATTTGAGATTTCCAAAGACCTCTTTAAACATGGGATCCTGCAGGTAATCGGACGTCCAGTCACGGATGATCAGGGAATCCTTCGGCAGGGGTGGAGTTTTGGCCGGATCTCGACGCTTAATGCCCTCGATCAACCGAAATCGACTTACTTGTCGGGTATAGTCAAACCGTTTCACACTCCCTGAGGAGGGATCGGTGACTTTTTCCACGACTTTCAGCGTTTTGGTGCAGATCTCGTGAGCATGCGCCGGATCTGTGATGGCCGTGATGTCGTGACACGGCAATGCGTGCTGTTTAACAGCGCACTGCATGCATGCACGTCGAATGAGTTTCTTTTCTTCCTGATCCCATTCGATGATGACATGGCGGTCCTGCTCCGTACCATGGATGTTGGTACTTTGCAGCCCCTCTGAGGCGGGGTAAGCCCATCGGCTCAGAGCATCCGCTACCGTGTTATGTTTACCAGGCAAATACGACACATGGAGGTCAAACAGAGAGAGAAATTCGTGCCATCTGGCCCGTCGACCAGCTGGGCTCGCGACAGTATCAATGTGTTCGGTGGCCCAATACTCCAGAGATCGATGATCCGTCAGGACCTCGACTCGATTGGTGCCAACCCACGATTGGTACTTTTTTAGAGCGCAAATTATGGCATACCTTTCTTGCTCACGCGGCGACCATTGCATTTGGCGTGGGGCTAGCTTCCGAGACCAAAATGCAAGAGGGTAATGATCGCCGGTGGCTTCATCAACCTGTTCAAGGACAGCTCCGATCGCGTACCTAGATGCGTCGGTTCTAATGTAGAAGGGTCTGTCAAATTGGGGCACATGCAACGTGGCGACTTCGCAGAGGGCTGCCTTCAAGTGATGGAAGGCCTCCTCGCACTCGTCAGTCCACTTGACACGCACCTTTGAACCTGCCTTGCCCGCATCTCTCCCTACCTTCAATAATTCAGTCAGGGGGGCAGCAAATTTGGCATAATTCGGCACAAAAGTGTGGTAAAAATTGCAACAACCCAGGAATCCTCTCAACTCCGTGATCGTCTCAGGGCGCTTCCACTTCTGAATAGCGACGAGCTTCCCTGGACTGGGTCGTCGAGTGCCATTCTCTAGGAGAGAACCACAAAATTCGACTGAGTTTAAAATTAATTTTCCCTTCTTTGGCCCACAAATCAGCTGATTGGCGTCAAGAATATCCAAAACTTGGTTCAGCTGCTTCTCATGTAGGGCCACCAGCTCGGCTTCGGTCAGTCCCTCCCCCTCCGTCGCGATGATTATGTCATCTATGTACACACTCACGAAGGCACGAAGCTCAGGATGGGTTGTGAACAGCACATCCTCCATCATTCTTTGAAAAAATGAGGGGGCGTTCTTCAGCCCCATGGGCATGACCGTCCATTGGACTGGGCCACATGGCGTGCACATACAGGTGAGAGGTCTGCTGTCCTTCCTCAACGGCATTTGGTGAAAGCCGTGACGGAGATCCAGCACAGAGAACAAACGACCTCTTGCCCTCTTGGCGATTTCCTCCTCAATGAGGGGCAGGGGGTGTGAATCCGCCTTGGTTTCGGCGTTGAGATTGCGAAAATCAACCACCATTCGCCAACCATCAATGGTGTTCTGGTCTGCAGGCGGTGGCTTCGGGACTGTGAAGGGTGAACAGCACCATTCGCTGGTCATACAACCCTCAAGCCAACCAAATTCCCTGAGATTTCTCTCAATGATTTTTCTGAGAATCTCATGTTTGTGTCCATGATTTTCATAAGGGCGCTGTTTTTTTGCCTTGTACCCTTCACGAAGCTCGATGAAGGCTTCACCGAACTGTCCACGGACAGGGGGATCTTTGATCAACTTTCCTGAAAGGGTTGTGTCCTTCCGTTCCTCAAAAATCTTTTCTCTTGACTTGGAACACAATTCAGTGTCCACCTGATCGCCAGGAATTACTGTCGAAAAAACTTTGGCGACTTCTTCGGCTTTGGCAGGAAGAATCTTCTTACGGATGTCCCTAAACAGGTCCGTATCAACTGCCTCTTGAAGATAGGTGGGTCTTGTGTCGAAATCCCAGAGATTCTCTTCGTGATCCAGCTCCTCGAAAGGATCCATGAAAGCTTCCACAGGGGGTTTTTCATAAAAAACTCTGAATTTGCGGCGCGATTGGAGATTTTTCCTCGCCCGTGCACTGAAGATTCTTTTCGATGTCGACCGTATTGGGGAAGAGGGAGACGAGGCGGATCCATTGGACGTTGAATCACCTTGGGTATCTGACGGACAAAAATCAGAAAAAATAGATTCATCATCAGTACCACGCTCAACCTCAGATTCAGACCCAACACAGGAATCTGTACTAGAATCGGCAGAATTAGAGTCAGAAAGCTTTCCATCCACCAGGAATGCAAGCGAACCCCAGGACCGCTGTGGCAGGGGACCTGTGTCGTCCCTGGCATACAGCTTAATCTTCCTGGGAAGTTCGATGTAATCTACACAAATGTCTTGTAATTCCTGAAACCAAGGCTTGTCGTCCCACAAGGGCACAACTAAAATTGCCTGGGTTTTATCTTGCTTGATTTTATGGATGACCTGCTGGATTAAGTGAAACGGAGGATTAATCCACAACTTCTTGTCCCATTTGTGGGTCCAAGCGTCGCTAAAGTGCTTGTCAAAGCGCTTGTTCATACGGTTAGCAAATGCATCATACTGTGGCCAAAATGAATGATGTTCATGGAAGTATTCACAAATTGCATCGCGCCATTTGTCGACAACTCTGTAGGATGAAGAGTGCCAGCGCGAAGGGCGTCGTGGCTGGGAGTCCCTACGAAGACATTCTAACTCTTGGGAGTAATCGGCACTCCCATTCACCTCTGCAATGGTGACATCTTCACCAAATTTTGGTGTCACCTTTTGCTTCAAAAATTCTTCTGCACTTTTAAACCCTGCGTGCAAAAAACGAAATTCAGGACGCTCCAAAGGACCTGACTCCAGCAAAAAACAACGACGATGACCTACGGGCGCTACCCTGTTCTTACGAAGCCAAGGATGGCCCAAATAAAGGTCATACTTTATGTCAGCACGATAGAAGTAGTCATCCTTAAGGACAACTTCTTCCACATTTTGCTCTTCCCAAAGGTCTTGAGCGACCAAATGGGTTGATATATAACAACCGCGTTGCCCACCTGCGAGAGAATGTCCAGAAACTCCCTCGAGGGTAACAGGATGAGGCGATTCAAACACGCAGTCGTCGGGTAAGAATGCATTGGATTGGAGATTTACCTCTGATCCATTGTCACACAAACAAGTGGCGAGGTGGAAATTTCCCTTGCAATCAGAGACCCACAGCTTTGTGACAAACTGACGAGCCCTGTGCTTGGACTGTACACCAACCTCGTCCACTACAACAGAAGGATCCGCTGCCGGATCCAGGGGAGAGGAGACAAGCGACCCTACATCAAGTAATGGTCGATCAGGAATTTGGGGATCATGCCTGAAATCGCCTGGGGAGGGGCGATTTTCGTGGCTCCCCTAGACGTTCTGACCTCCAGCGGCTGCGTTAACATTGTGAACACAGCCTGATTCGTCGATCCATTCATCTTGGAACGGATCATCCGCTGGATTCAGGTCATTTTCGACATAATCTCGATCCGCATCAGACACCTGGTCTGTACCTGAGACCTGATCCACACGATGATTGCCCTTTCCGCGTCCACGGCCACGGCCGCCGGATGATGGGCCACCACCGTCGCCACGCCCTCTGCCCTTACCAGAGAAGGGGGTTCCCGAAGGATTTCCCTTACCTTTACCCTGTGATCCTGGAGCATTTCCTTTGTTTGTACCGGATTGAGGGGTTTGGCCTGGATTTCGATTTCCGCCTCCGGCGTTGACATTGGGACTTGTCTGGCCGTTTGGCTGTCCACCGGAGCCGGATGGAGTCCGATTCCCTTTGCCTTGGGACCCGCCAGGGCCTCCGGTATTTTTGTTTCCACCGGAGGGGGTCGGATTACCCTTTCCCCCCTTAGCACCATGCACCTGTCTGTCATTCCTGTCTGAATTCTGCGAATTACTGACATTTTCACCAATCACCTTGTGATCGTAAGCAGACCATCGGTGATTAGCAGTGGAATGCGTCTTAGCTCGGTTCGTAGAACCTAAAAGAAGGCAGATGCTACAATGATCCTGAACATTCCGGGTGTCATTCACCTTTTTGTTGCCCTTTTGGGCCCCATTTTGGGTGTTTTGCTGGGTGTTCTTGTTTCCCCCAAGACCCTCATGAAAATTTTGATTGGCGGCGTCAGCGAGCCGCTCAACCTCTTCCCACAGTTCCTGCGGGGTAAACGAAAACACCCAGTTCCTGGCCTTCAGGCGATGGCCGTGGAAACTTACTCCCCTGTTGAGGACTTGGACAAACAAGTCCCGATCCTCGTGTTCATTAAATTTGATTTTCCACGTGTTTTCAGTGAATTTCACCTTGGTAAACGACGTGGGGGAGCACTTTTGAAGTGCCTCCCTGACTGTAAACCGGTTGGCCGAGGCGTCGAAGGCATCGATCTCCGCCCACCAGGTCTTGACCTTTTCTTCGGACTGTCGATTCCGAAGGGTGGCGGCGGTTTCTGAGGGGATCTTGTCAAAAATCAGATTTTTCAGCTCGGCACTAGAAAATTTTTCGCCTGAATGTTCAGATTCTTCTACGAGATTCCAGAAGCGCTGTCTCTTGTCTTGCACTTCGTGCAAGATCAATCGCGAGAACGAAGGAAAATTCTTCAACATCTGGTGGTAATGGTCCTCAGGCAGCCGGGATCCACGTACCTCCAACTGTTCCCACACCTCATCAAAGGTAAGGGGGGAACTTGAATCTTCACGATCACTCCAGGTTCTGAGCCAAGTGTTGGCCGGCGCTCCCTCAAGGCAGTCCAGGAGGGCCATCAGGAACTGATCATCCTGGAGCTTTTGAGTCTTAACCCACAGTTTAAATTCCCGTTGGAACTGAGGCCAACGTCTGGGGTTTCCATTATACTTCGGTTGCTTGGCAACCTGACGAAGTCGCAATGAAGTAGGATTTAGGAGTGAATCCAGCCCAACACCGGCCGTAATGGCAGACACCTTGGCGGCATCATTAGCCACACCAGCTCCGGCGAGGGTCTGGGCGAGCAACATCTGGGCAATTGCATTGGAATCAACAGCAGGAAGGGTAGTACGGGAGGCAGTTCGTTTGGCATTTTGAGCCTCATTCCTAGCCTTCACCGATCTACTCTGAGATCGAGAGATTGTAACCCTTTCCTTTAGCTTAGTCCTGCTGATCCTTGCGTCGGTGGTCTTAGAGTCCACCGAAGGAGCAATCGAAAAAATTTCTGTCGCCTCCTCCGACGGTTCTGTTGTTTGTTCCACCGATGATGCGCCCTCAGACCTCATGTGGGTCTTGAAAAGATCCTTAATTCCCAGCGTCTGAATGATGAGTTGCATTTGATCTTTGAGCAATTGGAGCTCAGTATCTCGCTGTAATCTGCAAGAGCAGTCGGCAGGACAGTACATACCGTGTCCTGAAGGGCCTGAGCAGGCTGTCGGACCGCTAATCTCAGTGGTTCGCAGCCAGGAGTCCACTTGGGGAGCTCCTTCAGTCCTAATTTCCAGGCTTGCCTGCCTAGCTGCCTCTAAAATTCCTTCCTCAACCGCGGCGGCTAGATCGTCGCGGATGGAAACAGAGGGATGAGGGGCGGAGGGCCCGGCAACCGGTGCCTTGGTCTTCTCCTTCGGGAAGGGGCTTGCCTCCCAGATCTGCAAGAAAATGGCAAAAGATTCATCTTCTTGAGAACACCACCACATCCTGGTCTTAATTTCTTCTTGAAGGAGGAAAAAATATTCAAATAAAAAATCAGAGGCGATTCTTTCTTGTCCTATCAGCTTAGACGTGGCTAATAGACACAGGGCCTCAAGCGCCTCAAGGTTACGGGTCACTTCGGAAGACAAATGGTTGTCCCATTGTGCCCATGAGGCTGGTCGATTATAGGTAGGTACCTCACCTGGACCACCCATCTCAATGTCGTCAATGTCGGCATCGATGGTCACAAAATGTGAACATTGGTACGGAGTATTAGTACCTGCCAGGTCCGTAAGCTCCACCGGAGCGTTGCCATTAGCGTAAGCTGGGAGATTCCAGCTGCTTGATGGCCAATTTCGACTGGGATCTTGATTGTAATCTGGGCCTCCACAGCTGCTGATTTGTGTCCTTCTTGGGCAATTTGGGCTTGCGCAAGGCATTCCTCTCAAGGCCTCGTTCGCACAGCACCACGGGAGCGTGATCGTTACGTCTCCAGAGGTGGCGGAGTCTACGGGGCCGTACTGAGGGGCTAGCTGTGGTTGGGACACCAAAGGAACAACATTCAGGTAGCCTCTGCTACCATGAAAGTGCTGCCCTGGGTCGTTGTGGGTGCCGGAGGGCTCGGGGCCGGCAAGACCAGTGGGGCAGGCACGCGAGGAGTCTTCCTGGATGTTGTTATTGGGGGTAGAACCAGAGACACGGACACCAACGGAGGCGAGAGCAGCGACAACAGAAGCAAGGTCCATGCTGATTGTGGTCCGGCAGAAAATCCCAGTCTATGAAGAAAATTGAGGGGAATTATTCTAAATACATCTGAGTGTCCAAAACTGTCTGAAAGAATTTAAATAATCCATTTATGTAAAAAGGTTTGGCCGATCTGGCCCGCGAGCGCGCGTCAGCGGCAAATGGCGATTCCAGCTAAAATAGCGGAACGCGGCGGATTTACGGGAAATGGACCGTGAAATCAAATCCGGCATATCAGAAATATATAGGAAATATCCTGTGACTGAGCTGCGAGGCGGCAATTCCGCCGAAGCAAAGAAAATAACCAAAATGTAGCCAATCTGGGCAGAATGTCTGAAAATCTGAGCAGATGGGGCTAGCCGCACTTACAGAAGCCAAGAAGTGGCTCAACGAGCAGGAGCGGGTGGGCGCTCCGCAGGTGGCGGCCAAGCGCTGGAAGTCCATCAAGCTTGAGCATGATGGACGGGAGATCCGCCTACGAGAGTGGCGGGACTTCCGAGGGAAATACACCCTCTTCCGCCGCAACGTGGAGGATTGGAACGAGGGTGACGAGCAGGCTCGCCTGCTCTCCATGCTGCCGGAAGCATGGATCAAGAGGGTCACCAAGGAGGAATCCAAGAGGGCCAAGTCCAACCACACGGTCAAGATGATGCTCCCCAAGGAGTATCATACGAACGTGGTGGCTTGGGCGAAGAAGAACGTGGCCCGGGATGTCAAACGGCACTCCCTGCGGAACGCTCTTCTCATCACCGTCTCGGGCGATCGCGAGAAGACCGCGATGTGGCGCCTTGACGATTGTGAGTTGAGCGGCCAGACCATCCGTCTGCAGCCCATCCCGGCGCGGATGAGCTGCGACGAGATCCTGGAGTGGGTTGGCGAGGAAGTACTCAAGGAGTACCGAAACCTCCCCCACACCCGCGGGTTGAGGCCCGGCGACCGCGACGTCAACTACGTTGGCGAGGGACCTGGCGGGGAAGATGCCATGGACCCAGCGGGAGCCGGCGGCGATGAGACTCTCGTCGACGATGACGACGACGATGAGCCCGCCGAAGTGGCCGTTTGTGCCTTCGTGGCCAGGAACCTGAGCTCGGGGAGCAAACCGGGAAACTGGAAGCCCCTGCAGCAAGGTTGGAGGAAGCAGGAGAAGAGGGACCCTCGCCGCATTGGCGACCCTCCGCTGTCCTTTGGGGAGTTCATACGAGCTCACCCTCAGGGCTGTTTCGTGTGTTATGGGAGGAAGAAAGGCTTCAACCATGACCACCGAACATGCCCTGTCCACAAGGCCGACACGGAGGCTTACAAGAAGGCGCACGGGTCGAAGAAGCGTGCGCCCGCGGGTATCCGGGAAGCCAAGATGGAGGTGGACAAGGACGAGCTGGCCAAGCTGATGTCGTCGGTGGGGACCGAGTTGGCCAAGGAGATCCAGGAGATCAAGCAGAACGGGGTCCCCAGATCGGACAACAAGAACAAGGAGAACAACCAGAACAACCAGAACAAGGACAAGGACAAGAAGCCTACTCGCAGTGAGAGGAGGAAGAAGGGCGTCAACGACGTTGAGGCCGAGGAGAACACCCCCTCTTCCACAACCGACGCCCCCTAGCGGAGCCCCTGCAGCCAAGGGCCCCAGCTAGGGCGGTCGCAGGATGGTGACATGGGAAGCGCCGAACCATCCCAGTCGGGAGTCGATAAGCACAAGGGGACTGCCGCGGGCGGAAGGCCCGGTCCGGCGCCCAGTCGCGGAGGCGGGGTGAGGGCAAGTGAAGGCACGAACCCTTGCACCCGTCCGTCCTTCGCGACCAAGAACGTGTTTGATGTACTACAGGATCTATCCGAGAGTATCGGAGGATCACCCGGACCGCAGCTGGATGCTGCAGATGGGCAGCCTGAGCCCATTGTCCACGACCTGCACCAGTCGCTTGTTGAGCTTCTGGAACGGCCGGAGATCCTGAGTTTGCACGCCGTGCGCCGTGTCGGTCGCGAGCGGCAGTTGCATCTTAAGGTCCGTGCCTTATGCGGGGAAGTGGAAAAGGTATTCGACGTGTTGGTCGACACGGGAGCTCAGGTCAGCTTGGTCAAGGCTGGCCTACTTCCACCAGAGTGTCTGACCGACAGTCGGAAACCTGTCAGGCTGAAGGTGGCGAACGGCCAGTACATGGTGGGAGGCACGAAGGAAGCGGCCATTGGGCTGCAGTTCGTGAACCATCGTGAGCTGAGCCGCCCAGACCTCGGCAAGGAAATCCTCCTGCAAGGTAGCTCCTACGAGGCCGAGATGGACTGGGACATGATCGTCGGGTACGACTTCATGATGGAGACGGACTCCGGCGTCCTCCCGGCCCAGGCTTCCATGACCCTGTACCAGGACGACCAGCTCTCGTGGCTTTCGTCACCTGAGCACCATGTGGAATGCCAATGGATCCACCCCGAACGCAATCAGCTCGAAGTGGCCGCGCTGGACACTGAGCCCACTGGGCCAGCGAACCAGGAGTACGGCGTAAGGCCGGAAGTGGCGAACCGAGTGGTCGCGGACCTGGGAGCGTCGGATCTGGCCCTGGATGCGTTCTCTTCAGGAACCTCCGCCCATCTTCGGGTTTGTGAGAAGTACTGGAGCGCCCTAGATTCCGCATGGAAGAAGCACTGGGGTCCGCATCAAGGATTGATGTGGATCCATTGCCCCCGTTGGGACATTCCAAGAGCGATAGCGAAGATTCGCAAGGACCGCTCCAAGGCAGTGCTGGTTGTTCCTATGGGATGCACCGAGGAGGAAAGTACCCGACATTGGGTAGCCTCATTGACCAACATGACCTTAAACAAGGTCGTCCTACCGGCTGGAGAGAGTGTCTATCAGGACGCTAAGGGACAGCCCATGCCACCCCAGAGATGGCCAACAGAATTCCACTATGTGGATGGGGGCCTTGATCAGGCCGACACCACGGACTTCGTGTGTGTCAACCGCATCATAGCAGAGCCCTGGCGGCAATGCTTTGCAGTTCCCCCTGTTGACATCGAAGAATCGGATTCGGAAGACCCCCTCACTGAAGAGGAGTGGGATCTGGTTCAGGGGTATATGGATCAGCCCTTTCACGACTGGGGAAACCAGCGTGAGGGCAAAGGCCAGGACAAAGCCTGGTGGGAAGTGGACTCAATCGTCTCCGGTTCCTATGACGGGAATACCTTCGTACAGAGGGTGCTGGATCACATGTCCAGCCAAGACGAGCCGCCTGGCGGTAACCCACCCACCTACGGCGATCTGTTCCGAGGCAAGACCAGAGATGGCCCTTTGGGCCACCTGGGAAGACCACCTGAGCCGAAAGCGAGCGGAGTAGCTACCCCTCAAGTAAGCTCCGTGGTTCAAGTGCCCGGAAAAGCCAAGGCGGAGTCCGATGACTGCCCCAAGATCCAGGCGTTGAGGGCCAGGCTGAAGCAGAAGTATGGCGAGACCTTCTTCAGCGGTAAGCCTGTGTTTCCTCCACCGGTACGTGGACCGTATGGCGAGGCCAAGATACGACTGAAGCAGGACCCCCGTGTGTATCGGCACCGGGAGTTTGCCCTGAGGGGCGAGAGGAAAGAGGCCATGGAGAAGATCCTCCGTGACTTCATCCGGAGAGGCTGGCTTGAGCCGTGCCACTCCGAGTGGGCCTCTCCCTGTTTCGTCGTCCCCAAGAAGGTTGCCGGTGAGTGGCGGCTCGTGGTCGACTACCGCGGCCTGAACGCCCAAACGCAGCACGACAGCTATACGCTGCCCCTCATTGAGGACATGCTGCAAAAGCAACACCGGCGGAGGATCTTCACGGTGATTGACCTGAAACATGGTTATCATCAGATGCCTCTCGCCGAAGAGTCCCGTGCCTGCACAGCCATGAGCACCCCACTCGGACCTCTCCAGTGGAAGGTGATGCCCATGGGCGTCACCAACGGCAATGCGGCTTTTCAGCGGATGCTGGAGAACCTGCTTGAGCCGGTGCGCGACTGTGCGGACCCCTTCGTGGACGACGTGATCATCGCGTCCGGGGACCCCAGCATGAGCTACGAGGAGCTCCTGGAGGCACACGAGAGGGACGTCACACGAGTGCTGGACCTTCTGGTTCGGCACAAACTCACGGGCAGCAGTGACAAGGCCACCATTGCGGTAAGCGAGGTGGTCTTCGCTGGCCACGTAGTCGGGAACGGGCAGCGAAAGCCCATACCTGGCAAGGTGGCTGCGATTGAGCACTGGGAAAAGCCCAAAACGGTCTCTGAGCTACGGGCGTATCTGGGGTTCTGCAATTACTACTCGGGGTATATCAAAATGTATGCCGAGTATGCAGCCCCCATGACGACCATGCTCAAGGGCAACCGAGAGGAGACCAAGAAGAGGTCCAAGAAGGCTCTGGTCTGGACTGAAGAGTCCGACCGTGCCTTTGAGGGGATGAAGCAGGCGCTGCTATCCGCAGTGGGTCTGCACCTCGTGGATCCCGACCGAGGGTTCGTCCTGCGCACCGACGCTTCCGACTACGCCATTGGCGCTGTGTTGGAGCAAGTGCTTGACGACGGAAGGCACGTGCCCGTGGCCTTCTGGAGCCGAGTCCTGGCGGAAGGCCAGAGACGGACGTGGACGCCCCGTGAAAAGGAGGCGTATGCCATCGTCATGGCTCTCAGGAAATGGGCTGGGTACATGGCCCTCCATCCCGTCACCGTCTGCACCGACCATCAGAGTCTGCAGTCGTGGCACAAGGAGCACGTGGACACCCCCTCAGGTCCCGCCTCCCGACGGGTAAGATGGCATGAGACCTTGGCCAAGTTCGACCTTACGGTTGTTTATATTCCTGGAAAGGATAACACCGTGGCGGACTGTCTCAGTAGGTGGGCCTATCCCGCCAGCAAGGGCATGCAGGATATCTCTGCCCATGGCGATGAGGCTGAGACCGCTGAAGCCAAGAGGATCATTGAAATGGAGCGCCTGATGGAGGAGGATAGGGCTAAATGCTTCGTCGTCATGGCTGCGGATGCCCCCCTCGCAACGAGGGTGAGCACAGCGGTCAGAGTACTCGCCCCTGAGGGGTCTGAGTCCGACAAGCACCTCTTCCCGGAGTCTTGCCTCCAGGACGACTGGACCGACGAGTACGCCAAGTCTGAGGCCTTTGCGGCCGAGTATAGGGCTGTGACCGACCCTGATGACGGGCAGAAGTGGCCAAAGGGGCTCACTGAGGAAGATGGCAAGCTCTACCGGAATGGTAAGCTGCTAGTACCAGAGTCCCGGGTGCTCGAGCTGTGTGAAGCTTGGCACCACCACATGCTGCACCCAGGGGTCAAGAAGCAAGCCCTTGACATGCAGCGTCGGTTCGAGATCGACCATATCGTTCTCTACACCGCCATCAAGAAGGTCAGGAAGGGTTGCTCGGTCTGTCAGGCCTGCAATCCCGATAACCGGAACGTCAAAGGGGAAACCCCAATGGACCCCGGTTCCTGACCAGCCCATGGAGAGCGTGGCCATGGACGTCTTCTCCATGCCCGAAGTGCACATTGGCAAGGAGACCTTTGACTGTGTGGTTCTCTGTGTGGACCGCGACAGCGGCTACGTTGTAGCCGTTCCGGCACGCAAAAAGGGGTTGCTTGCCAGAGAAGTGGCAGTGATGATGATTCGTCATTGGCTGACCGTCTTTGACATCCCCCGCACCATTTGCAGTGACCGAGGGCCCCAGTTTACTGGTGGCTGGTTCAAGGCTATGTGTTCCCTGATGGGGATACGTCATGCCAAGAGCGTCGCCTATCTCAGCCGGTCTAACGGCCGTGCTGAAGTGGCTGGACGGCAGCTGTTCGAGAAGCTGCGCAAGATCCACATCACCAATCCACGGCGGAACTGGTTTGAGGCGATGTGGCCTGCTCTGAAGGCCCATCATGACACCCCCACTCCGGGCGGTTTGTCCCCTCACCAGATTCTGTTCGGCAGGGACCCCCTGGGTAGGGGACTTCCCTTGTCTGGTGATGGCATGGCTATGGATGCCAAGGAGTTCTTCGCGCGGCAAGAGCAAACGGCGCGGGACATCCGCCAGCAGCTTGAGAAGGAGCATGCTGAGCGTCAGAAGTCCGCCCCGAGCTCGACAGCGCAGAAGTTCAGGGTGGGAGACCCGGTGTGGGTGATCAGACCCCGCCCCATGGGCACCCACCGCACCAAGACCTGGTTCACACCCGGCGAGGTGGTCCGCAGGATTGGTGAGGACACCTACCGCATCAAGGTGGGTCACGGACAGTTCCGGGAGCGCCACGAGAGTCAACTCCGTGTGCGGGAACCCGACCTCCGTGGCCGACATGTGTCCCTGGACTACGCCAAACATGAGGCCGATTCGGACGACGACTATGCTGAGCAGGACGACTATACTGTCGAGAAGATCCTGGCTCAGCGTCCGAAGGCCTCGGCACCTGGAGGACTGGAGTTCAAGGTTCGTTGGCGAGGCTATGGGCCGTCCCACGACACCTGGGAACCCGTCTCCTCGTTCGTGCCGCGGGTCAATACTCCCTTCATGGAGTACATCCGCAAGCACAAGACCAAGATCCACGTTTCGGACTTGGCAGCACTCACCCGGGCGATTGCAGCCAGGGGTGCCTGATCAGCGCCCTGAGCTCTCCCCTGATGCGTTTTGAGGCGCTTGTGAGGCCGACGGATCGTCCCTTACTTGCTTGCTCTCTTCCATCTTTCGGTGACAGAGTGGCCATATACCCCCCCCTGCTGAATCCAGAGGAGGATGGCTCCTCTCTTCAATTCTATTCGTCACTCACCCCCCTGCTGAATCCTTGGGAAACCAGGTAGGGCGACTGACCTTCATTTTTCTGAGCTCTTGGGGCCTTGAAGCCCATACGACGTTGCGCAACGGATGCCGCTGTCATCGGCATTGCGATTTTTGAGTGTGTGGTCTGGTTCCATGGCATTTGCGGAATCCAGACCAGTCGACGTGTGTCTCGAGACTATATATGCCTGAACTCAGGCGTTATCCTGTCCACCCTCCTGCATTTGCCTTATCCTGACCGTGGCGTGGTTTGGCACTCTGTTCAGAGTGTGTTTACACGCCTATTTACCCCGCTTGTTTTGCTTTTCTGCCCTCCAGGATATGTGCATCTGTATGTTGCTGTCTTCAGCCCATCACCGGAGTGTGGACTGTCTTTCACGAATCGAATACGAGGGCGCCTTGAGTCGCCTATACATGTTCATACAGTCTGGTCCAGCCTGGACCAGTACCCGAATACAGATTCTACTGTTTGAGTGCCCGTGATACCGTGTTGCCCTATTCGCTGTGTATGTGGAGATCCTGATGGCGCCAGGGGGGAAGCCCAGTTGCCTGACTACACTCCCAGCGGTCCGCCACTGTCAGTCCCAGTGTGAGCCTACCGATTCGCAGACGCACTTGCATTCGGATGGCGGCCTCCGGTGCTCCTGACCTCGGTCAGTCTGCCTGGGAAACTGGTGGTTTGAGGAGTCGACGCCTCCGCCCACACTGCATGAGGACTCCCTCATGTATGGCCTTCGTGGCAGTAGGGCGAGGGAAAAGACGGCCTTGATGCCCGATCCCTTCAGGAGGAGTTCCCTTAAGATTTGGGGTTCTTAAGGAGTTCGACTATGGCACTCTGGACTCGCGTCGTATGGATATGGACATGGTGCGCCCGAGGAAGGACCCGTGGGGACTCTCCCCAGTCGGCGGGCCTTGGGAAGCTTGGGGTAGCCTGATGGATCTTTGTGGTCGCTCTCGACTTGTGGGACCACCTCGGTCGTCGTGTGTCGCCTATGTTGGCCGTGTATGCCACTGCCACTGTGGTGGTGACCGTAGCAGCCGGCACCCGGTGCGCCTGGTATGGGTTAACGGGTCCTTTGGATGCCGAACAATCGCCGCCAGGACCCGGGACTTGATACTTGATACTATACATGTGCTACGAGCTTATACAGCATCGTACCTATCTTACTGTGACTCACTGAAGTGAGGATGTGACACCCCCCCCCCTTTCAGGAAATGGTCCTGGGTACCCGCTGCCATGCTTGGGTGTTATCGAGCCCCCCCAGGGTTTGCTCTAAGGAGGGGGGTGAAGCGGTACCCAGAACCCCATGGCTAGGTTACGGTCTCCGGTCCACTAACCCCATGCAAGGAAGGGAAGACGCCCGTTGACGCTCCGTTCCGTGCCGTAAAGCCCCGCATCGGCAACCGATGCACCGCCAGCGGAGATTTGTATATCAGAATGTCAGGAATCAACAGGGTTTTATTGTCATATTGTTTCCGTCAATTTTTATGCTTCCGTTCTGATATTCACTGTTTTGACTGCTGGCGGTTGGATCGCGACTTTACCGTAACCGCCAGTTTAACTGTAATTAATGGAAATTTTAACGCTATCCGTCACGAAGGCTCCAAAGTCGTCAGGAACTGCATGGATGCTTCCGCAATTTTCATAATTAATACTCGCAACCTTAATCCGAATTTTTCAGGATGTCGAAATCGGATTTTCGACTTCGACATCCCCGCACTTGATCTGACCTCTTTCGAGTGGACCTACGTGCTTCCCTATGCACGAATCAACTTCCCTTTTATCCTGCCCTCCATTTGTCTTAAAGATATGGGCAAAACAAAGTTGATTCGTGAGGCCACTTGTGAAGGTCATATCTCGTGTTGCTTGCGAGGAATTACGATAAGGAAACGTGGGATGTATTCACAATACTCCCGACGTAATTTAGGAAGCATAATATGCCTTGCGTCTCCACACGTGCGTGCTAGTGTAATGGATCATGGTCAATAGGGTAGAGTTTGCGTTATAACTCTTTGGCCATGACATTGCGTGCGTTAAGATAACTTTCGAGTGTAGCACGCAAGTGTTGGTGTTGCATAGGAACTCTCCTTGAGTTCCTATGAGCGATTGACACAAAGTTATGCCCTTGGAGGGGCATGACATATCGTGGTGGGAGCCACCTTTTGGGGCAATATGTGGTATGTGCCATGTGTTGTGTTGTGTGCCCATTTGGCGGGTCCATTGCTCCAAGCCGAACCCGCCAATGGACCTCATATTGTGCAAGCCCCTTCTCCACCCTCCCCACAATCAATTGCAAGCCTAACCTTCGTGAAGGGAAGCTTGTGTGGCGATCCCAAAGCGATGCGTTGGGAGCAAGGTGTGTGTTTTGCAATTTTCCATATTTTCATGTGCCCACTTGGGAAGTGGCGCTTGTAACCTTTCAAGGCGCCCCAAGTGGAGCACATATGTGGGATCGAAGGTCATTGGTGTCACGTCATTGTGTGTAGAAGGATTAGTTGATTGCACGATCCAATCCGGAGATATTATAATATAATTGTGTGCCTTTCAAGGCACTTTTGTGTGTCTTTGTACCAATTTTGCCGTTTTTGGCCCGTCATGATGTCAAGTGGCGACCGTGTATTTCAACGTTGCGCTCAATTGACATCATGACCCAAGTATGTTATGAGGGTACATACTTCGGTCCCCAACATATCTTGGACCCGGCGAATAACTCCTCTTAGGCTTGGCATACCGTGGCCGCCATGTTGGCGATTTGGGACTATCCCAAATCATGGGCTCACTTGGCGACCCTGCCATTCCCAATACCGGAGGAGTTGGGCGACGCCCAAAAGATATGTTGGACATATATGACTTGATACCAATCCTATGGCACACTCCGGTCCGAGTCGGGCATGTGCCTCATTTGCCCCAACCATGAGTGTGCGCATTTTTGGTCATTTTGAGCAATTTTCCACTTTTCGGGGTCGGGGTCCCCAGGGGGTCCTCCAGGAGGGCCTCCGCCGGGTCCGCCCGGTCCAGGGGGTCCTCCCCCGCCCGGTGGTCCGCCTCCAGGGGGTCCACTCGGTGGGCGTCCTCCAGGGGGTCCTGATGGTCCTCCGCCGGGGGGTCCCGGTGGGTCTCCGCCGGGTCGCCTCGGTGGGTCCGAGGATGGGCGCTTCCTCGTGATGCCGAAGTCCATGTCGTCATCCTCGCCCATCTCGCCCCACCTGGGCGTCTCGGTCTCGGAGGACTCCGAGCTCCGGTAGGGAGGAGGGAGATCCTCATCCTCACCTTCCGGTCCCATGGGGACGTCTCCGCCGCCACCGCCCGTCCAAGCCACCACTTGGCGATGTCGACGGCCTCGTTCATCCCCGTCACTGGCGGTGAAGAAGGGGTCACTGTCGTGGGGGTGCCCACCCGCTGGCCTCCGCGGCCTCTCGGGGGTCTTCCCCTTGCCCTTCCTCCGTCGACGGGCGGTGGTGCCACTGCTCCCACTGCTGCCCGTGTCGGCTTCATCCAGCGCCATCCTGGAGGAGGCGTCCCCTTCGAAAAGCTTTCGAAGGGTCTCCACTCGTGATGCTCCCGGGGGAGTCTCGCGGCGGAGTTTGGCCTCTGCCTCCTCCATTGCGGCGGCGGTGGCTGCGGCAGCTCGCGCTTCGGCTTCCTCCCGAGCACGAGCCGCCTCGGCTTCCCGGGCCTGCTGCAGCCGCGCCTTCTGCGCTTCCAACGCTGCCAGCTCCGCCTCCGTCTTGGCCTTCTCCTCAGCGACCTTCCGTCGCGCGGCCTCGATGGCTTCCTTCTTGGCGGCGTCCTCCTGGGCCTTAGCCGTCGCTTCGGCGTGGGCCCTTTCCTCCGCCTCCTTCTTTGCCCTCTCTTGGGCAAGCGCCTCTTCCAGCGCCTTCACCTCGGCCTCCTTGCAGGCGATGGCCTCCTGCGTCAGGCGGGCTTCCTCGTCGGCTGCCGCCAACTCACCGTTAACCTGGGCAGTCGCTGCCCCATGGGCGGCTACGGCCGTGAGTCCGGCCGCAATGGCCGCCACGCTCTGGGCGTGGATGGCCATGCCATGCGCCCACTCCGCAGCCTCCTCCTGGGCGATGCCGGCGGCGCCCTCCACGGCAGCGCTGTACTGCCTGGCCCGTTGCCGGGCAACCCGACGGTTGCAGGGCACCCCACAGGCGCGCTCACAGGCGCGCGCCACGTCCCTTTCGGGAGCGACGCTGCTGCTGGAGCTGGCCTGGTCGGCCGGCATCCTCCCGCGGTGGGCCGACTCCACGTCGCTGCTGGGGCATGCTGGGGCCTGCCGGGCCCTCAGGAGCAGCGGACAGGGCTTGGCCTGGGTCTGCTTGGCGACTTGGATGTAGTCGCCAAGGGTGGTGGAGCCGGGGTGGTGACCACCATTGGCCCGTTGGGGACTGGGGGCTGGGGTTCCGCCCTTGGCGCCTTGGGCGGCTTCGGCGGCCAGGGACTCCTGGTACTCCCGCCACCTCCGGTCCCTCTTCTTGTCCCCGGCGGACCGCTTCTCCTTCCCCGGAGACGCGCTGCTGCTGCCCTGCAGCCTGCGCTCGCTCCCCGGTTCCGGGAAGTTCTTCTCGATCACGTCCCACAAGGAGACGTTGATCGAGGCGCCCGACGGGTACACGTTGGGCTCCTCGTCCTCCTCAATCCCGTCGGGACGCAGGCCTTCGCCGGGCCTGTCCGGCCGGGTCCACGTCCTCCAGCGCCTCTGCTGGTGGCGGTACTCGTACCCTTCCGCCCGCAGCCAGTCCTCCACGGCCTGCAGGCGGTCGGGGGCGATGTCCGTGCGGAGCTCGAAGCTCCTGGGCATGCCGCCTTCGCACTGGGGGTGGCTGTGGCGGTAGTGCTGGTCCCAAACCAACCCACGCAGCAGGCGTGCTGCATGGGGGTGGGGCCGCGGCCACGTCCTGCCCGCTTCCTGCCAATTCACCATGGCAGCGGGGGCGTAGATGGTCTTGAAGTCCTTGATGTGCACTCGTTCAACTCAACGAACTGGTTGTGGTTGTTGAGGAGGGTGCTGCAGCACTGGATTGGAAGTGCGGCTGGTGCTGGTCAGCCGGTGGTTGTGGAGGTGGTTGACGCGGCCTTGCTGGTCGGCCGATGGGACTCCGGGTCGGCCGATGGGGCTGATGCAGGAGTCCTGGTCTGTGCACCTCTTTCACGGTTGCTGCGCGGTCAGGGCGATGCTCTGGACGGCGCTGCAGGCTCCGTGACGAACTCGGCGCTGTCGCTGAGTGGCGCTGCGAGCCGCTGCGCTGCGCTGCGAGACGCTGCGCTGCGCTGCGAGCTGCGAGCTGCGCCGCGCTGCTCGGGGTTGGTGGCCCCGAGTGGCACGCGGGGGCTGGGTAACCCCGCGGCGGTGAAACGCTTTTGACGCGTTCCCGTGGGGGGCCGGCCACGGGACGCTGCGGGACACGCGCAAGTGAGCAGGCAGGCAATGCACTACGCTCACAGGGGCATCAATGCGCTCATGTCATGTGACAAAGCGTTTCAGAATCCTTGCCACTCTGCAAAGAGGGAACGGAAGTATGTACAGCAACACATCAGGATATGTACACATGGGGTTAAGACTGGACTGGGGTAAGGGCATCACAGGACCATAGACACTCAGTCCCAACTCATATCCCAATCCCAGGTCCGACCTCTCAGTGGCTGATGGGGGCGGGGGCTCAAACACAACCCATGCCCTGCTCAGTCCGGACCCTGAAACCCTGCCAATAGGGGGGGTGTTCCGCCCAGCCACAGGCGAGTTCCTGGGAATTAAGGGGCTCCAAGGCCAACCGACGGTGGCTCCCTATGCTCCCTGAATGGCAGGTCCCAACTCCACTCTGAGCCAGAGATATGGCCCCGCCATTATCACCCAGGAGTTGGTAGCTGAAAATGGGCTGTTTCAGCCCAAACTGAAATTAACTCAAAAATCCCCAAAATTGACCCCTCGTCCGGACCCGCCAGAGGTAGGGACGAGGCAACTGACCCTATGCCCTTCGAGTACGAACCCCCTGGAGCCCTCACCCAACCTGGTTCCCTCTGAGGTCCCGGCATCAGGGCAACACGGATGAGTCATGTGGGGTCATGATGCCAAAATCACCAAAATTGGCGTCATTCCCACGCGTGGCTCGCCCGGCCAAGGTAAGACCAATGGCTCACAGGGTAGGAGGCAGGACCTACGACTCATATCTGAGTGTACAACTTGGATTTAGGTCCGGGCTCCCTATGGGCCTAGAGAAATGGGGCCGCCAATTGACCACACGGAAGGGGGAAATTGGGGTCCCAAAATTGGGTCATTTTGGCTGCTTGAAATGAGCCAAAATTAGGTGTGCTCCCAATAGTATATCTCCACGCCGGCTTGGAGATCGGATCCGCCATTCCATACGCAATCCACCGGGAGTCCAATGGAGACTCCCATGCCCTTGGCTCTCAAAGATCTCCATGCTGCTCGGCGTGGTGACGATCCCAATTGGGTCCACAAATGTCAAAATTGCAAAATTGCCCACACTCATTTTGGGCTAGCGCCTTAACGAAGGTGGCTCCGCTTCGCCCACGTGGTGTATGGACCATGGGGACCATTACCCATAACACCCATGTCATATATGGTCCATTGGTCCATGCGTCCGGCGTGCACGAAGGTTAGAACATGGGGCACGGCGGGCAGCAAAAGTGGAAAAATGCTCAAAATGGCCAAAAATGCGCACACTCATGGTTGGGGCAAATGAGGCACATGCCCGACTCGGACCGGAGTGTGCCATGGGATTGGTATCAAGTCATATTGGTCCAACATATCTTTTGGGCGTCGCCCAACTCCTCCGATATTGGGAATGGCAGGGTCGCCAAGTGAGCCCATGATTTGGGATAGTCCTAAATCGCCAACATGGCGGCCACGGTATGCCAAGCCTAAGAGGAGTTATTCGCCGGGTCCATGATATGTTGGGCACCGAAGTATGTACCCTCATATCATACTTGGGTCATGATGTCAATCGAGCGCAACGTTGAGATACACGGTCGCCACTTGACATCATGACGGGCCAAAAATGGCAAAATTGGCACAAGCACACACAAAAGTGCCTTGCAAGGTGCATAATTATATAATAATATCTTCGGCTTGGATCGTGCAATCACTTAATCCTTCTACACACAATGACTTGACACCAATGACCTTCGATCCCACATATGTGCTCCACTTGGGGCGCCTTGAAAGGTTACGAGCGCTACTTCCCAAGTGGGCACATGAAAATGTGGAAAATTGCCAAACACACACCTTGCTCCCAACGCATCGCTTCGGGATCGCCACACAAGCTTCCCTTCACGAAGGTTAGGCTTGCAATTGACTGTAGGGAGTATGGAGAAGGGGCTTGCACAATATGAGGTCCATTGGCGGGTTCGGCTTGGAGCATTGGACCCGCCAAATGGGCACGCAACACAACACATGGCACATACCACATATTGCCCAAAAAGGTAGCTCGCACCACGTTATGTCATGCCCCTCCAAGGGCATAACTTTGTGTCAATCGCTCATAGGAACTCAAGGAGAGTTCCTATGCAACACCAACACTTGCGCGCTACACTCGAAAGTTATCTTAACGCACGCAATGTCATGGCCAAAGAGTTATAACGCAAACTCTACCCTCTTGACCATGATCCATTACACTAGCGCGCACGTGTGGAAACGCAAGGCATATAATGCTTCCTAAATTACGTCGGGAATATTGTGAATACATCCCACGTTTCCTTATCGTAATTCCTCGCAAGCAACACGAGATATGGCCTTCCCAAGTGGCCTCACGAATCAACTTTGTTTTGCCCATATCTTTAAGACAAATGGAGGGCAGGATAAAGGGAAAGTTGATTCGTGCATAGGGAAGCACGTAGGTCCACTCGAAAGAGGTCAAATCAAGTGCGGGGATGTCGAAGTCGAAAATCCGATTTCGACATCCTGAAAAATTCGGATTAAGGTTGCGAGTATTAATTATGAAAATTGCGGAAGCGTCCATGCAGTTCCTGAAGGCTTTGGAGCCTTCGTGACGGATAGCGTTAAAACTTCCATTATAAACAGTTAAACTGGCGGTTACGGTAAAGTCGCGATCCAACCGCCAGCAGTCAAAACAGTGAGTATCAGAACGGAAGCGTAAAAATTGACGGAAACAATATGAAAATAAAACCCTGTTGATTCCTGATGTTCTGATACACAAATCTCCGCTGGCGGTGCATCGGTTGCCGATGCGGGGCTTCACGGCACGGAACACGCCGTACATGGGGTTAGTGGACCGGAGACCGGTTGTATGCCGTAACCTGGCCATGGGGTTCTGGGTACCGCTTCAGTATCATGGAGTTCTTCAGGAGGAACCTGGGCGAGCCCAACCGGATGTTGGGACTGAAGAACGCCGTGTACGTGGAGGTGTTTGGAGACTCCATGGGGCAAAGGTTGCTGCGCCTCAACAACGTGGAGTGGAGGCGCGGGGAGCCGATGAGGATGCAGGTCATCTTCGCCCGCATGAGCCTGGACGAGATCGTGAAGTACATCACCGTGGAGTTGAAGCTCAATGCGAAGAACGAGGCCCACGTGCAGGATGGACATGGTCATGAACAACGAGGCCACCGAGAAGACCGCCATCATCGGGAGATCCAGGAGGACACGGCCAACTCCGCGGAGGATGGTAGTGGAAGTGGCCAAGACCACTGGTCCCGGGAGGATCACGAGGAGGCCCATTTCTTCGCATTTGTGGCGCACAACGTGAGGAACAATGGGCAGGATCGGTCCAGATGGAGCCGGGTGGGACCAAGGGGCAAAGAGCCAAGGAGGATCGGGAACCCACCGCTCTCGTTCCGAGAGTACAGGTCTCAGCACGACGGGTGGTGGGTCTGTTATGGCAAGGGAAACAACCATGCACACGACCACCGTCAGTGCAAGGTGTATGAGGCGGACAAGAAGGCCTACTTCGCCGCCCACCCCGAGAAGAAGCCCAAGGAGCAGCGGATTTCCGATTGGAAAGCGAAGGGCGGAGACGGGGAAAAAGGCCAAGGCAAAGGCCAAGGAAAAGGCGGAGGAAGAGGCTATGGTGGTGGACCTGGCCAAGACCGACGAGTGAGGTCGATCGAGGAGGTTGCTGAGGACATGTTGAGGACATTGGAGGAACTCAAAGCCCAGCAACGTGGTGAACAAAGTCCTGGCGGATCGCAGCCGGAAGGGGCTGCGGGAAGCCAAGTCTAGAGGAGCCCCCACGGGAGTGGGACCTCGGAGGTCTCTCCTCCGAAAATCAGTGGAATCCCAGAGAAAGCGAAGGCACATCGGGTGCCAAAGAAGGCTCCAGAAGAGCCAAAACCACTGAGTTTCGCCACTCCCAACCCCTGGAGCGCCCTGCCAAAGGAAAGTACATGTGGGTACGGGACATGGCAAGAAGGAAGGAGCGACCACGGAGAGCCCCGTGGACGGGCAGGACCAACCCAAGATCTACACCATCCGTGACCATACCCTTGAAGTCCTGATGCACCCGGACGTGCTAGAGTTGCATGCCGTGAGAGTCGTCCATACACCTCATGGCGACGAGCGGCAGTTGCACTTGAAAGTGCGAGTACGGTGCGGACGAGAGGAGAAGGTGGTGGATGTGTTGGTGGATACGGGTGCCCAGGTGAGCCTGGTCCGGAGAGGGTTGTTCAAGGAGGAACTCCTGCAGCCCAGCCGTAGACCGGTACGCCTGAAGGTCGCCAACGGAGAGATCATGGGTGGGGGCACCCATGAGGCCACTATCAGTATGGAATTCTGGGAGCATGAGCGCTTGAACCGCCCTGATCAGGCGAAGAGAAGCACTCTATCCGGGAACTTCTATGTGGCCGACATTACCAATTGGGATATGATCATGGGGTATGACTTCATGGTGGCAAATGCCATTGGAGCCCTTCCCCATCGTGAAACGCTGGTCCGGGAGGATGATGAATGCCTAACATGGCTGTCCACGGAATATGCATGCGGATCATCCCAATGGAATGCTGAGGAAGAGGATCAGATTGTCCAAGCGGTGCAAGCTGTGGGTGCCAAGGTAGGTAGGTAGGTGCACTCGGTCGTGGAGAGGCGCCCCATGGTTCCCCCTGGCGTCGTCCCTGTGACGAACAGGAAGAGGCTTCGCGCGTGAAGAGGGGAGGCGGCTTACTTCCCGCTAGACCTGACTGTTGGCCCCCAACAAAGCGGCCCCGGGCTACGCCGGGAGGGCTGATCGCCGCCAGCGTGACATGCTTGTCTCGCCGGGAGGGTGTGCCCCCGTGCTTGCGCACGTCCCCTCCTTTGGGCGGAACCCTAGGGGTTCACCGGACTTCCTGGCGTATCCCGTTCCCAAGGCGTGCATGCACGTTCTTGGTACTAGGGTTCCGAGGCGCTTGGGTGTCGCACGCTCCGCCTCGAGTCCCAAAGCAGCGCAGGCCTTAGGATGCAGCCTTACCCCCGGTCTCTGGATCTCGTTTGGCCGGGTCACCTGCATGGCACGGGCTGCCTCAGTGCCCGGGCTGTGGGCACTGGGTTTCCTACTGTCGTGTGGCGTTTGTGTTTGGGTCCGGTTGGCGGTTGGGTGCGGGTTTTGTTTACCCCGCCAGTCCTGGCTGGGGTCTTGGGTGGGTGTGTTTGGGCACGGTTTGTGGTGTTGTCCCTCTAGTGTCGGCTGTTTGTGGTGTTCGTGGTTGGGCTTCGGTTTTGGCCTGCTTTTGGGACGTGTGTGGTTTCGTGGGCGCCCCGCTTGCCCCCCGCCGTTTCCGGTTCCGGCGCGCGGTGTGGGCGTGTGTGCTGGGCCTGGGTCTCGCCTGCGCCCAGCCCTTCTTGGCTGGGTTGTCGGGGTGTGTTTTTTTTTTTTCGCTTTGGTTTTTTCTTTTCTTTTTTTTTTTTCTTTTGGCTCTGTGGTCCCTGTCCCTCCATCCCCTTTCTTTCGGGCTGGGCTGGTGGCTCTCTATTTTTTTTTTTTTTCTATTTTCCGTGTCCGTTTTCCCCGTGGTCCGCTGTTACTGGCTTGGTGTTGCCGGTTTTGGGTGGGTGGTCCCCCTGTGCCTCTGTGGGGGTCCTTTTTTTTTTTATTTTTTCGTTGCCTTCTGGGGGGGGGCTTGGCCGCCTGTGGTAGTGTTGGCGGGCGGTTTGGCGGCTGTGGGCTGTTTTCGTGCCTTTTCCCCTTCCCCCCTCCTTTTTTTTTTTTCTTCGGGGGGGGGCTTGCCTGTTCCTCCCTCTGCCTGCCCTGGGCTGGCGCACGCACTGGCCTGCATTCAGTGTTGTCTTCCGGGCTGCTGTCTTCAGTTGCGTTCTGTGTGGTCACGTTCCGGCCCCATGGGTCGGGTGGGCTTTGTACACGGTGGGCTCGGCGCCCTTTCTTGCTGGGTTAGGTCCTGGCTCTGCCGGTTGGGCGGCTGCGCCAGGCGGCTGCTTGTGGTTTTGGGTTAGGGGGCTGGGGCTGTTCGTGTCCTTACCCCTCTGCGGTGCCGGCTGTATTCTTCTGGGTGGTCCGTCACCGTTGTTGCCTGGCGCGCTGTGGCCCCGTGTGTGGCTTGCGGTGCTGGTGTGTGGCGTGGTGGCGCGGCGCCTTCCTGGGTGTGCGGTGGCTGGCTTCGGTTAGTCCCTCAGGTTAGGGTCAGTTGTGTCGTGCTGTGCCGCTCTGTGCCGCGTCGCGTCGCGTCGTGCTGTGGTGCGTTGCTCTGTGGCGCGCTGTGGTGCGGTGTGCCGTGGTCTCGCGTGGTGCTGCGGTGGGTCAGTGGAGGTCAGCCTGGCCTGTATGGGTCGGGTAGGTCTTCGGGAAGTTCTGCTGAATAATCACGGTGTCCTTGGGGCGTGCACGCTGACTCTCACCCATGGACTCAATCTTCACCGGGCCCCACTGACAGGCAGGCGTACTCGGGGTGTAGGAAGACGTTCCTTCTCCAAGGCAGACAAACAGAAATCAGGAGTCGGACGGTGGAGGTGGCTTCCGAACGCTGTTTGAGTGGCGAAAGGCTTGCACTGCAGCTCGGCTGCGCTGGCAGGGACATGAGGGTCCGGGTCGGTGCCGCCGGGGGATGAGCTCATACTTCAGGGTCAGGGGGATGTCCATATCTCCGGTGCTGAACTGCAGGGGTCCGGGGCACCGGTAGTAATCTTGGCTCTTCCAGTCGTCACGGCGCTCGGAGATGGCCTTGAAGGGGGCACCGTCCAGCAGCACCAAGGCCTTCGCGATCGATCACAGCCTTTCACTTCCCCTTGCGGCGCTCGAAATTCATCATGGACGGGATCGGCGTGCCGCCGCAGTGCCATTCCTCCACTGGACGCAACAGGTTGGTGACCGAAGCCCTCACGGACGTGAGGCCAGCTGAGATCAAGCCCCCGGCCGTCAATCCAAGTGCATAGCAGTACTCTGCGTCAAACCGCGACGGTAACGCAGCCCGGCCCTTATAGCCCATGGTGTGGTCGCGTGACGGTCCGTGGGGTTGCCCTCCCTGGGGGCCTGTGCCTTTGTCCCGTGTCCTCTGGGGGTCCGTAGCCGTGGGTGCCGCGGCCGTGGTTTCGTCCTCTTCCGGTGCCTGGTTGGGGTCGTCGCCTGGTGGTGAGGGCGTGGTGGTGCGCCGTGCGGCGGCGTTCCCTGCGGCTTCCTCTGTGGGTGTGGCCCGTACTCCCCGTGTAGGTGTGCCCTCCGTTCTCCGTGTGGTTTCCGGTGGCCGGTGGGCGTGCGCTGGTGTGTCCCGTATGGCTTCGATGTTTGCTTCGGTGGTGTGTGTTGGGGTGTTTGGTGGGGCTGGGGCGGCGCTGGTCTCCCCGTTGTGGTGTGCCCTTCCTGGGTGTGGGTCGTGGTGCCCGCCGTGGTGCTCTTGTCCTCCGTGTCTTGGTCCCCGTTCCTGCCCCGTCCTGGTTCTTGGGTGGTTTCCTGCCCCCATGTGGTGTCGCTGCCGGCGCCCTGTCCCTGCGTGTGGCTGCCCTCACTTGGGGCCCTTCCGTGCCCTCTTGTCTGTGTGCTCCTTGGTGCCCCTTGCCCTTCCCTTGCCCTTGTCCTGCCCCTTCCTGGTGTGGTGGTGGCGGGAGGGGCGGGGTGGGGAGGGGGCGCCGGTGGCCCAGGCTTGGGGGTGGGTGGCCTGGAGCCACCGGCGGAGGGCTTGGGGGGTGTAGGGGGGGCGGAGGCCCTGGACCGCATCGCGGAGGAGGGCCTCCCATGCCGCTTGCGGCATGATGGCCTCCGGGGCGGCCTCGTTGGGGTTTGCGGGGGTGCGGGTGCGCACCTCCTCGAAGATATGCACCATGTGCACCCCTTCGTGCCTTCCCGCTCCCCCGGCCCATTTCACCCAGCGGCGGAGCTCCTGCAGAGCGGGGGGAGACCACCAGGCGAGGTAGGCGGGGGCCCGGGGGGGGGAGGGGTCCGTGTCCGGGGTCCTGGAGCGGCGGAGGGAAGACGTGGACCTGCGGTGGTGGCGGGGGTGGCGGTGCCTGGGGGAGCGGGAGCGGCGGCGGCGGGGGCTGGGGGTGGAGGACGGGTACGGGCGGAGGGGGGAGCGGGAGGGGGACGTGGACATGGGGCGGCGGTGGCGCGCTCGGTGGCGTCCGGGGGAGCGGGAGTGGTGGTGGCGGGGGCTGGGAGTGGTGGATGGGTACGGGTGGCGGGGGGAACGGGGAGCCCGGCGGGGCGTGTGGGGGGAGGGGGAGGTGGACGTGGGGCGGCGGGGGGAGCGGGAGTGGTGGTGGCGGGGGCTGGGTGGCCGGTGGGGGGAGGGGGAGGTGGACATGGGGCGGCGGTGGCGCTCGTGGTGGCGCCCGGGGGAGCGGGAGCGACGGGAGCGGGGTCCCTGAGGGTCGTGGTGGTATCTGGGGGAGTGGGAGCGGCGCGAGTGGGTGGTTGAGGCGCGGTGGGAGTGTGGGCGCCGTGGGCGAGTGTGTCGTGCGGGGGGGGAGCGGGAGCGCCGCCGTTTGCTGGACCGGCCCCCGTCGCTCGAGTCGGGCCAGTCTGGAAGCGTCGGCGGCCTCTGGGGGGCCTCGCGCGGTGCCGCTTGGGGGGGGAGGTCGCCCGTCGTCCTTGGGGCCCCTTCGGCCATCGGATGGTGGCCGGGGGGGTACGGGGCCCCGCGCGGTGCCGCCTGGGGGGGGAGGTCCCCCGTTGTCCATGGGGCCCCTTCGGCCATCGGATGGTGGCCGCGGGGGTACGGCTGGTACGGGGGTGGTGGCTGGTACGGGGGGGGTGGGTATGCGGGCGGGGCGCTCGGTGGCTGCCATCCCGTCCGCTGGTGCTGTTCGTGTACGGGGGGTTGTGGCCCGGTGGGGTAGGGCGGTGGGCAGTGGTAGTGGTGGGGGTGGTGTTGGTAGTGGTGGTGGTGGGGCCGCTGGTGGTGGTGGTGTGTGTAGTGGTGCAGTTGGTGTTGTGGGTATGGCCCATGGAGTCCTTGTGGGTTTTCCGGTCCCCCTTGTGGGGGTGGGGGGTTGGCCATCGTGGGCAGTCCCCGGGGCTGCACTATGTGGTGGGCATGGGGGAAGGGTTGGGGGCCGGGCCTGACGGTGGCGATGGTTGAGGGGTCCCACGTCCCTGGGTCGGTTTGGCCGGCGGTGGTGGTGGTTTGTGGGGGATGGATGACGGGGCGCTTGGTGACGGGGATGTGGACGAGGGTCTGGACGGGGTCCTGCTGGGTGGCCGTCTCCGCGGTGGTGGTGGGTGCCGGCGGGAGGGGGGGGCGGGTTGCGGTGGGCGGGGGGTCCTGGCTTGGGCGAGGGCCCGGGCGGGGGTAGTGTCGGGTGGTTTTGTGTCGTTGCGTATGCGGTGTTGTGTGTGCTCGCGTGGGCGCCGGCTTGGGTTTGGGGTTGGGTTTGGGGTTTGGGTCCGGTTTTGGTTTGGGGTCGGGTTTGGGGTTGGGGTCCGGTTCCAGGTTGAGGAGTACCTCTGTCCGGAGGTGTGAGGGCGTCGATGTCGGGTCGGGGGTCGTCCCGGTGGGTTGCCAGGGTGCCTGAGTCGCCTGTGTGGGGGTTGGCGGGCCGTTGCGTGCGGCCGCGGCTTTGGCTTTCGCCGTGGCCTTGAGGATGAGTTTGGCGGGGAGGGGGGGGTCGGAGGATGAGGTGGAGGAGGTTGAGGACGAGGAGGAGGAGGTGGACGCGGGTTGGGCTGTGATGCGGGCGGGCTTGCGGGCGGCGGCTTCTGCTGCGGCCACGGCGGGGAGGATGGAGGGCATGTCCCCGGGTTGTAGGTTGGGGGCGGGCGGCTGGGGGGGCCCGGTCGTGACCTGGCGGCCCGGCGGGCCGATCTGGTCGGCAGCGGCGGGGGAGGGAGGCGCGGGGCTGCGGCCTTCTCGCTCTGGGCTCGGCTGGGCCCGGGTCCTGCAATGTGCGAGGTCGTGTGGGTTGGTGTCCGCGGGGGGGAACAGTTCGCGTGGGCTGCATTCAGGGGCCGGGGGGGGTGGGCCTGGGTCCTCTGGGGTGTGTGTGGGGGGCGTGGGCGGGCCACTGGGTGGGGTGGGCGTGCCGCGGGGCGCGGGGCTCCCCTTGGCGGGTGTGTGTGGGTTGTCGAGTGTGGCGGGCGGTGAAGGGTGGCCGGTGGGTGGGTGTGTGGCGGGCGTGTGCTGGTGTTCGGGCGGGTGGGGGAGGCCCGTGTCGCGGGGCCCGGGGGTGCGCGCGCTGGTGGGCGTGTGTGGGTCTCCGGTTGGGCAGCGAGAGGGGGGGGGCATGGGCGGGGATTGTGCGGGGGGGTGTGCTGTGCCGGTGTATGTGTTCGTTTGCCGCGCGCTTGCGTGGGCAGTTGTAGGGCGGGCGGTTTGGAGGAGAAGCTTGCCGTCTTCTGCTGCCGCGGCAAGGATTTCGCAGACGAGCTTTCGTATCTGGTGGACCTCTTGGTCAGTGGTGGGAAGGGGGCATGCTAGCTTTGGGCTAAGACCCGCGCGGTTGAGGACCCTGTGGATGGCGTGGTACCCGCAGGTGAGGGACTGTTGCGGTCTGGGGGGGGGGGTTTGGTCGTGTGTCCGGGCCTGCCTCGACTTGTGTGTGGGCGGTGGGGATGGCCCAAACCCAGGGCACGGTCCCCCCGGGTGGCCAGTGGCGCTGGATCCAGTGGGTTAGGCAGAGCATGGCCAATCCCAGGTGGTAGCCCGCCTTCCCTGAGGTGATTTGGGCCAGGGCGCGGGCTGGGGGCGTGTCCCCTGGCTGGAGGACACCCCTGAGGATCCTGTGCTGGGTGGTGGGGTCCCCCACTGCCCCTGGTGGGGCGGTCTCCGGGGCGTACATGGTGTCTGTCCCCTGGATGATCCATTGCTGGCCGGGGGACGTAGCCGTAGCGGCTATCACGTAGTAGTGGCCGCGCTCGAGGACTGTAACCCAGACCTCCGGTGGGGGGTGGCCACTGTCTGTAGGTGGGGGGGGGAGGTCGTCGTCCGGGGTGCGGAGGCCGGCGGCGCGGAGGGCGGTGTCGCGGTTGGGCGCGGTGGCCTGTTCCCACTGCTCCGGGTGGTTCGGGTCCGCTGGGTGGTCCGTCTCTGCTTGGGCCCGCCCTAGGCGTACGGTCCCTCGACGCGTGACGTTGCTGCCGGTGTCGTGCGTCAGGGCCTGGCCCCACTCGATGGGGGGGATCCAGATGGGCTGGCCCCGGGTGTGTTTGCGGGCTCGCCAGAGCACGAGGTCCACTATGGTCTCGTGGAGGCCGCTGCCTGGGGTGGTCAGGTCCCGGAGGGCTTTGACGGTGAGCTTGGTCCAGTCCTCTTGTAGGCGGTACCAGCCCAGGGGGGTGGCCGGGGCCCTGTCTTGGAGGGTCGCTCGGAGGAGGTCAGGGTCGCGGATGGTGGCCGGTGTGGGGGGGGGGTGCTCCGGGTCCGGGGGGGGTGGGCTGGATGGGCTGCCGGGGTCTTGCGTGTCTACGTCGATGTATGGTTGGCCCTGGCTGGGCTCGGCCGGACTGGGCGGTGCCGGGTGGCTTCTTGGGTGCGAGACGGGTCTCGGGGCGCTGTGGTGGTGCCTTGGAGACCTGTGGATGGAGACGGGGGGCGCGTGCGGGGCGTGGAGCGGGTTAGTGGACGTCTGGGTCATGCACGGCATGGTAATGGATGAGACGCTGCATGTGTTCCCTGGCGGCGGGGTCGGTGAGTTGTTCCGCGTGTGTTAGCAGGAGATGTTTGCGGTGTACCATTTGGGCCGCTGCTCTGCGGACCGCTTCTAGCTGGAGGTGTGCTGCTGCCTCCATGGGGCTTTCCGTGTGTTTGGTGAGGTGTCGGTGCAGGGCCTGTGTCACTGCCCCTCTCATGGTGGCTTCTTTGATCAGGGGGTCCCGGAAGAGGTGTTCGGTGGCCTGGTGTGCGTGGCTGTGGGTTGGCCATCCTTCGTGTTGTCGCAGGGTTTCCGCCGGGGACCAGCCCACTAGGGTGTCTCTGTCTGTATGGAGGGGGCATTTCCTGAAGTGTTCCCAGTCCTCCGGGGTGGTGTGGTCGCATGGGCAGCGGGTGTGTTCGTCGGGGACGTGGATGTGCTTGCGGGCGAGCCATCTGGCGACCCTGGTGAGGGGTGGCAGCTGCTCCCTGAGGAGCTGGATGCGTCGTTTCTGGAGGTGGACTGGGACGTTTGCTGGGCGGAGCGCTGAGTGGTAGAGGGGGACTTGCAGTTTGTCCTGGAGCTCCTGGATGTGCGCCCGGCTGTCTGCGTCGCCGAGCACGCGGGCGAGATGTTGGATGGGGTTGGGGTAGTGGTACGCTCTGTCGTGGGAGGAATAGGGGGCGTCCTCTGGTACCCAGTCCGGGGTCTGATGGGGCTCGGGTACAGGGGGCACGTGTTGGAGGTGTGTGTGGTTGCGGCCGAGGTCTGGGATCTGGAGGGCTGGTAGGTGTGTTGTGCGCTGGTGTACTGCCTGGTTGTCGACCTTACCATTTCCGTATTGGTGCCTGTGGGACTCTTGTTTCACGATGTGGAGCTGGACGTAGGGGGGAAGGCTGCGTAGGGCTTTCCAGAGTAGCAGTGCCTGGGTGCCGAGGCTCGTCGCGGTTGCTTTGTGAAGTGGTTGCCTTGCTATGCGGAGGAGCAGGTGTGTGTCGACAGTGGCGTCTACCACGAACCAGACCCGGACGATGTGCGGAGAGTGGGCAGGTAGGTGGGCCGCGACCTCGGTGATGGCGTCGGCCATGGCCCCTAGCTCCCCGTCGGAAGAGGCCACATAGGTGGTGTGGCCCGTGTGGTGGTCCATGTGGTAGTGTCCCCCGGTGTGGGTTAGCTGCAGGGTGGCCCCCCCGGTGATGGGCGTGAGGGCGGATTCGCCTGAGGCGTCGGTGAAGAAGAGCCGGTCCGCCGGTGATGGTTGTGGGAGGCGGCATGGGTTCATGGGCAGGTAGGCGTATATGGCAAGGCCCGTGGCGAGGTGGGCTACTGGGGTTGTGGGCTGCAGGATGGGGGTGGCGTACACCCCTATTCCTTTGGAGATGATCTGCTTGCTTGGGGGGACAGGGCTATGAGTCCCTGCTCCGGCTGTCCTTGTGTGAGGTAGGAGTAGATGTAGTGGAGGATGTAGGCTGTGTCGGGGTTTAGGTCGTGGCATGTGAGGGTTTGTGTTTGGTGCTCCGGTGTGTGGCAGGAGTGGTGGAGTGGATAGTAGGGGTGCTCGTGCTTGCCCTTTTTGCCTGGCTCGTACATGCTGTAACGGATGGCGACCCCTGCCGGGTCGGGGCGGGGGCATGTGGGTGTAGTGGTGAAGAGCCATTTGGGCGCGTGGTCGGGGTTCCATGCTACCGTGGGGTTAGTGTCGGTGCGGTGGAACCATGGGGCTATCCATGCGTAGGCCTGTGGTGGTAGGTGGGTTGTGGGGTGGGTGTGGTGGCGTGCTATGAGGTGTAGTACGGGCCATGGTGTGGTTGGTGCCTCGGGGTCACAGGCCCAACATGTGCGTGGCATGCTCTGGGAATCTTGGGGGACCTTTGGCAGGTCTCGGGCGGTCATGTGGTGCTTCGGTATGCGCCATTTTGCCCCGTGCTGGATGACGGTGGTCTGCGTGGGTTTGGCTTCGTTCGGGGCCAGTAGCAGGGTTAGTGGTGGGACTGGGCCCGTTACTGAGGGGACGGGTTCGTGTTTCGATCCGGTGGGTGCGTAGGGCGGTGTCGCTGGGATGGGTCGCGGGTGTTGCTTTGTGAATTCTCGGTAGGCTGTGCGCATGTCTTTGCTGCCCGGTAGAGTGTGTCCCGCTGCTCGTGCCGTCTGCGTGAGGTACTGGTGGAAGAGGCGGTATTGTGGCCATTCGGGAAGCTGTAGAAAGGGGGTGTGGTGTGCCCCGCTGTGGTGCAGGACTCGCATTTGGGAGAGGGTGACGTATACTACGGTGATGGAGGCCCCGACAAGGTCTATGGTGTGGATGGTGCCCTTGGGGTGATGGTGGAGGTCCCCGCAGAGGACCGCTAGTGGCCCTTTCTCTGGGCACGTGTGGTTGGTGAGTATGGCGTGGTGTGGGGATGGGAGGAGAAGTTGCAGGTGGTTCCATAGGCGCGTGTTCATGTTGGTGGGCATGCCCGTCTGGTGGAGTACCCAGCGCGGGCATGTGTTGCGGGCCCGTTGTGCGGCTTGGAGGCGGATGGCGGTGACCTCGCGGACCTTCGGTGAGTGGTTGTGGGTCATGCGGTGAAGGAGGAGGGCGGTGCGTCTGGTATAGGCTGCTTTCACCTCGTCCCCTATGGCGTCTCCATAGTGGGGCCATGCCGCTCGGATGGCGCGGGTGGGTATGGAGGTGGGCCAGCCCCCGTGTGCTGCCCATGCCTTGGTCACGGCGCGTGTGGCCGGCTGGAGGGCGGTGGTGGGGTGTGTCAGGTGGAGTGCTTGGAAGCCTATGGAGGCGTTCAAGACCCCGGTGAGGTAGTACGCCAGGCTCTGGTGGGACAGGGAGAGGGCCTTGGTGGTCGGGGACGCATATCTGGGGAGATGGGCGAGGTGCGACTGCAACTTGGGAGGGAGGGTGGCGTCCTCAGGGTTGGCGGCCTGGACTACCCCCAGGTGGGTGGTGGTCGTCACGACGTGCATGGGGGGCCCTTGTGGCCCTAGGGTGGGAGGTGTGGCAGACCCCTTGATCATGGCCACTGACTTTGTGGGGTGGACGATGAGGTTGTTGTGGGAGAGGTAGGAGACGGTCACGTCCAGTAAGTCGTTGGCCTGTTGGGTGACCGTTGGTCCGGGGTCCGGGGCATGGGGGTCGTGTGGGGTGTGCGCGACGGTGAGGTTGGTGTCGTCCGCGAAGCCGACCAGGGGGGAGAGGAGGGGGTAGGGTGCGTAGGCCGGGTAGTCCTGCTCGATTGCGAGGGCCAGGGGGAGCGTCACTAGAAGGTACAGGAAGGGGCCCTCTGCTCCCCCTTGGGGGACCCCGCTGCCTGGCTCCAGGAAGGGGGTGAGGCCTGCTCCTGTGCGGACCGTGTATTTGCGGGTGCGGATGTAGTCGGAGGTGAAGTTGTAGAAGGGGAGGCCTAGGCGCTTCCACACCGCTTCTAGAAGGAGCCAGGGGGTGTTCGGGAAGGCTCCCTTGACGTCGAGGGAGGCGATGATGAGGTCCACCGGGTCCATGTCCGCGATGGTGTCCTGGAGGAAGATGGCCTCGTGTGGGGAGCGGCCTGGGATGGCCCCCCAGAGGCTCGCTGGTATGTGGGGGTCCAGGTGGGGGCGGATGCGGCGCAGGAGGATGGTCCAGACGATTTTGACCTCCGTGACCGCACAGACTATGGGGCGCCAGTTGTCCGGGTTTGCCCAGTCCCCTTTTTTGTAGAGGGGGCGGACAACGTTTGCCCAGTCTGGTGGCAGGGGGGTCCGCCCCGTGACGATGTCCCAGAGGCGGTGGGCGAGGACGCGGAGGAGGTGGGCGGGGAGGTGGTAGTATGCCTCTGCAGGGAGGCCGTCGTAGCCTGGGGTTTTGTGTTGCCGGAGACTGTGGATGGCCTTCCGGACTTCGTGGATGGTGAAGGGGCGTTTTTCCAGGTGCCTCCTCTGGGCGTGGTTGAAGACCCGAGGGAGGCGGTCGATTTTGGCCTGGGTGTCTGGGTCCAGTGTGTCTTGGGTGGGGGTGTGTTGCCGGAGGAAGCTGTCTTGGGTGGCTTGAAGCACTGTGGCTGGGTCGTTGGTGAGGGAGCCGTCCTCCTGCCGGACCGTGGTGATGGTGCGGTGGCCGGTATCGGTCATGGCGTCGTTGAGGTGGCGGATGGTCTTGTAGGGGAGTTCATGTTGCGCATACCGTTCGTGTTCCTGGGCGATGCGCTGTTGCCTGTGGATGTGCCACCGCTGCAGGTCCGCCCTGATTTGGGCTATCCGTGTCCTGCAGTGGTGTATCTGGCGGCGGGTTTGGGGGGTGTCGGTGTGGAGGAGGGTGGCCAGTTGTTGCTTCGCATGCCAGAGGTCATGGAGCATGTCCCCCAGGGCTGTGGGTGGTTGGTCGTCGTCTGTGTGGGGTTGTTGCTGGAAGCCGCAGGCGACGGCGGCCGTGCGCATGGCTGTGAGTAGGTCGGTGGGGTCCGGTTGGATGCGCCGGGCGCGGTCTATGGCCCTGTGATATTGGGACCAGGCATGCTTGTCATGCAGCGGGGGCATCTTCAGGGGGGGTGGTAGGCCTTGGTCCGCATCTTCTGGGGGGCTGGGGGGAAGGTTGGGGATGGTGAGGCGGATGTGCAGGGGGCTATGGCCCGTGGGTCCCAGCGGAAGGGGTCCATATCGGGCCTCCGCTCGGATGATGGTGGTGGGGTCGCCATAGCATACGTCGATGCGGGATGGGGCGGCATCCGTTTGGTGGGGGAAGTGGGATGGTTGGCCTTCGAGGCTGGCCGTCAGGTCCACGAGCCCCAGCATTTCGATGGTGTCGCGCACTGCTTGGTCCTGGGGTGTGGCCTGTCCCCCTCGGTCCGCTGGGGTGGGGGCGGCGTTCATGTCGCCGATGATGACTGTGGGGGCGAGCATGGCCATTTGGCGGTATGCCTCGGCCAGGGCTTGGAGGAAGGGTTCCGTGGTTTCGCCGAAGGGGACGTGGGTGTTGATGACGTTGAGTTGCCATCCGTCCCCGACGACCTCATAGACACCTAGCCTCCCTGGGACGCTGAGGTGGTGCACGAGGTGGACGTGGATGCCGGTTTGGGCGTATAGGGGGGTCCCCTTGTGCCAGTAGCATTTGTACGCTTTCTGGTCCGGGGTATATATGGGGGTGGTCTCTGGGGGGTCATCGCGCTGTAGGCCTTGTTCCTGGAAGGTGAGGAGGTGGGGGACCCACCCCGGCCCCTGTGTCATCGGGAGCTCTTGGAGGGCGGTTGTGGCGTCCTTGGAGTATGTGACGGCCGGGTGGTTGGGGTCGAGGAGGTTGACGGTGGCCTCGGTGGGGGCGGGCCGGGGCTGTGGAGGCTTGTGCCCTCGGCCCTTGCCCCGTCAGGGAGGGGGACTGGGGCTTGGGGACTTTTTGCCGGTTCATGGGCGTTTGGGTGGGCGCGGCGGGGGGAGGCCTTGGCTCCACTCCGGGGGGAGCTCCCCAGTGTATTTGGTGCCTGTGTAGGCCTTGTTCTCTTCGGTGCGGAGCCGGATGGGGTGGGCGCTGGTGAGTTCCAGGGTGTCGCCGAGTGGTTTGTCCGGGGCGCTGCTGCCTTGGTCTAGCTCCTTTTGGCGGTGCCAGATCACCCGGACTTGTGGCCCCCCGTTGTCCCCCGGTCCCTTGAGGCGGTACTGGATCGTGCCCTCACACCAGATCCAGTCGCCTGTGTGGTCGTTGCGGAAGGGCTGTTGGACCTTCGCACCTTTTTCGAACCCTGGGTACGCTTCGGGCGGGGGCTGTGCTGGTGGCGGGAGGGAGGATGATGAGGATGCCTGGTCCGGGTGGGGCGGTGGTACTGGTGGGAGGGAGGATGACGAGGATGCTTGGTCCGGGTGGGGCGGTGGTATTGGTGGGAGGGAGGATGACGAGGATGCTTGGTCTGGGTTCGCGGGGGATCGGGAGGTCGCTGCTTTTCCGGCTTGGCTGGGGGCGGGTGCGCCCCTTTGTCGTCTCGTTCGCTTGGGTGGGACTGGAGGTAGCGGGGCATGGGGTTTGAAGAAGGGGTGCGTTGCTTGCTGGTCTGGATCCCTCAGTGGGGGTTCTGCCGGTGTTTGCATTTTCGCTTTCGCGTGGCTGCGTATGATGTCGGCGAGCTTGCGCACGGTCTCCGGGGGATCTGTTGGCCATGGCAGTGCGGCGGGGCTGTCGTCGAAGGGGTGGTGTAGGTGGTAGTTCCTCATGGTCTTGGCCCGCATGACCCAGGCCTCTGTGGGTTCCGGTGTGTCCGGGCCGTTGGGGGAGCCTTGAGCCCAGTAGAGTGCTGTGTGGAGGGCTTCCCAGGGGGCGCCTTCGCGGCCTGTGAGGGTGGTGGCTTGGAGGAGTCGCTGCTGGCCCCGTGGGGCGTCTTCCGGGTCCATTTCCGGGGTATAGGCCTGGGCCGCCATGAGGACTCCGTGTGCCCAGTGGAGGACCCACCATTGGGTGTCCGCCTTGAGGATGTGGATGGCGGGTTGTCGGGGGGGGGTGTCGAGGGTGTCCCACGATGCGATGGCTAGTGGTATCCTGGAGGGGTGGAGGTGTGGGGGGGCCTTGCGGCTTAGGAGTTGATCGATGTGGAAGGGGGTGACGGGATCTTTGGGGCCTTGGGGCGGTGGGGGCATTGCTGGGATGGTTGTGGGGTCCCAGTGGCGTTCGTGGGCGGCGAGGGTGTACAGGGCGGCGGTGATGATGTGGTGGGCTTGCCTCTCCAGGACGATGTGGCGCTCCGTGCCGAAGTCCTTTGGTAGGTGGGCTGCGGGGTTGAGGGTGATGTGGGCCAGGGCGCGTTGGTGGGCCTTTTTTCCCCCGTCTGGGGCCTGTGTCCGTTTGTCCCCCGGGATGTGTTGGTGTTGGTATTTTGGTGGGGCTGGTCCCAGGGCGAGGGATTCTACACCGTGGAGGGGGATGGCGTGTTCCCTGGACCTGTTGGGCAGGATGTATATGCCCGGGTCGCCCGGTACGGTGCCCAGGTACATGTTGCCCGTGATGGTGGGGGCCGGCAGCGGTTGGCGCAGGGGCGAGGTGCATGGGGTGGAGCAGGGCGGGTCATGGTGCTCACACCGGGGGTGGTCGATGCCGTACGGGGTGACGTGTACGGCGAAGGGTCCAACGGCGCGTTGGAGTTTGTGGGGTTGGATGTTGTGGAGGCGCGCCACCGCCCGTGTGTGGGAGCGCCCTTCGCTGATCCACACGGCGTCTGCCCGCGACGCCGCTGGGTTCAGGCAGTCCGTGGTGATGCCTGTGATCGTGCGGTTGTGGGTGGTATCTGATACCCTGGCGGGGGGGGCGCCGATGCGGGGGATGGTGTGGTCGTCGTGGAGGTTGCGGGCCTTGCGCCTCGCTTCGTGTCGGTGCTGGGCCTCCTGGGCGTGGGTGTGCACACCCGTGTGTTTGGGCTTCTTGTTGGGGCGGTCCGCTGTGTGGAAGGGGGTGGGCCAGGAGGGGGCCTGGTGGAGGGTGGGGTGTGGGAGGTCCCCCCGTGTTGCCCATGTGTACAGGGTGGTCGCGGCGGCCCCTTCCGCCTGTATGGTGTATCGCTCGTCGTGTCGGCGACGGGTGACGAGGACGTTGGGGGCCGTCAGCTCATACACCTGTGTGGTGTGGGGGAGGTGGCGGGTGACGGTGATCTTGGCGGCGTCGTTCTTGCGAGTGGTGGTGTGGGGGATGATGTAGTGGGTCGCCCATTCATCCTGGGGGGTGTGTTCTGTCGGGTCTAGCTTGAGCGGGGGGTGAAGCGGCTTCGGTGCTGGGGGTTTGTCTTGGCCCTTCGCGTGGGGCGCCACTCTTGGTTTCGACCAGGTATCGCGGGCCCCAGGTTTCCGGGGCCCCTACCTGTGTGGCTGCCGCTGCTGCGGCTTTGAGGAGGGCGGTGGTGTTGGTGTCTAGAGGGGGGGCCTCCGGTTGGGGGGTGAGGGTGTCATGGTCTTGGTATGCCCACCAAATTGTGTAGCCCCGTTGGGTGTTGCGGTGCGGGGTTTGGGTCTGGGCTTGCTGGATGGATAGGGCGGTCTTGATGTCCTCCGCTGCTTGTGGGTTTATGGGTGTGGCGTATGCCCATACTCCCGGGGCGTGTATGCCGTGTGGCGCTTGGCCTACTCCTCGCATCGGTTGTAGGGTGTGGTGGGTGCGTGGGAGCCCTAGGTGTTCTTGGAGGAGGTCCCCTCGGATGTCCTCCCATCGTTGCTGCCAGGTGTGTGTGTGGTCATTGGGGGCGGGGTAGGTGATGACGATGGCCTGCCAAGGGGTGGGGCCTGGATGCACCAACATAGGTGCCGACGATGCTTGCGGGGGTATGTGGACGGCGTGGGCGGGGGCTGCTGTTACGGGGTCTCCTTCCGTGGGTGTGATCGTGGCATCGCCTTGGACGGTGAGGAGGAGGTGGTGGCGGTCCGTCGGTAGTGCCCAGGTGGTGGTGGGCTCTGTGATCGAGTGGAGGCGGATGGCTTGGAGGCCCGGTGTGATTTCGTCCCACCGGAGTGTGCCGTTGTGGACCGCCCATTCCCGCGGCAGGTCTCGAAACCCGTTTCGGTCTGGGGTGGTGCGGTGTTGTGGGGGGAGCTCCATTGTGGTGATGGGGTGGGTGAGGGGCTCTGTGCGGGGTTGGTCTTGTGTGGTTGATGGTGATGGTGCCTGGGGCATCTCTTCGTCCAGTTGCTGGGGGGCTTTCGCTTCCTGGAGCTCTGCACTGATGGTGGCGAAGACATCTGGGAGGGTGGGGGAGGCGGGGGGGTGGGGTGCCGGATCGTCCCAGGTGATGTGGTATTCCTTCGGGTTCTCGGGGCTTTGCTGTACGGTGATGGTGGCTGTGGCGTCGTCTTCAGGTGTCCATCGGTGTGGATTGTGGTCGAGGGGGTGGAGGGTGACGGTGTGGCGGTGTTTCCAGCTGTGGAACGCTAGGAGGGCGTGGAGGCCGTATCTGGTGTCCCCGGGCGGGCGGGGGTAGGTTTCGGCTGCTGCCTCCAGGAAGGCGTCCGCGGTGCCTTTCCAGGTGTCGTCCCAGAGAAGGTCTTCCTCTGTGCCCCACTCGTTGTCGTACCTTTTCTCCTGCTTCCATCCCTGGAGGGTCGCGTGGTCCTCAGGGAGGTCCCGTTGGACGGACTGGTAGTACTGCTCGGCGTTCATGGGGGCTAGGGTGCTGGCCAGCGTGGTGTAGATGTCCTTTGGGGGGGGGGGCGGTGGGGGCGTGGCGGCGCGGCCGGGGTCGGGCTCCTCTCGCTGGTGTTCCGCGTTCCGGTCTGCGGTGGACGCGGGGGATGTGGAGCGTGGTGGCATGGGGTGGTCAGGCTCTTGCGGTTCCGTGGGTTGCTGGTGGGCTTGTGGGCGCGGGGCCGTGGCTGCCAGTAGGTGTCGGATGGCCGGGAGGATGTCGAAGTCGTCTTCCCAGCAGTGGGCTGGAGCGCACGCCCTGTCAGGGGAAGCGGGGGGGGGCGTGTTGCGGAGCGGTGTACGACAGGGTGGGCGACGCGTGCGGGTGGTGGCGTGCTCGCTCTGCCGTTCTGTTTCCCGCGGGCCCTGACCTTGGGGGTGGTGGTGTTGGTGATGTTGGTGGTGAGGGTGGTGTGGGCGCCGGAGTGGATGATTGTGTCGGTGGCGGCGCTGTT
The DNA here is from genome assembly GCA_964036045.1 of Eutreptiella sp. 'Long Island Sound 2002'. Classification (NCBI taxonomy): domain Eukaryota; phylum Euglenozoa; class Euglenophyceae; order Eutreptiales; family Eutreptiaceae; genus Eutreptiella; species Eutreptiella sp. 'Long Island Sound 2002'. Next base: position 6,434,661 of record OZ038387.1, on the reverse strand, counting down.
GGCGAGGGTGGTATGGGCGTTAGAGTAGATGAAGCTGGTGCTGGGCTATGGTTGATGGTGGTTAGCTGGTGGGTCAGCTGTTGTCGCTGTGGTCGTCGCCGGTGGTGTTGGTGTCTCTGATGACGAGGTGATGGTCGGTGAGCATGGCGTGGGTGACGTATGGGCGTATGTGGTGTTGTCGGCGGTAACGTTTGTGGGCCGGATGTGGCGGTGGTGGCGAGGGTGCTGTAGTTGACGGGTGGTGTGGCCCACGTCGCCTCCGGTGGTGGAGGTGTGATGGGTGCCGTGGTGGTGTCGGCGATGGTGGGGTGCCGCGGGTGGTGTATTGGTTGTTGGTGGTGGATATGTTCCTGGTTTGTGGGTAGTCCCTGTCCGGCGGTGGTGGTGTTGGTGGTGTCGGTGCTCGTTGAGGCCGTTGGCGACGCCGGGGGTTCCTGGTCTCGCGTGGGGTGGTGGTGGCGGTGGTGAGCGTAGGCGGTGCCATGGGCGGTGGTGCCATTGACGGCTCGGCCGGGCGTGCTGGTGCCGGTTTCGGGTGTAAGTGTGGTTCGGGGTGCGGCATTGGTGGGTGGCTTTGACGGCGGGTGGCGTGACTGGTGGGTGGCAGCGGTAGGGGGGTGTCGGTTGTTGGTGAGGCTGTCGTTGTCGGTGTTCCGGTTGGTGCCGGTGACGGTGTCGCTGGCCGTGCAGATGGTGGGGGGGACTCGTACCCTGGGGTCGCCGTGGCGTTCGGTCGACGGTGGTGCTTCCGGTGGTGTTCGTGTGAGTTGGCCGGGAGTGGTGTCGGCGTTGCTCTGGCTGGTGCCGTGCGTGCGGGCTGTGTGATTTTTGCGTCCGGGGTCGGTGGCGTTGGTGACGGTGGTGTGTTGGGGGTTGGCGCCGGTGGTGGCGGTCCGATGGTGAGGGTGCCGGGGACGTTGGGTGGGTCCGCGCTGTTGGGCCTTCTCCTCGCCATTCCTGGCGGAGGGTGCTGGCGGTGGTGTTGCTGGTGGCGAGGGTGTGGTGGTGTTGCTGTGGTGTTTTGTGCTGCTTGGGTGGGTGGTGGGGACCCCTGGTTGATGTTGACGTTACTCCGTGTGACTTCGATGCGGTGGGTGCGATGGCGTGTGGCGTTGTTGTTTCTACCCTTGGTTGGGGGCCTGGTGGGCGGCGCTGGTGGCGTTTGTTCGCCAGCCGTGGTGGCGTCCTTGGTGTTGTCGTCGATGGGGGCGCCCTAGGTGTTACTCTGTGCCGGGGTCGTGGTGGTGGTGTTAGGGGTGTTGTGGGTGACGGTACCTCGGTTCGTCGTTGGTGGGGTTGGCGGTGGTGTGTCTCGCGGTGGTCTGGTGGCGTGGGTGTTTTTGGTGTTGGTGCCGGGTGGCCTGTGTGCTGGTGTTCGGTGGTTCCGGGCGTGCCATTCGTGGCTGGTGTTTGGCCGGTCTGTGGTCCTGGTGGTGTCGGCTGTCCGTGGGTCCGTAGTGACAGGTGTTGCTGCGGTTGCGGTTTAGGGTGACCTTGCTGCGGTTGGGTGGTGGTGTCGCCGTGTTGCCGCTGTCGGTGGTGCCGGTGTTGGCGTTGGTGGGGGTGCCGCCGGGGGAGCTGTGTGTGTTGGCGTTGTAGGGTGTTGTAAGTGCTGCCCTGGCGGTGTTCTGACGGCGGAGGGGGGACCTCGCCACTCCTGGCGGAGGTTCCCATGTGCGTCGTTGGCTGGTGGGTTGGCCTTGGCCCCCTCGGTGTCCTTGCTGCCGATGGTGTCTCACCGGGATGCGGGATGTGGGATGCTCCGGGTTGCTGTCGGTGAGGTCGCACTGCCGGTGGCGCCGTCGGTGATGCCCGTGGTGAGGTCGTTGCGGGCGTTGCCATGGTTCACGGTGTCTCTGATGTTGTTGATGCTGCTGGTGGTTGGTGTGGGTCTGTGTGTGGGTTGTCAGTGGCTGCTGCTGGTGCTGGTGGTGGTTCTGGGTGCGGGCCGGTGGGTGGTGCGGTTGGAACGCCTTGGGTGTAACTTGGCCGCTGGGTGGTTTCTTGTGTTGGTTCGTTGTTGGTTCCGGGCGTCTCCGTTGGTGAGGGTGTTGTGGTGTTCGGTTTGGGTGTTTGCGGCGGTGCAGGTGTGGGTGTTGCAGTTCCTGGCCCTGGGTCTGGGCGTGGCCGTTTGGGTGTTGCTGGGTGTGGGCGTTCGCCTCTCCTGGCTGAGGGCTCGGTGGCGTTCGTTCGCCAGCCGTGCTGGCGTCCTTGGTGACGCCTTTGGTGGGGTTGCCCTAGGTGGCGGGGCCGTGATGGTGGTGTTGGGGGCGCTGTAGGTGACGGCACTTCGGCCCGTCGTTGGTGGGGTTGGTGGTGGTGTGGATAGTGCCGTGGGTGTTGGTGGCGTTGGTGTTGCCGAAGGCGAGGGTGCCTTATGTGTTACTTGGTGGTTGGCGTGTGTCGTGGTGGTCTGTTGGCGTGGGTGTTGTTGGTGTTGGTGCTGGGCGCGGCCTGTGTTTGGGTGGTCGGCGGTTCCGGTCGTGCCACTCGTGGCTGGCCGTCGCGGTGTTGGTGACGGTGCTGGCGAGGGCGCCGCCGGTGGAGCTGTGGCCGTTGTGGGCGCTGCGGGTGTTGCCCTGGTGGATGGTGGTGTTCTGACGGCGGGGGTGGGACCTCGCCACTTCTGGTGGAGGTACCCATGGGTGTCGCTGGCCTGTGTGTTGGCTCCCTTGGTGTTGTTGATGCCGATGGTGTTGTACCGGGCGGTGTTGCCGTGGCGGTTGCCGTTGACGCTCTGGTTTGTCGGTGCTGAGGCCGTACTGCCGGTGTCGGTGTCGGTGATGCCGGTGGTGAGGTCGTTGTGGGCGTCGCTATGGTTCTCGGCGTCTCGGACGCTGCTGATGCTGGTGGTGGTTGGCGTGGGTCTGTGTGTGGGTGGTCAGCGGCTTGCGTTCAGGGCGGTGGTCGGTTTCTGTGGCTCTGTCTGGGGGGGTGTGCAGTAGGTGCTGCTGTTGGTGTAGGTGGCGTAGGCGTTGCTCCGGGTGGTGTCGTGGGTGAGGGTGGTGTTGGCGGCGCCGGTGGTGTGGGTGTCGCCGGGGATTGCATGGTGGTTCCGGGCGCGTGCCCTCGCTTCCCCTGGCCGGGGCTTGGTGGTTTGTTGGCTCACCGGCTGTGGTGGTTTCGGTGTCCTCCGGTGGTAGAGGTTGCTGGTGGCGACGCTGATGGTGGGGTGTTGCCGGCGATGGTGTGCTTGATGCCGTTGGCTTGGGTGATGTAGGTGCTGGAACCGGCGGTGGCATGCGTAGGTTTCGTAGGCGTTGGTGCCGGCGGTGACGGTGTTGGTGAGGGTGTTGTGCTGGCTTGATTTTTGGCGGTGTTGGTGTTTCCGATGGCGTGGATGCCGGTGGCGGTGGTTCTGGGTGCGAGCCGGTGGGGGACCGGATCGGCTGGGTGCGGTCGTTGGTCAGTGTTGGGTGGCTTTTTGTGTTGGTTTGTTGTTGGTGAGGGTGTCCCATGTCCTAGTGTTTTGGTGGGTGCTGGGGTCGCTGGTGTTGCCGATGGTGCCTCCGCTGGTTTCGGGTGTGTCCGCTGGTGAGGGTGTCGTGGCGTCCGGTTTGGGCGTTGGTGGTGGTGCCGGTGTGGGTGTCGTAGTGCCCGGTCCTGGTGTTGGGCGTGGCCGTTCGGGTGTTACTGGGTGTGGCTGTTCGCCACTCCTGGCTGCGGGCTTGGTGGGTCCTCCTTTGCGTCCTAGCGGTTTCTGGCGGCCCTGCAGCCCCCCTGGCGGGGGGGGGTTGCTGGGTTCCTGTTGTTTGGGTTTGTGTGTGTTGCGTGTGTGGTGCGGGCGGCGCCTGCGCTTTTGGTGTGTGGTGTGCGCTTGTGGGGCTCGTGTCGGTGGCGGTTGTGGGGGTGTGTGTTGTGTGCACGCTCGGGCAGTTGTGCGGTGTGTTGGTGGTGCTTTTGGGTGCCTGTCCTCGCCTTTGCGGGCGTGGTTTGGCGGCCCTGTTTGGTGTGGGGGCTGTGTGTCGTGCCCCCCCCCCTGTCTCGGCTGTGTGGTTCCCCGCCCCCCTTGGCTGGGGTCTGTTGGTGGTGTGTCCCCTTGCTGTCCCCTTTGCGTGCCCTCCTCCTTCTGTCTCTTTTCCGTGTCGCTTGGGGCGGTGTCGTGCCCGGGCCTTCCCGGTTGTGGTGTGTGGGTTTCCCCGTGGGGGGGCCGTTGCTTGCACTCCCCGTCAGGGTGTAACTCTGTTGTACGGATGCCGTCCATGGACCTGTTCCGTAGCCAGGTACTCCAGCCGTTCCCCACACCGGGGTCGGGTACACTGTGGGTCGCTGGGGAGTCCTTGCGGGACAGGCGCGTCTCTTGCCTGCCCCGATGGACGGTGTGCCCTACCCGCAGCCCCTCGCTGGGCCCGAACCGCAGTACGTGCCGTGGGGAGTGCTCTTGGTCAGGCCCATTGGTCACCCCCCCAGGCCGGTGCCACCGCGGGCCGCTGACCAACGGTCCCGGGCGTATCCCACCTTATTGCGTGTGCTCAGGTGGGGCCGATACGGTCGGCGGGGGGGCCCCCAAACCCCTGAGGTTGGGTCCCTCGCCTGCGCCCCCCGTGGGCCCTTTTCGTCCCGCCCCCCTTTTCGCTGTGCGGTTTGCGGTGGTTGGTGTCCCGTCTCTCCGGGGTGGGGTGGTGGTGGTGGGGGGGGGGGGGTTTTCGCTGTTCCTGGCTGTGTTGCTTGCGGGCGTGTCGCCCCCTCCTCTGGTCGTGGTTCGCCGCCGGTGTGTGTGTTTGTGGCGCGGTGCGTGCGGGCGTGGTGTCTGTGTTGGTGTGTGGTGCGTGGTTTGTGGTGTGTGGTGTGCGGTGGTGGTGTGTTGGTGGGGTTGTGGCGGGTGTGTGGTGTGGTTGGCCCCTCGCCACTCCTGGCGGAGGTTCCTGTGTGCTACTCCCCGCCACTCCTGGCTGGGTTTCGCTGCCTGTGGTGTTGTGCGGCTCCCCGCCACTCCTGGCTGGGGTTCCGCCGCCGGCAGTGGCGTGTGGTGTGTGGTGTGTGGTGTGTGGTGTATGGTGAGCGGTGGCGGTGTGTTGGTGGGGTTGTGGCTGGTGTGTGGTGCGGTTGGTCCCTCGCCACTCCTGGCAGAGGTTCCCGTGTGCTACTCCCCGCCACTCCTGGTTGGGTTTCGCTGCCGGTGGTGGTGGGCGGTCCTCGCCACTCCTGGCTGAGGTCTCCGGGCGGCGGTGGTGTGTGGTGGGGTTGTGGCTGGTGTGTGGTGTGTTTGGTCCCTCGCCACTCCTGGCGGAGGTTCCTGTGTGCTACTCCCCGCCACTCCTGGCTGGGTTTCGCTGCCTGTGGTGGTGTGCGGTTCCCCGCCACTCCTGGCTGGGGCCTGCTGGCGGCGGTGGTGCGTGGCGTGTGGTGTGTGGTGTGTGGTGTGTGGTGTGCGGCGGTGGTGTGTTGGTGGGGTTGTGGCTGTGGTTGGTCCCTCGCCACTCCTGGCGGAGGTTCCTGTGTTCTACTCCCCGCCACTCCTGGCTGGGTTTCGATGCCGGTGGCGGTGGGCGGTCCTCGCCACTCCTGGCTGAGGGCCCTGGGCGCGGTTCCCCGCCACTCCTGGCTGGGGTTCGCTGGCGGCGGCGGTGTGTGGTGGGGTTGTGGTTGGTGTGTGGTGTGGTTGGTCCCTCGCCACTCCTGGCGGAGTTTCCTGTGTGCTACTCCCCGCCACTCCTGGCTGGGTTTCGCTGCCGGTGGTGGTGTGCGGTTTCCCGCCACTCCTGGCTGGGGCCTGCTGGCGGTGGTGGTGCGTGGTGTGTGGTGTGTGGTGTGCGGCGGTGGTGTGTTGGCGGGGTTGTGGGTGGTGTGTGGTGTGGTTGGTCCCTCGCCACTCCTGGCGGAGGTTCCTGTGTGCTACTCCCCGCCACTCCTGGCTGGGTTTCGCTGCCGGTGGTGGTGGGCGGTCCCCGCCACTCCTGGCTGGGGTCCGCTGGCGGCGGTGGTGTGTGGTGTGCCGCTGTGGTGTGTTGGTGGTTGGTCCCTCGCCACTCCTGGCGGAGGTTCCTGTGTGCTACTCCCCGCCACTCCTGGCTGGGTTTCGCTGCTGGTGGTGGTGGGCGGTCCTCGCCACTCCTGGCTGGGGTCCGTTGGCGGCGGTGTGTGGCGTGGTCGGTCCCTCGCCACTCCTGGCGGAGGTTCCTGCGTGCTACTCCCCGCCACTCCTGGCTGGGTTTCGGTGCCGGTGGTGGTGTGTGGTCCCCCGCCTCTCCTGGCTGCGGTCCGCTGGCAGCGGTGGTGTGTGGTGTGTGGTGTGTGGTGTGTGGTGTGTGGTGTGTGGTGTGTGGTGTGTGGTGTGCGGTGGTGGTGTGCTGGTGGGGTTGCGGCTGGTGTGTGGTGTGGTTGGTTCCTCGCCACTCCCGGCGGAGGTTCCTGTGTGCTACTCCCCGCCACTCCTGGCTGGGTTTCGCTGCCGGCGGTGGTGGGCGTTCCTCGCCACTCCTGGCGGAGGGTCCCGGGCGCGGTTCCCCGCCACTCCTGGCTGGGTTTCGCTGTCGGCGGTGGTGTGTGGTGTGCGGTGTGTGGTGTGTGGCGTGTGGCGTGCGGCGGTGGCGTGTGTGGTGGGTTTGTGGCTGGTGTGGTTGGTCCCTCGCCACTCCTGGCGGAGGTTCCTGTGTGCTACTCCCCGCCACTCCTGGCTGGGTTTCGCTGCCGGTGGTGGTGTGGTGTGGTGGTGCGGTGGGCGTGTCTTCCGGGTGCCCTTCCCCTTGGCCTTGGTGTGTGTGTGTGCGCTGTGTGGCCCTTCGTGTTGGTGTGGGTGGCGTGGGGGGGGGGGGGGGTCGCGCTCGGTGTGGCTGTCGTGCGTGCGCGTGTGTGTGCTCGCGGTGTGTGGTTGGTGGGGTGGGGTGTGTCATACCTTGGCTGGTTCTCGTCGTCGGTCGTCGGCATGTTTCAAAAGGCAGAAGAAGAGGTCCTGTAGATGCGTAGCAGAGATGCGTGGCATGTGTGATGCGTAGCACGTACCTTTCCTTTCGTCCCATCATGTTTTCTTCCCCTGTTGAGAAACAGCGTGCGCAGGTCCTTTTTTTTTTTTTTTTTTTTGCGTGTTGTGTTTTGTGTCTCCTCCCTCGTGTTTTTTTTTTTTCCTCGCTGCGTCTTCGATAACATACCTCTCCGCATTGCGTTTCCCCTATAGAGAGGGCGTGGAAGGCGGTTTCGTGTTTTTTTTTTTTCAACATACTTGTTGTACCTTGTGCCGCTTCTTGTTGCCGTCCCCTATAGAGAAAGCGTGTGTTTGTTTGTGGGTGGGGCGGGGGTGGGGTTGCATACCATGACTTTCCTTTGTCTCGTCTCCGTCTTCGTGCATCTTGCGGCTTTGTGTGCGTTTGTGTTTTCGTCCCCTTGGCGCCTTCCCTCGCATTTTTAACATACTTGTTCGTCATACCTCCATACCATTGTTTCCCCGTGGTACGTGGTCATTCCCTATAGCGAGAGCGTGTGTGTGTTTGCGGGCGGGGCGGTGTGGGGTTCATACCTTGTTTTTCCTTGCTCTTGTCTCCGTCTTCTCGCTCCTTGCGGTCTTGTTTATGTGTGTGCGTGTGTGCGTGGTCCGTCCCTTTGGCGCCCTCCCTCGTATTGTTAACATACTTGCTCGCCATACCGTTGTTTCCTCGTGGTTGGTGGGCTTCGCTTGTTCGCCTTTTCATTGTTTCCCCTTTGTCCGTGGCCGCCCCATACCTTTTGCGCTTTTGTGGATTTTTTTTTTTTCGTGTATCTCGCGGCGGTCGGGGCCTATGGAGGAATAAATATGGGGGATATATGGTTGTGGTTTGTGTTTGCGGGCGTGCCTTTTGACGTGCGTGGCGGTTCGTCGTTCTTTTTTGCGTGCGGTGTTGTCCCTTGGCGCCCTCCTTCGCAACATACTTGGTTTTCTCATCCACGTATGTGTAGCGGTGGATACGATATGTAGGACGCATGGGGCCGTAACATACTTGGTTGTCATACCTCGTTTTCCCGTGGTCCGTGGTCGCGTCTTTTTTGTTTGTGGTTTGGTGTTTCTCTTTTTGTTGCGTTTCCTTCTCTCTTTTTTTTTTTTTTTTGACGCGCACATGTCGCCTAGCTCCTATGGCACGCACTTTGCTAGGTGGCTCGGCGCTCGCTTTGTTCTTGTCTTCGTCGTCGTGGCTCGCTTGTTTTTGGTGTTCGCCTCTTTTCTTCTTCTTTGTTTGTTCACCGCCGCGGGGTTACCCATCCCTCGTGTGGGTGCCAAGTCCAGAGGAGACCGCGGAGTTCAGCTCACGGAGTATGGAATGGCGCCGCAGTTGTATGCCAGGATGATCCAGACGCTGGGAGCCGAAGCGCCCGAGACGGACGTCTTTGCTTCCCGGGATGCCCCACTTTTGCGGAAGTGTAGGAGGCATTGGCATCGAGGAGACTCAGCCTGGCATAGGCATTGGGGTTTGAAGGAGTGGGGGCCCATGTATTGGCATGGCTCCCTGGATAACACCAGACGTACGGTGGAGAAGATCGCCGCGGATAGGGCGAAGGGGATCCTGGTCATAACCGGCATAGGATCCACCCCATGTCCGCTGGAGGGTCTCAAGTCGACGCTGGACTCCATCACCCTGAACGAGATGTCATTCGGGCCAGAGGAGGAGTTGTTCATCGACGCCAAGGGGGTATCAATGCCCTCCCCGGGTCAAGCGTGGGGTACCAAGGCTTTCCTGGTGGATGGGGCGCAAGCCCAGCCCACGGGTGATGAAGCATTCATCCGTAGGGTGGAGGCGGTGCCCATGAAGGTCATGTTTGAGCCCAAGGAGGGGACGGATCAGCCAATTGATGGCATTGACGTCCTGTCCCACGCCGAGATCGACGACGTCGTCAACTACATGCAGATGGGGACGCACGACCGTGTGGCAGCCAAGAAGAGGCGGGCCATGGTCACATCTCCGCATTGGTGGGATGACAAGATGTTGGTCACCGGCAAGTACGAGAAGGATGAGTTCGTGGCGAGGGTCATGGATCACATCGCGGACCAATACGATGGTCCGGTTGGGTCGGACCCACCAACGTGGGGTTTTCCAAGAGTGGGAACCGGTAGCGACGAGCACCAGCCCGAGGCCGCAAATTTTCGAAGATTATCGGTGGGAGTCGAGACCCACGACGATGAAGACGGCATATCGGACGAGGAGAAGTCGGACTCGGACCCAGAAGAGGCCTATACCGCAGTGCGGTCGGTTGTATCTATACCGAAGCAAGCGGCTGAAGAGGCCCAGGAGAACCCGAAGGTCGCCGAGCTGAAGGAGAGGCTGATCAATGCCTATCCGCGGCTATTCAGTGGCGTCGCCAACAAGAACCCTCCAGATCGTGGGAGGTTCGGCACAGCGAAGATCAAGCTGAAGCCGAACCCCAAGATCTATCGTCATCGGGAGTAACAACTTCAGGGCGATCGGGCCGAGGCCATGAAGAAGCTGTTGGCCGAGTTCATTGAGCGGGGATGAATCGAGCCCTCCGACAGTGAGTGGGCCAGCCCAGCCTTCATCGTGCCCAAGAAGGAGAAGGGCGAGTGGAGGTTGGTGGTTGATTACAGAGGTTTGAACGAGCAGACCGAGCACGACTCGTACTCGCTTCCCCTGATCGACTCCAATCTCCAAAAACAACAGAAAAAGCGGATCTTCGCGGTGTTGGATCTGGAACACGGTTATCACCAGATGCCGCTACACCCGGACTCCAGGCCCTGCACAGCGATGTCGACGCCGCTGGAGCCCATGCAGTGGAAAGTGGTGCCTATGGGCGCCAAGAATGGCAACGCCGCTTTCCAGCGCATGATGGAGGACCTACTGGGTCCTGTCCGGGACTGTGCCGATCCCTTCGTGGATGACATCATCATCGGGTCCGGCACGGAGAACATGACTGAGGACGAGCTCATCGACGCGCAGGAGAAGGATTGAAGCATTTTCGGCGGGGGTGATGTCCGTGCGTCCACAGAAAAATCGAAAATCCTTCAACCCATCACCCCAACCTCTCCAAGTACTACATGAAGTCTATTCCAAACTTCGATTCCATTGGAGTTGCGTAAATGGTCTTGGAATCCTTGCTCACCCGACGGGGAGCGTCCGCGGACACAATCTGGCGTCTATGGACAAAGAGATGGTATATGTAACATAATAAATGCGTTGACATGTACAATGTATATGTATCACCTCTAAACTATAAAATAGCTTAGAAAAAGGGACGAAACGATGGTGGCGGCGTCGCCGCCATCAGAAAAACTGACAGCTACGAGTCGTTGCCATCAGGATCTCCACTGAGATCCTGCCCAAACTGGGCCAAACAGTGACTTTTGGGCAAAAAACAGTGAAATATAGTGTTTTTTTGAGCCAAAAACGCTCATTTCACGCGTCTCCCCCCAACGCGTCGCGTAGCCGACACGACGCGTTTCTGTACCAATTCAACCCACATATGAAAAGGCCCACTGTTGGGCCACACCATGGGCGTCTGGGCGATTCCTGGAATCGCCTCAGCATTTTTTGAAAAATGCGTGAACGTGCTTAACTTCGCAAAAATTGACCTTCGCGGAACGCCGCGAAAAAGGTCACGCTACAATCTTTTAGTTCTAAAAACGATAAAACAATAATAAAATTGCCTAAAATCTTTAGAAATCGAGAGTTAAATCCTCGATCTGGGGCTGCGTCGCGCAGGCGACGACTGTCGTCGCCAGCCCAAAAAAGACGTAAAATGACGATTTCTGGGGTATTTTACAGAAATCCCACAGAAATCAGGATGCCGTACCATCCACAGGAAAATTCCTGATCTGGCCTGGCGAAGAGCGCCACAGGCTGGGCAGCGGGTATGGGTGAAGCACCCCATACCGCTTCACCCCCCTCCTTAGAAGCCTTGCCTATATCCAAAGGAAGGCAAGGCCAAGGAGGCGCTCTGACCCCTGCAGTGCCCTGGTTTCAACTCTGATTCAGCAGGACAGTGGGGGGGGGGGGCTTCGTGAGTAATTTACATGCCACACACATGTAAAAAAAATTTTTTTTTGATCTTGAAATATTCATAGGGCAATTGCCCCTCAGGCGACCACACTGGTCCCTGGCACTCCTCGTAGCCTCTGGTGACCAAACCAGGGGCGCTGCAGGGCCTTCCGCCCTGACTGATGGCGCTTAGGCGCACATATGGGCCCTTTTTCTCCATGGGCATGGAAACATAATAATTCAATAAATTCGGAAAAAATTATTTAGGGTCAAACCCAAGGCAACGACTTCCTCGAGCCTGAATTTAGGGCCATTTCCTGCCCAAGGCGACGAATTCCTCGTGCCTTTTAGGGTCGATTCCCAACCCAAGGTGACGAATGAACGCACCTGATTTGGGGGATTTAGGGTCATTTCCTACCCAAGGCGCCCCACGCCTATTTAGGAAGGGACCTCCCGGAGGGTCAACCAACCCAAGGCGACGAATTAACGCGCCTGATTTGGTTACTGGTGGACGAGCAGCGCCTTCCGCGCAGCATGCTGTCGTCGCTTCAAGGATCAACCATCATAGAAGTCCACGCCACTTGTCAAGCTGCTGCTGGGTCCAGAATTCCTCAAGACCTCTGCTGGGATCGTCGTCGTCACCGCAGGAGCTCCTGGAGCTGATCTCAGGGCTGTTGTCGTCGCTGCTGTTGCCTTGGGGGCCAGTCTTGGCCCAGGCGTCCCTTCTTGCACTGTATTTCCACCAGTGCAATACCTTAGGCTGCAGTCTGTTGCGCTGCGGGAGTTGTCGAAAACCAGGCAGCAGGGCAGGACCTCGACGTTGTGGGAGCTCATCGACAGGTCCGCCAGTGAACCACGCGGACAGCGGCAAGAACATTTTGAAGCATTTTCGGCGGGGGTGATGTCCGTGCGTCCACAGAAAAATCGAAAATCCTTCAACCCATCACCCCAACCTCTCCAAGTACTACATGAAGTCTATTCCAAACTTCGATTCCATTGGAGTTGCGTAAATGGTCTTGGAATCCTTGCTCACCCCACGGGGAGCGTCCGCGGACACAATCTGGCGTCTATGGACAAAGAGATGGTATATGTAACATAATAAATGCGTTGACATGTACAATGTATATGTATCACCTCTAAACTATAAAATAGCTTAGAAAAAGGGACGAAACGATGGTGGCGGCGTCGCCGCCATCAGAAAAACTGACAGCTACGAGTCGTTGCCATCAGGATCTCCACTGAGATCCTGCCCAAACTGGGCCAAACAGTGATTTTTGGGCGAAAAACAGTGAAATATAGTGTTTTTTTGAGCCAAAAACGCTCATTTCACGCGTCTCCCCCCAACGCGTCGCGTAGCCGACACGACGCGTTTCTGTACCAATTCAACCCACATATGAAAAGGCCCACTGTTGGGCCACACCATGGGCGTCTGGGCGATTCCTGGAATCGCCTCAGCATTTTTTGAAAAATGCGTGAACGTGCTTAACTTCGCAAAAATTGACCTTTGCGGAACGCCGCGAAAAAGGTCACACTACAATCTTTTAGTTCTAAAAACGATAAAACAATAATAAAATTGCCTAAAATCTTTAGAAATCGAGAGTTAAATCCTCGATCTGGGGCTGCGTCGCGCAGGCGACGACTGTCGTCGCCAGCCCAAAAAAGACGTAAAATGACGATTTCTGGGGTATTTTACAGAAATCCCACAGAAATCAGGATGCCGTACCATCCACAGGAAAATTCCTGATCTGGCCTGGCGAAGAGCGCCACAGGCTGGGCAGCGGGTATGGGTGAAGCACCCCATACCGCTTCACCCCCCTCCTTAGAAGCCTTGCCTATATCCAAAGGAAGGCAAGGCCAAGGAGGCGCCCTGACCCCTGCAGTGCCCTGGTTTCAACTCTGATTCAGCAGGACAGTGGGGGGGGGGGGGCTTCGTGAGTAATTTACATGCCACACACATGTAAAAAAAAGTTTTTTTTTTTGATCTTGAAATATTCATAGGGCAATTGCCCCTCAGGCGACCACACTGGTCCCTGGCACTCCTCGTAGCCTCTGGTGACCAAACCAGGGGCGCTGCAGGGCCTTCCGCCCTGACTGATGGCGCTTAGGCGCACATATGGGCCCTTTTTCTCCATGGGCATGGAAACATAATAATTCAATAAATTCGGAAAAAATTATTTAGGGTCAAACCCAAGGCAACGACTTCCTCGCGCCTGAATTTAGGGCCATTTCCTGCCCAAGGCGACGAATTCCTCGTGCCTTTTAGGGTCGATTCCCAACCCAAGGTGACGAATGAACGCACCTGATTTGGGGGATTTAGGGTCATTTCCTACCCAAGGCGCCCCACGCCTATTTAGGAAGGGACCTCCCGGAGGGTCAACCAACCTAAGGCGACGAATTAACGCGCCTGATTTGGTTACTGGTGGACGAGCAGCGCCTTCCGCGCAGCATGCTGTCGTCGCTTCAAGGATCAACCATCATAGAAGTCCACGCCACTTGTCAAGCTGCTGCTGGGTCCAGAATTCCTCAAGACCTCTGCTGGGATCGTCGTCGTCACCGCAGGAGCTCCTGGAGCTGATCTCAGGGCTGTTGTCGTGGCTGCTGTTGCCTTGGGGGCCAGTCTTGGCCCAGGCGTCCCTTCTTGCACTGTATTTCCACCAGTGCAATACCTTAGGCTGCAGTCTGTTGCGCTGCGGGAGTTGTCGAAAACCAGGCAGCAGGGCAGGACCTCTACGTTGTGGGAGCTCATCGACAGGTCCGCCAGTGAACCACGCGGACAGCGGCAAGACCATTTTGAAGCATTTTCGGCGGGGGTGATGTCCGTGCGTCCACAGAAAAATCGAAAATCCTTCAACCCATCACCCCAACCTCTCCAAGTACTACATGAAGTCTATTCCAAACTTCGATTCCATTGGAGTTGCAAAAATGGTCTTGGAATCCTTGCTCACCCCACGGGGAGCGTCCGCGGACACAATCTGGCGTCTATGGACAAAGAGATGGTATATGTAACATAATAAATGCGTTGACATGTACAATGTATATGTATCACCTCTAAACTATAAAATAGCTTAGAAAAAGGGACGAAACGATGGTGGCGGCGTCGCCGCCATCAGAAAAACTGACAGCTACGAGTCGTTGCCATCAGGATCTCCACTGAGATCCTGCCCAAACTGGGCCAAACAGTGATTTTTGGGCGAAAAACAGTGAAATATAGTGTTTTTTTGAGCCAAAAACGCTCATTTCACGCGTCTCCCCCCAACGCGTCGCGTAGCCGACACGACGCGTTTCTGTACCAATTCAACCCAGATATGAAAAGGCCCACTGTTGGGCCACACCATGGGCGTCTGGGCGATTCCTGGAATCGCCTCAGCATTTTTTGAAAAATGCGTGAACGTGCTTAACTTCGCAAAAATTGACCTTCGCGGAACGCCGCGAAAAAGGTCACGCTACAATCTTTTAGTTCTAAAAACGATAAAACAATAATAAATTTGCCTAAAATCTTTAGAAATCGAGAGTTAAATCCTCGATCTGGGGCTGCGTCGCGCAGGCGACGACTGTCGTCGCCAGCCCAAAAAAGACGTAAAATGACGATTTCTGGGGTATTTTACAGAAATCCCACAGAAATCAGGATGCCGTAGCATCCACAGGAAAACTCCTGATCTGGCTTGGCGAAGAGCGCCACAGGCTGGGCAGGGGGTATGGGTGAAGCACCCCATACCGCTTCAGGATCTGCGCCGAGTGCTCAGCGAGTTGGACAAGCACAACATGGTGTGCAAGCCCACCAAAGCCTCACTCTTCGTGAAGGAAGTGGAGTTCGCGGGTCACGTGGTTGGTCATGGGCAACGCCGTCCCATGCCTGGGAAGCTGGCGTCCCTGCACCACTGGGAAAAGCCCCAGACCATCAGCGAACTCCGATCCTTCATGGGGTTCTGCAATTACTATTCGGGCTATGTCCGGATGTATGCAGAACTCCCGGGGCCGTTGCACAAGATGCTGCAAGTGGGCAAGTTCGATGGCTGGAAGGGGAGCAAGAAGAAGCTTGCCTGGACCCCTGAGGCTGAGGATGCGTTCAACCGCCTGAAGGAGCGACTCCTGGGGCAGTTGGGGCTATTCTTGGTGGACCCGGACAAGGGATTCGTGCTACGGACGGACGCCTCGGACTATGCTGTAGGGGCAGTCCTCGAGCAGATCCGGGACGACGGGTCACACGTACCCGTGGCGTTTTGGAGTCGGATCCTGGCCGAGGGCCAACGCCGCACCTGGACCGCGAGGGAGAAGGAGACATACGCCATTGTTTGTGCGCTCAGGAAGTGGTCTGGCCACATGGGATTGCAACCGGTGGTGGTTTGCACGGACCATCAGTCCTTGCAGAGCTGGCACAAGGAGCACGTCGACACCCCCTCGGGACCGGCGGCACGGAGGGCCCGATGGCATGAGACGTTTGCCAAGTTCGACCTGAGCGTCGTATACGTCCCGGGGAAGGACAACACTGTGGCAGATTGCCTCAGTCGATGGGCCTACCCCGCGGGCAAGGCTTGGATGGACATATCCAGCCATGGGGACGCTGAGGAAACCGAGGAGGCCAAGCGCATCATCGAGATGGAGAAGGCCATGGAACAAGAGGGGGTCAAGTGCTTTGTGGTGATGGCAAACCGTACGGACCTGGCCAAGTTCCGGGGTGCCCGCGTCCAAGCTATTCGAGAGGAAACCCTCGAGCAATGGATGGGGGCCCCTGTAGAGCTAGTCAGGTCGGTGCTCACAGAGGACTGGTCGGATGACTATGCGGCATCCGAGCACTGGAGCAAGTACTGGAACGCTGTGAGCGCCCCGTCGGACGACGATTGGCCCGAGGGCTTGACCGAGGATGGCGACAAGTTGTTCCTCAAGGACAAGCTGCTGGTGCCCGAGAACCGAGTGGAGGAGCTCATTGATCATTGGCACAACGCCCAGCTCATGCATCCTGTCCGAGACAAGATGCAGCAGGACCTGGAGTGGCGTTTCAAGTTCCCTCCGGGGTACTACGCCATCCTGGATAGGTACTGCAGCGACTGTGCCGTGTGTCGGGCCACGAAGAGCCCCAACCACTCCACAGCGGGCAACCCGGTGTACACGGCTATACCGGAGGCCCCTATGCGGTCCGTGGCCATGGATGTATTCGCCATGCCTGAGGTCACCGTGGAAGGAGAGACCTACGACTGTGTCATCCTGGCGGTGGACAGGCACAGTGGGTATATTGAAGCGTTTTCGTGACCCTCCTGCAAAGCACCGCAATTTCTGCAAGAATCGAACATTTCGTGAGTCGGTTTAAGTAGCTTAAACTGTTCTAAGGCGTTAGCCACAGGCCTTTCGAATCTACATGATGCCTGTGAAAACACGGAAAAACAGTGAAATCTCACGCATATTTACAAAATGTGGCACAACAGCATAAATTTATTATAGTAACTGCTATTCTAATATAAAAATCGGCAATTCTAGCTATTGCTCTGTCGCTTTCGTGATCCCATTTTACGTCATAAAATGCGCTGTTCAGCGCACGTGCGAGCCACAGCGGGTAGCGGTAGGGAGACCCTGCCGCTACCGCTTCACCCCCCTTCTTAAAGGTTTGTTTATCCTCCAGGAGGAAAAACAAACCCCAGAGGTAGCCTTTTCCTAGGTGTCCGGTGGGGAGCACCACTACTACCCTCAGGCAAAAACCTGCTTTGCCACTCTAGGAAAATAAAAAGAAAAAGGCCTTGGGTGGCCTGCCCCGTTTGTTTCGAAAACCTGAAAAAGTTTTCAGTTTCCCGAAAACCTCCATGCTTTCAAAAACCAAACAACAGGACAGGCATGCACACAGCAGAACACAACTCAGCATCAACTCAACGTTGCTGTGTCAGTTCGTGCCTTACCCAGGCACCGTGCACTGTACTGTACAAGTGCGGGTGCGTGTGCCAGGGGCCGGTCGGCCCCATATATACATGGGTTTTAAGACCCACATATATACCCGGTTGGTGGAGCCTGACAAGACTGGGCTCTCACCACGGCAAGTCTGACAAGACTGGACTTGCGCACCGGTGTTCCAACAAACGGAAAATTAAATTATCACCGTCTCCAACGGCGGCTGCCACTGCCGGGCGTCTGCGTCCCGCTGTCTTGGCCGGTCGCTCCGCTGGTCGTGGCGGTCTTTTTCGGCGTCTCGAAGGCAACTTCCACCTTCTTCTTCGCTTCGCCCGTAGCGGACTTCGTCTTGGACGTCTTCTCCAGGCGACGGACTCGCTCTTGGAGACTCTCCTGCTCCGACTTCAGGGTCCGGATCTCCGCTGCTGCACTCCTCGCCCACGCTGCCATCTCCACGGCCCAGGCCTTCAACTCCACCGTCTCGGTTGGTAGGATGGCGATCTCCGAACTTAACCGGCTGGGACTGGGGTTGCGTGGATGTCCGGCGAACGCTCCTCCACGTTGGGGTACTGGTCGGTACTCCGGCGCTTTCTGGGGCGCTGTTTGGCGCTCCCTTGACGCTTGACCACGGTCTGCGTGACCACGGCTTGGACCTTGTCTTTGGTGGTGCGCTGATTGGCGCTCCGGCGTTCTCCAGGACGCTGGTTGGCGATCCCACGCTGCTTGACGATGGTCCGGCTTGCGGAAGAGCTCTCTTTCGACGGCTGGTTGGCCGTCACGGTATTCCGGATCGCGGCTGGTACTGCCGCTCTTGGGACGGCTGACGCTGTCGCCGTGCTGGTTCCCACGGCCATACGGTTGACGGCTGGAAGGGCCATACCTCGGTTGCTCGAACGCGGGACTGCGGCTCGAACTTGGCCTTGGACTGGGACTCCAGTCTGACGCGTCGCTCATGCTGTCCAGGTTGTAGCCGCCATGTTGCGGTCCCCATGTCCTGACGCCGCTGCTGTCGCTGCTGCTCATCTGGAACAATGCGGAGGCACTTGCTGCCTCGTCGGCGGCGTGCTGCGGCTGACGGCCACGTTGCGGTGCTGCTTGGCGCTGCGCCTAGCGCCTTCTGGTTCCAGCGCGTGTTAGCGCCGCTCCTCGGCGCTGCGATGCGCTGCGGCTTGCGGCTGTCCCTGTTCAGGGTTGTTAGAACAGTTTTGAAGCGTTTTCGTGACCCTCCTGCAAAGCACCGCAATTTCTGCAAGAATCGAACATTTCGTGAGTCGGTTTAAGTAGCTTAAACTGTTCTAAGGCGTTAGCCACAGGCCTTTCGAATCTACATGATGCCTGTGAAAACACGGAAAAACAGTGAAATCTCACGCATATTTACAAAATGGGGCACAACAACATAAATTTATTATAAAAACTGCTATTTTAATAGGAAAATCGGCAATTCTAGCTATTGCTCTGTCGCTTTCGTGATCCCATTTTACGTCATAAAATGCGCTGTTCAGCGCACGTGCGAGCCACAGCGGGTAGCGGTAGGGAGACCCTGCCGCTACCGCTTCATGAAGCATTTTCGGCGGGGGTGATGTCCGTGCGTCCACAGAAAAATCGAAAATCCTTCAACCCATCACCCCAACCTCTCCAAGTACTACATGAAGTCTATTCCAAACTTCGATTCCATTGCAGTTGCGTAAATGGTCTTGGAATCCTTGCTCACCCCACGGGGAGCGTCCGCGGACACAATCTGGCGTCTATGGACAAAGAGAGGGTATATGTAACATAATAAATGCGTTGACATGTACAAGGTATAAGTAACAATTCTATACTATAAAATAGCATAAAAAAGAAGACGAAATGAAGGCGACGGCGTCGCCGCCATCAGAAAATCTGACGGCTACGAGGCGTCGCCATCAGGATCTCCACTGAGATCCTGCCCAAACTGGGCCAACCAGTGGTTTCTGGGCGAAAAACAACAAAATAAAGTGATTTTTGAGTCAAAAACACTCATTTTGCGCGTCTCCCCCCAACGCGTCGCGTAGCCGACACGACGCGTTTCTGCGCCAATTCAACCTACATATGAAAAGGCCCACTGTTGGGCTACGCCATAGGCGTCTGGGCGATTCCTGGAATCGCCTCAGCATTTTTTGAAAAATGCGTGAACGCGCTACTTTTCGCAAAAATGGACCTTCGCGGAACGCCGCGAAAAAGGTCACGCTATAATCTTTTATTTCTAAAAACGATAAAACAATAATAAAATTGCCTAAAATCTTTAGAAATCGAGAGTTAGATTCTCGATCTGGGGCTGCGTCGCGCAGGCGACGACTGTCGTCGCCAGCCCAAAAAAGACGTAAAATGACGATTTCTGGGGTATTTTACAAATATCCCACAGAAATCCGGATGCCGTAGCATCAACAGGAAAATTCCTGATCTGGCCTGGCGAAGAGCGCCACAGGCTGGGCAGCGGGTATGGGTGAAGCACCCCATACCGCTTCACCCCCCTCCTTAGAAGCCTTGCCTATATCCAAAGGAAGGCAAGGCCAAGGAGGCGCTCTGACCCCTGCAGTGCCCTGGTTTCAACTCTGATTCAGCAGGACAGTGGGGGGGGGGGGGGGCTTCGTGAGTAATTTACATGGGGGGGAGCACCACACACATGTAAAAAAAATTAATTTTTTTTGTTTTTTTTTTTGATCTTGAAATATTCATAAGGCAATTGCCCCTCAGGCGACCACACTGGTCCCTGGCACTCCTCGTAGCCTCTGGTGACCAAACCAGGGGCGCTGCAGGGTCTTCCGCCCTGACTGATGGCGCTTAGGCGCAATTATGGGCCCTTTTTCTCCATGGGCATGGAAACATAATAATTCAATAAATTCGGAAAAAATTATTTAGGGTCAAACCCAAGGCAACGACTTCCTCGCGCCTGAATTTAGGGCCATTTCCTGCCCAAGGCAACGAATTCCTCGTGCCTTTTAGGGTCGATTCCCAACCCAAGGTGACGAATGAACGCACCTGATTTGGGGGATTTAGGGTCATTTCCTACCCAAGGCGCCCCACGCCAATTTAGGAAGGGACCTCCCGGAGGGTCAACCAACCCAAGGCGACGAATTAACGCGCCTGATTTGGTTACTGGTGGACGCGGGGCGCTCTCCGCGCGACCTGCTGTCGTTGCTCTTGGGATTTGCCATCCACACCACTCGTCAAGCTGCTGCAGGGTCCAGATTTCCTGAAGACCTCTGCTGGGATCGTCGTCGTCGTCGCAGGAGCTCCTGGAGCTGATCTCAGGGCTGTCGTCGTCGCTGCTGTTGCCTTGGGGGCCAGTCTTGGCCCAGGCGTCCCTTCTTGCACTGTATTTCCACCAGTGCAATACCTTAGGCTGCAGTCTGTTGCGCTGCGGGAGTTGTCGAAAACCAGGCAGCAGGCGTCCACCTCGACGTTGTGGGAGCTCATCGACAGGTCCGCCAGTGAACCACGCGGACACCGGCAAGACCATTTTGAAGCATTTTCGGCGGGGGTGATGTCCGTGCGTCCACAGAAAAATCGAAAATCCTTCAACCCATCACCCCAACCTCTCCAAGTACTACATGAAGTCTATTCCAAACTTCGATTCCATTGGAGTTGCGTAAATGGTCTTGGAATCCTTGCTCACCCCACGGGGAGCGTCCGCGGACACAATCTGGCGTCTATGGACAAAGAGAGGGTATATGTAACATAATAAATGCGTTGACATGTACAAGGTATAAGTAACAATTCTATACTATAAAATAGCATAAAAAAGAAGACGAAATGAAGGCGACGGCGTCGCCGCCATCAGAAAATCTGACAGCTACGAGGCGTCGCCATCAGGATCTCCACTGAGATCCTGCCCAAACTGGGCCAACCAGTGGTTTCTGGGCGAAAAACAACAAAATAAAGTGATTTTTGAGTCAAAAACACTCATTTTGCGCATCTCCCCCCAACGCGTCGCGTAGCCGATACGACGCGTTTCTGCGCCAACTCAACCTACATATGAAAAGGCCCACTGTTGGGCTACGCCATAGGCGTCTGGGCGATTCCTGGAATCGCCTCAGCATTTTTTGAAAAATGCGTGAACGCGCTACTTTTCGCAAAAATGGACCTTCGCGGAACGCCGCGAAAAAGGTCACGCTATAATCTTTTATTTCTAAAAACGATAAAACAATAATAAAATTGCCTAAAATCTTTAGAAATCGAGAGTTAGATTCTCGATCTGGGGCTGCGTCGCGCAGGCGACGACTGTCGTCGCCAGCCCAAAAAAGACGTAAAATGACGATTTCTGGGGTATTTTACAGAAATCCCACAGAAATCAAGATGCCGTAGCATCAACAGGAAAATTCCTGATCTGGCCTGGCGAGGAGCGCCACAGGCTGGGCAGCGGGTATGGGTGAAGCACCCCATACCGCTTCAATATCGCTGCGGTCCCTGGCAAGAAGTCCAAGAAGAAGGACAAGGAGGACAAGCATGGAGTGGGGCTGCAGGCCAAGACCGTCGCTAATGCCATGATCAGGCATTGGCTGACGATTTTCGATGTCCCAGCTGTCATCTGCAGCGATCGGGGCAGTCAATTCGTGGGGACGTGGTTCAAGACGATGTGCAAGCACATGGGGATTCGGCATGCCAAGACCGTGGCATATCACAGCCGGTCGAATGGTCGGGCTGAGGTGGCCGGGCGGCAGATGTTCGAGAAGTTCCGCCAGCTGCAGATCGACGAACCGGGCCGGAACTGGTACAATTCGCTGTGGAGGGTACTCCAAGCGTATCACGACCTTCCGGGGCCCACTGGACTGTCGCCCCATCGCATCCTGTTCCTACCCTACGTGCTCATTTGGATCAGGTACTTCACACAGTGGTTTTACCCGGTTTAACCCGGTTGAAATCGGAAGGGGCGCGGTTGAACCGCTGAACCGCGGTTGAACCGCGGTTGAACCACCGCCAGCGCTGGCGGTGGTGGCTGCGCCAGCGGCGCGCGCGTTTCTGAACAAAATATTTGCATAACCGCCTGAAACTGACGCGTGACAAAGCTTTTTTAAAAAAAATTAAAAAATGTCCCAGCACTGGCTGCAAGTGGTGAACGACCACTACAGCGGGTGGGGGGACCAACAGCTGGTGGACGACTTGTTCACCTTTTTTTGCACAAACGGCACGACAAAACGCCTATGGAAACAACTTGCTGACCGAATTGGTAACACACAGAGGGCTTCCAAACAGACAAAAAGGGCTACAAAAAAAGCTTTCACAGGATCCGACGCTGTGCGCCTCATTTTGGACCTTGGGATGCCGAAGCGAAGGTATGTGGCATAATGCACACATGCCTACAAGTGGTTCAACGGGGTTCAACGGTGCGGTTGAACCCTTATCACAAATGAACAATTGTGATTGTGCTTCATGACAACGTTTGCACGGCAAAATAATCGCTTAATGTTGCCCAAAGCATCAACATATGAGTTGCAACGTGTTGCCCGCGTCACAAATGTGAATACTTTGTGGTTTGTACCATTGGACGCTTTTTGGTGCCATGACGGCAACCCATTCAACCGCCGGTTCAACCGCGCACTTTATCCCAATTTCTCGGTTCAACCGTCCCTAGGTACAAGAAGCTTATTTCTTGGGCCGATGCCAAAGAGAAAAAAACCCGTGCAAGCACCGTCCCATGGACACATTGCTTTCCGTGGTATGCAACGATGGATAAAGCTTGGTCCACGTTAAGTAAGAGACAAGTACTAAAAACGACCATAAAGGATGGAAGAGTTGGGGTTCGTTGGGATGTGGATGATTGGATACAATATATAGGTGATCAAAGGGATGTGCTAGAAGAAATGCACTTCCCAAGATTTAGGGATGATCACCCCTATGTACTTATAGTGCGTGGTGATGGGTTTCCATGTGGAGCAAGGTCATGGTGCCAAATTGCATGTGGTTTTGCAAACCACATGCAAAAAGCACGAACTTTGCTCTACAATTGGACCCTTGACCTTGCTCTCGTAAGTGAGCATGAAACAGATCTTGTGCGTGTCCTCTTTGGAGAGACACTAAAAAAAATACAACAAATTATTGACCGTGGCTACATGTTGCTCCAAGGGTTTTGGGTGCGAACGGTTGTCATTATTGGAGGCGATAGCCCTTGGCTTTGTCATATACTTGGTCTATCAACATTTTTTGAAATTGGTTCAATTTCCTCTTTTGCGACATGGTCTAGGGAGAAAGAAAGATGGGTAGGGTGTGAATGGCGACGAAGTACAAGAGTTGAAGCAAAATTCCTAAAGTATAGGAAACAAGGAGTTAGTTGTGTTGGTGCAAAAGGGTGCATCGAAAGTCCATTATTGAAAGTGGATGACCGTATAGGGTGTGTCATCATGTGTGTTCTTCATCTTGTGATACGATGTGGTGAATACTTAACAACGTTTGTGCGCACACGAGCCACAATGTTGACGGTACCACAACGATCCAAGGTGCAAAGCCTCCCAAAGGACGCTAAGACCAATGTTTCTTTGAAAGGCCGGTCCTTCCCCGATGGGGAGGAGACATGGCACTTGTTTGCCAATTGGTTGCCCATTGCAAAGAGTTTGCGTCTAACACCACATGTCACCACTACCGTTGAGGACATGGGGAAATTGCTAACCGCTATCTATCGGTGGACATATGATCCATTCGTCCAAGGGTGTGCACAAATTGCAAAGAGGTTTCAAAACACTATATGTCCCCATAAACGATCCCCCTACTTGCTTTGGCTCCGCAACGAGGGGGCCATCGTATTGGGTAATTTGCAACCTTGGGGGGGGGCCATGTTTTGTGGCGACATTGTTGAGTCGCTTAACTATGTCTTTAAAGACAACTTTCTAACCACAAGTTCCCGGGGTGGTGGAGGTAAGGCTACCAAGGAGGAAAAGGATGAGGCAATGCTCCGCCATGCGCACGAGCGCACCTTCCTCTACAAGGAGATGCCTCGATGGGACGGGCGGCGGCGACGGGAAGATGAGCACGTAGTGCACGCTCAATTGGAAGTTGGCAACTAGGAGGTGTGTGTGTGGTTCAACCGTGGTTCAGGAGGTTCATCCGCGCGGTTGAACCGGCTTCCCCACGGTTTCACCCCTGCTTCTCTCAGGTGCCTTTGCACCATGGACCCCGAGTCTTTGGGGAAGGCCTTGCAGGACTGCCTGCGGGCACTGGGTACGGGCCAAGGCGCCGATCCCCCTGCCGCGCCAGCGCCACAAGCAGCGGCAGCGCCTCCAGCCCCCCACCTGGCCGACAAGTTCCCGCTGAAGGAAGAAGTGGTGGTCCACAACACCTGCAACCCCGACACCACCCTGGCGCCCGAGACGCCTGAGTGGCGGTGGCTGGCTGACGTGACGCCCAAGTACGTGTTCCGCCGTGCCATGACGCTGTGGATGAAGAAGCACTGCCAAGAAGACAAGGATGGGGTACAGTCGTACCCCTGGGAGACGAAGTGCCTGAGCGCCGGGGAGTTTTCGGAGTGGAAGGTCTGCTGTTGTCTTGTTGGTTGCTAGTTGATTGTGCTGGTGTTTTTCGGTCTTTTGGTAGATGTTTTGATATGGCGCATGCTGCGTTTCGTTGCTGTGTGTTTTTCTGTTTATGAATGTTCTGATGTGCGTTTTTCTGATTGTAGGTGCTCCGTGTGGGTCTGTCGAGCGACCCCCAGGGCCACATGTCCCTGGACGAACCAGGGCTGGATGCCCTGTTCAGGATATGGGCCACCGCGGGGTGCGGTGTTGCCAGGAGCGCGTCCTGGTTTGGCGCGGACTCCGTGGGCCGCGGCGGTGGTCACAGCGCAGGACACGGTCCGCGCTTCTTCTTCAAGGCCCCGGTGGAGTTGCCACCAGGCTGGTTCGACGAATCGGAGGTCCAGCGGTACACGGCGACTCCGAGCAGCATGCTGGCTATGGGCGCCACCATCTGAGGTGGGGGAAAGCACAAGAAGGCCAAGGCAAGCGCCGCGACGGCAGCAGCGGCGCCGACGGCAATGGCACCATCGCCATTCGTGCAGCCAAGTGTGGTTCAAGCGATCCAAGGGGTGCAACAGGTGTGCAGTAGTTCAACCGTCGTTTCAGCGGGTTCAACCGTGCGGCTGAACCGCCTTCACCGTCTTCAACCGTGCACTTTTGAGCGTCACCTTCCTACACACTGAATCGCGTTCCCCCACTTCTGCGGTTCACCGGCCTCCTTGCTTTCTCTGCAGTTGACCGCCAGTGATGTGCCTGAGCACATGTTCGTGGTGGATCGGCGTGGCCCTGGCATTGTCGTCCGCGGGCGATGACCACCCATGCCCATCGTGGAGTGGTGGGACGTGTGGTATCGGCAGATCCCTGGCGCCGCTCAAGTGGTCGACCGCATGAGTCGTGGCGTGCAGCGGGGCTTGCGGGAATTGGGCAATGCCGGGCAAGGCAGTCCTGCGCCAGAACGGCAGAGGTCAACGCCTCTGGAGTCCAGTCCAGCCGTCACCACCGCGCCCCAACCAAGTCCTGTGGGAGAGAGCTTTGAGGAGTTCTACAACAGTGTGTGGGACCGCCCACTTGGAGCAGGTGCAGCATCCGAGAGCAGTGGAAAGGCCCCCAAGCCTCCACGTCTTCCAGCACCACCGCCACCCGAAGAGACGAGCACCCCTGGCAGCAAAGTGGTTCCGAAGTCCCTGTTTCAGTCCGCCCGGAAGGAGCTCCGGAAGGAGAAGCGGACAAGTGCAAAGGCTGAAGCACCGCCCGCGAAGGCCCAAGTCTCTGGCGACAAGAAGCCGAAAAAGAAAGCCAAAACTGGCAGCGGTGCTTCCTCGAAAAAGCGGAAAATCGCCCCGGACAGCAATGAGACGGACGAGTCAGACCCCCTTTTTGAAGAGCACGAATGGGTCCCAGCCGCAAAGCATATCCCAAAGAAGAAGAAGAAGAAGGTAGTTCCGGCCCCCAGTGCCGACAGTGACTCCGGCAAGCTCCCCAGCGACACGGCGCAGGATGTAAAGGCCTTGGCAACAGAGTTGGCTGCGGGATCGAAGGATGGCGACGAGGAGAAAGCGATCAGGGCAGAATCGGCGCATGCGTCAGCTCTGGAGGTGTGCGCGGTTGAACCGGTGAAGTGTAGTTCAACCGCACGCTTGAACCGCCTGAACCACGGTTTCACTATTTTTTCCTTTTTGCAGAGCCTGGATCAAGCCCAACAACAACGACTGGCGGCTGAGGACACGCGCAAACAGCTGCGACAGCGGTTCGGATGGGCGGCCAACACGCCGATTCGATGGGTCATTGTGGACGGTCCTGATGGCGAGCCACGTCTGGCCGTGGGTACCCCGGGGAAAGCCACGAAGGGGACCCCCCGGCCCAAAAAGGGGGAAGAATTGGTCTTCCTTCCCCCACAGTGGGAGGAGGAGGGCGATGCAGCTGGGACAACGTGGCCAGTTTTTGCAGTCAAGGACAGCACAAGCTTCAGTAACCCCCACGCTGCCGAGGAGGCGTTGAAAGAGCGCCGCGCCCAGAAACAGGAAGCAATCGATGAGGAGGGCAAGAAGACAATGGAGGACTCCCCCTCGTACAGTCCACTCGAGGAGAAGGAGGTCACTCCCGCGCCGGAAGCTGAAGCGGAAAAGGACAGTGACAATGGGGTTCCTGTGCCGACGCCGCCCGTGATTCCAGAGCCAAAGGACACTGAGAAGCACATTCCTGTGCCTAGTCCGCCGGAGGTGCCAGAGCCAAAGGAGAGTGAAGAACAGGTGGTCAAAGAGGAAAAGGTGGAGTCTGCTGGTCCAGGGGTGCAGGAGCACCAGCACAGTGGGGAGGACTCGCCTGCAGCCCCGGTTGGGCAAGAGGAGATTGAGGAGGTTGGTGAAGCGCCGAAGGACGAGGAAATGCCTGCATGTAAGCAGGAAGATAACGAAGAGGCAGCCCCAGAGGTTGGTGCACCAGTGCCTCACGTGAAGGAAGAGCCACTCCCAAACGACTGACTTTTTACGTGCCTCAAGGGAATGAGGGGGTGGCAGTGGCGGGAAGGACATGGAGCACGGTACCGTAGGCAGTTGTGGGGGGCCGTAATGGTGCAGGGGCATCACCGTGTGCAAGTTGCAGTGCAAACGAGGAGAGATCCGGAACTGGTCCGGCGCGTGAACGCACACATCCGAGGTGTACTCCCCCAACTAACCTACACTGCGCTCGCAGTGGTCCATGGGGTGGGCGATCATCCCATGCTTGTACATACGCATCCAAAGGATGACAGTCCCCTTACGGGGGAAATAGCCCTGGGTGATTTTGTGGGGGGGGAACTGTTTACCAGTGCCCTACTTTGTGCAAATGGGCCTTCTCGTCCTGCATGGATACGTTGGGGGCGTGATTTATTATGGGGACACATTGTGGAGGTAGGTAGGTAGGTGCACTCGGTCGTGGAGAGGCGCCCCATGGTTCCCCCTGGCGTTGCCCCTGTGACGAACAGGAAGAGGCTTCGCGCGTGAAGAGGGGAGGCGGCTTACTTCCCGCTAGACCTGACTGTTGGCCCCCAACAAAGCGGCCCCGGGCTACGCCGGGAGGGCTGATCGCCGCCAGCGTGACATGCTTGTCTCGCCGGGAGGGTGTGCCCCCGTGCTTGCGCACGTCCCCTCCTTTGGGCGGAACCCTAGGGGTTCACCGGACTTCCTAGCGTATCCCGTTCCCAAGGCGTGCATGCACGTTCCTGGTACTAGGGTTCCGAGGCGCTTGGGTGTCGCACGCTCCGCCTCGAGTCCCAAAGCAGCGCAGGCCTTAGGATGCAGCCTTACCCCCGGGCTCCGGATCTCGTTTGGCCGGGTCACCTGCATGGCACGGGCTGCTTCAGTGCCCGGGCTGTGGGCACTGGGTTTCCTACTGTTGTGTGGTGTTTGTGTTTGGGTCCGGTTGGCGGTTGGGTGCGGGTTTTGTTAACCCCGTCAGTCCTGGCTGGGGTCTTGGGTGGGTGTTTTTGGGCTCGATTTGTGGTGTTGTCCCTCTAGTGTCAGCTGTTTGTGGTGTTCGTGGTTGGGCTTCGGTTTTGGCCTGCTTTTGGGACGTGTGTGGTTTCGTGGGCGCCCCGCTTGCCCCCCGCCGTTTCCGGTTCCGGCGCGCGGTGTGGGCGTGTGTGCTGGGCCCGGGTCTCGCCTGTGCCCAGTCCGTCTTGGCTGGGTTGTCGGGGTGTGTTTTTTTTTTTTTTTTTTTTTTGCGCTTTGGTTTTTTCTTTTCTTTTTTTTTTTTTCCGGGCTTTGTGGTCCCTGTCCCTTCATCCCCTTTCTTTCGGGCTGGGCTGGTGGCTCTCTTTTTTTTTTTTTTTTTTTTCTTTTTTCCGTGTCCCTTTTCCCCGTGGTCCGTTGTTGCTGGCTTGGTGTTGCCGGTTTTGGGTGGGTGGTTCCCCTGTGCCTCTGCGGGGGTCCCCCTTTTTTTTTTTTTTTTTTTTTTTTTTCCTGGGGGGGGGGGCCGGCCGCCTCTTGTGGTGTTTGCGGGTGGTTGGGCGGCTGTGGGCTGTTTTCGTGCCTTTTCCCCTTCCCCCCTCCTTTTTTTTTGGGGGGGGGGGGGCTTGCCTGTTCCTCCCTCTGCCTTCCCTGGGCTGGCGCACGCACTGGCCTGTATTCAGTGTTGTCTTCCGGGCTGCTGTCTTCAGTTGCGTTCTGTGTGGCCATGTTCCGGCCCCATGGGTCGGGTGGGCTTTGTACACGGTGGGCTCGGCGCCCCTTCTTGCTGGGTTAGGTCCTGGCTCTGCCGGCTGGGCGGCTGCGCCAGGCGGCTGCTTGTGGTTTTGGGTTAGGGGGCTGGGGTTGCTCGTGTCCTTACCCCTCTGCGGTGCCGGCTGTAATCTTCTGGGTGGTCCGTCACCGTTGTCGCCTGGCGCGCTGTGGCCCCGTGTGTGGCCTGTGGTGCTGGTGTGTGGCGTGGTGGCGCGGCGCCTTCCCGGGTGTGCGGTGGCTGGCTTCGGTTAGTCTCTCAGGTTAGGGTCAGTTGTGTTGTGTTGTGCCGCTCTGTGCCGCGTCGCGTCGCGTCGTGCTGTGGTGCGTTGCTCTGTGGCGCGCTGTGGTGCGTTGTGCCGTGGTCTCGCGTGGTGCCGCGGTGGGTCAGTGGAGGTCAGCCTGGCCTGTGTGGGTCGGTTAGGTCTTCGGGAAATTCTGCTGAATGATCACGGTGTCCTTGGGGCGTGCACGCTGACTCTCACCCATGGACGCAATCTTCACCGGGCCTCGCAGACAGGCAGGCGTACTCGGGGTGTAGGAAAGGCGTTCCTTCTCCAAGGCAGACAAACAGACGTCAGGAGTCGGACGGTGAAGGTGGGTTCCGAACGCTGTTTGAGTGGCGAACGGCTTTCACTGCAGCTCGGCTGCGCTGGCAGGGTCCGGGTCGGTGCCGCCGGCAGGGATGAGCTCATACTTCAGGGTCAGGGGGATGTCCATATCTCCGGTGCTGAACTGCTGGGGTCCGGGGCATCGGTAGTATTCTTGGCACTTCCAGTCTTCACGGCGCTCGGAGATGGCCTTGAAGGGGGCACCGTCCAGCAGCACCAAAGCCTTCGCGATCGATCACAGCCTTTCACTTCCCCTTGCGGTGCTCGATATTCATCATGGACGGGATCGGTGTGCCGCTGCAGTGCCATTCCTCCACTGGACGCAACAGGTTGGTGACGGACGCCCTCACGGACGTGAGACCAGCCGAGATCAAGCCCCCGTAGCAATACTCTGCGTCAAACCGCGACGGTAGCGCAGCCCGGCCCTTATAGCCCATGGTGTGGTCGCGTGACGGTCCGTGGGGTTGCCCTCCCTGGGGGCCTGTGCCTTGGTCCCGTGTCCTCTGGGGGTGTCCGTCCGTAGTCGTGGGTGCCGCGGCCGTGCTTTCGTCCTCTTCCGGTGCCTGAGTTGGCCTTTGTGGTGGTCGGGGTCGTCGGCTGGTGGTGAGGGCATGGTGGTGCGCCGTGCGGCGGTGTTCCCTGCGGCCTCCTCTGTGGGTGTGGCCCGTTCTCCCCGTGTAGGTGTGCCCTACGTTCTCCGTGTGGTTTCCGGTGGCCGGTGGGCGTGCGCTGGTGTGATCCGCATGGCGTCCGATGTTTGCTTCGGTGGTGTGTGTTGGGGTGTTTGGTGGGGGTGGGGCGGCGCTGGTCTCCCCGTCGGTGTGGGTCGTGGTACCTGTCGTGGTGCCCTTTTCCTCCGTGTCTTGGTCCCCGTTCCCGCTCCTTCCTGGTTCTTGGGTGGTGTCCTGCCCCCATGTGGTGTCGCTTCCGGCGCCCTGTCCCTGCGTGTGCCTGCCCTCACTTGGGGCCCTTCCGTGCCCTCTTGCCTGTGTGGTCCTTGGTGCCCCTTGCCCTTCCCTTGCCCTTGTCCTGGCCCTTCCTGGTGTGGTGGTGGCGGGAGGGGCGGGGTGGGGAGGGGGCGCCGGTGGCCCAGACTTGGGGGTGGGTGGCCTGGAGCCACTGGCGGAGGGCTTGGGGGGTGTAGGGGGGGCGGAGGCCCTGGACCGCATCGCGGAGGAGGGCCTCCCATGCCGCTTGCGGCATGATGGCCTCCGGGGCGGCCTCGTTGGGGTTTGCGGGGGTGCGGGTGCGCACCTCCTCGAAGGTATGCACCATGTGCACCCCTTCGTGCCTTCCCGCTCCTCCGGCCCATTTCACCCAGCGGCGGAGCTCCTGCAGAGCGGAGGGAGACCACCAGGCGAGGTAGGCGGGGGCCCGGGGGGGGGAGGGGTCCGTCCACGGGGTCCTGGAGCGGCGGGGGGAAGACGTGGACCTGCGGTGGTGGCGGGGGTGGCGGTGCCTGGGGGAGCGGGAGCGGCGGCGGCGGGGGCTGGGGGTGGAGGACGGGTACGGGCGGAGGGGGGAGCGGGAGGGGGAGGTGGACATGGGGCGGCGGTGGCGCGCTCGGTGGCGTCCGGGGGAGCGGGAGTGGTGGTGGCGGGGGCTGGGGGTGGTGGATGGGTACGGGTGGCGGGGGGATCGGGGAGCCCGGCGGGGCGTGTGGGGGGAGGCAGAGGTGGACGTGGGGCGGCAGTGGCGTGCCTGGCTGCGTCGGGGGGAGCGGGAGTGGTGGTGGCGGGGGCTGGGTGGCCGGTGGGGGGAGGGGGAGGGGGACATGGGGCGGCGGTGGCGCTCGTGGTGGTGCCCGGGGGAGCGGGAGCGACGGGAGCGGGGTCCCTGGGGGTCGTGGTGGTACCTTGGGGAGCGGGAGCGGCGCGAGTGGGTGGTTGAGGCGCGGTGGGAGTGTGGGCGCCGTGGGCGAGTGTGCCGTGCGGGGGGGGAGCGGGAGCGCCGCGGTTTGCGGGACCGGCCCTCGTCGCTCGAGTCGGGCCAGTCCGGAAGCGTCGGCGGCCTCTGGGGGGCCTCGCACGGTGCCGCTTGGGGGGGGAGGTCCCCCGTCGTCCTTGGGGCCCCTTCGGCCATCGGATGGTGGCCGGGGGGGTACGGGGCGTCACGCGGTGCTGGTTGGGGGGGGAGGTCCCCCGTCGTCCATGGGGCCCCTTCGGCCATCGGATGGTGGCCGCGGGGGTACGGCTGGTACGGGGGTGGTGGCTGGTACGGGGGGGGGTGGGTATGCGGGCGGGGCGCTCGGCGGCTGCCATCCCGTCCGCTGGTGCTGTTCGTGTACGGGGGGTTGTGGCCCGGTGGGGTAGGGCGGTGGGCAGTGGTAGTGGTGGGGGTGGTGTTGGTAGTGGTGGTGGTGGGGCCGCTGGTGGTGGTGGTGTGTGTAGTGGTGGGGTTGGTGTTGCGGGTATGGCCCATGGAGTCCTTGTGGGTTTTCTGGTCCCCCTTGTGGGGGTGGGGGGTTGGGCATCGTGGGCAGTCCCCGGGGCTGCACTATGTGGTGGGCATGGGGGAAGGGTTGGGGGCCGGGCTTGACGGTGACGATGGTTGAGGGGTCCCACGTCCCTGGGTCGGTTTGGCCGGCGGTGGTGGTGGTTTGTGGGGGATGGATGACGGGGCGCTTGGTGACGGGGATTTTGACGAGGGTTTGGACGGGGTCGTGCTGGGTGGCCGTCTCCGCGGTGGTGGTGGGTGCCGGCGGGAGGGGGGCGCGGGTCGTGGTGGGTGGGGGGTCCTGGCTTGGGCGAGGGCCCGGGCGGGGGTGGTATCGGGTGGTTTTGTGTCGTTGCGTATGCGGTGTTGTGTGTGGTCGCGTGGGCGCCGGCTTGGGTTTGGGGTTGGGTTTGGGGTTGGGGTCCGGTTTGGGTTTGGGGTCGGGTTTGGGGTTGGGGTCCGGTTCCAGGTTGAGGAGTACCTCTGTCCGGAGGTGTGAGGGCGTCGATGCCGGGTCGGGGGTCGTCCCGGTGGGTTGCCGGGGTGCCTGAGTCGCCTGTGTGGGGGTTGGGGGGTCGGTGCGTGCGGCCGCGGCTTTGGCTTTCGCCGTGGCCTTGAGGATGAGTTTGGCGGGGAGGGGGGGGTCGGAGGATGAGGTGGAGGAGGTGGACGAGGCTGAGGACGAGGAGGAGGTGGTGGACGCGGGTTGGGCTGTGATGCGGGCGGGCTTGCGGGCGGCGGCTTCTGCTGCGGCCACGGCGGGGAGGATGGAGGGCATGTCCCCGGGTTGTAGGTTGGGGGCGGGCGGCTGGGGGGGCCCGGTCGTGACCTGGCGGCCCGGCGGGCCGATCTGGTCGGCTGCGGCGGGGGAGGGAGGCGCGGGGCTGCGGCCTTCTCTTTCTGGGCTCGGCTGGGCCCGGGTCCTGCAATGTGCGAGGTCGTGTGGGTTGGTGTCAGCGGGGGGGAACAGTTCGCGTGGGCTGCATTCAGGGGCCGGGGGGGATGGGCCTGGGTCCTCTGGGGTGTGTGTGGGGGGCGTGGGCGGGCCACTGGGTGGGGTGGGCGTGCCGCGGGGCGCGGGGCTCCCCTTGGCGGGTGTGTGTGGGCTGTCGAGTGTGGGGGGCGGTGAAGGGTGGCCGGTGGGTGGGTGTGTGGCGGGCGTGTGCTGGTGTTCGGGCGGGTGGGGGAGGCCCGTGTCGCGGGGCCCGGGGGTGCGCGCGATAGTGGGCGTGTGTGGGTCTCCGGTTGAGCAGCGAGAGAGGGGGGGCATGGGCGGGGATTGTGCGGGGGGTTGTGCTGTGCCGGTGTATGTGTCTGCTTGCTGCCCGCTTGCGTGGGCAGTTGTAGGCCGGGCGGTTTGGAGGAGAAGCTTGCCGTCTTCTGCTGCCGCGGCAAGGATTTCGCAGACGAGCGTTCGTATCTGGTGGACCTCTTGGTCAGTGGTGGGAAGGGGGCATGCTAGCTTTGGGCTAAGACCCGCGCGGTTGAGGACCCTGTGGATGGCGTGGTACCCGCAGGTGAGGGACTGTTGCGGCCTGGGGGGGGGGTTTGGTCGTGTGTCCGGGCCTGCTTCGACTTGTGTGTGGGCGGTGGGGATGGCCCAAACCCAGGGCACGGTCCCCGTGGGTGGCCAGTGGCGCTGGATCCAGTGGGTTAGGCAGAGCATGGACAATCCCAGGTGGTAGCCCGCCTTCCCTGAGGTGATTTGGGCCAGGGCGCGGGCTGGGGGCGTGTCCCCTGGCTGGAGGACACCCCTGAGGATCCTGTGCTGGGTGGTGGGGTCCCCCACTGCCCCTGGTGGGGCGGTCTCCGGGGCGAACATGGTGTCTGTCCCCTGGATGATCAATTGCGGGCCGTGGGACGTAGCCGTAGCGGCTATCACGTAGTAGTGGCCGCGCTCGAGGACTGTAACCCAGACCTCCGGCGGGGGGTGGTCACTGTCTGTAGGTGGGGGGGGGAGGTCTTCGTCCGGGGTGCGGAGGCCGGCGGCGCGGAGGGCGGTGTCGCGGTTGGGCGCGGTGGCCTGTTCCCACTGCTCCGGGTGGTTCGGGTCCGCTGGGTGGTCCGTCTCCGCTTGGGCCCGCCGTAGGCGTACGGTCCCTCGACGCGTGACATTGCTGCCGGTGTCGTGCGTCAGGGCCTGGCCCCACTCGATGGGGGGGATCCAGATGGGCTGGCCCCGGGTGTGTTTGCGGGCTCGCCAGAGCACGAGGCCTACTATGGTCTCGTGGAGGCCGCTGCCTGGGGTGGTCAGGTCCCGGAGGGCTTTGACGGTGAGCTTGGTCCAGTCCTCTTGTAGGCGGTACCAGCCCAGGGGGGTGGTCGGGGCCCTGTCTTGGAGGGTCGCTCGGAGGAGGTCGGGGTCGCGGATGGTGGCCGGTGTGAGGGGGGGCTGCCCCGGGTCCGGGGGGGGTGGGCTGGATGGGCTGCCGGGGTCTTGCGCGTCTACGTCGATGGATGGTTGGCCCTGGCTGGGTTCGGCCGGACTGGGCGGTGCCGGGTGGCTTCTTGGGTGCGAGACGGGTCTCGGGGCGCTGTGGTGGTGCCTTGGAGACCTGTGGATGGAGACGGGGGGCGCGTGCGGGGCGCGGAGCGGGTTAGTGGACGTCTGGGTCATGCACGGCATGGTAATGGATGAGACGCTGCATGTGTTCCCTGGCGGTGGGGTCGGTGAGTTGTTCCGCGTGTGTTAGCAGGAGGTGTTTGCGGTGTACCATTTGGGCCGCTGCTCTGCGGACCGCTTCTAGCTGGAGGTGTGCTGCTGCCTCCATGGGGCTTTCCGTGTGTTTGGTGAGGTGTCTGTGCAGGGCCTGTGTCACTGCCCCTCTCATGGTGGCTTCTTTGATCAGGGGGTCCCGGAAGAGGTGTTCGGTGGCCTGGTGTGCGTGGCTGTGGGCTGGCCATCCTTCGTGTTGTCGCAGGGTTTCCGCCGGGGACCAGCCCACTAGGGTGTCCCTGTCTGTATGGAGGGGGCATTTCTTGAAGTGTTCCCAATCCTCCGGGGTGGTGTGGTCGCATGGGCAACGGGTGTGTTCGTCGGGGACGTGGATGTGCTTGCGGGCGAGCCATCTGGCGACCCTGGTGAGGAAAGGCAGTTGCTCCCTGAGGAGCTGGATGCGTCGTTTCTGGAGGTGGGCTGGGACGTTTGCTGGGCGGAGCGCTGAGTGGTAGAGGGGGACTTGCAGTCTGTCCTGGAGCTCCTGGATGTGCGCCCGGCTGTCTGCGTCGCCGAGCACGCGGGCGAGATGTTGGACGGGGTTGGGGTAGTGGTACGCTCTGTCGTGGGAGGAATAGGGGGCGTCCTCTGGTACCCAGTCCGGGGTCTGATGGGGCTCGGGTACAGGGGGCACGTGTTGGAGGTGTGTGTGGTTGCGGCCGAGGTCAGGGATCTGGAGGGCTGGTAGGTGTGTTGTGCGCTGGTGTACTGCCTGGTTGTCGACCTTACCATTTCCGTATTGGTGCCTGTGGGACTCTTGTTTCACGATGTGGAGTTGGACGTAGGGCAGAAGGCTGCGTAGGGCTTTCCAGAGTAGCAGTGCCTGGGTGCGGAGGCTCGTCGCGGTTGCTTTGTGAAGTGGTTGCCTTGCTATGCGGAGGAGCAGGTGCGTGTCGACAGTGGCATCTACCACGAACCAGACCCGGACGATGTGCGGGGAGTGGGCGGGTAGGTGGGCCGTGACCTCGGTGATGGCGTCGGCCATGGCCCCTAGCTCCCCGTGGGAAGAGGCCCCATAGGTGGTGTGGCCCGTGTGGTGGTCCATGTGGTAGTGTCCCCCGGTGTGGGTTAGCTGCAGGGTGGCCCCCCCGGTGATGGGCGTGAGGGCGGATTCGCCTGAGGCGTCGGTGAAGAAGAGCCGGTCCGCCGGTGATGGTTGTGGGAGGCGGCATGGGTTCATGGGCAGGTAGGCGTATATGGCAAGGCCCGTGGCGAGGTGGGCTACTGGGGTTGTGGGCTGTAGGATGGGCATGGCGTACACCCCTATTCCTTTGGAGATGATGTGCTTCGCTTGGGGGGACAGGGCTATGAGTCCCTGCTCCGGCTGTCCTTGTGTGAGGTAGGAGTAGATGTAGTGGAGGATGTAGGCTGTGTCGGGATTTAGGTCGTGGCATGTGAGGGTTTGTGTTCGGTGCTCCGGTGTGTGGCAGGAGTGGTGGAGTGGATAGTAGGGGTGCTCGTGCTTGCCCGTTCTGCCTGGCTCGTACATGCTGTAACGGATGGCGACCCCTGCCGGGTCGGGGCGGTGGCATGTGGGTGTAGTGGTGAAGAGCCATTTGGGCGCGTGGTCGGGGTTCCATGCTACCGTGGGGTTAGTGTCGGTGCGGTGGAACCATGGGGCTATCCATGCGTAGGCCTGTGGTGGTAGGTGGGTCGTGGGGTGGGTGTGGTGGCGTGCTATGAGGTGTAGTACGGGCCATGGTGTGGTTGGTGCCTCGGGGTCACAGGCCCAACATGTGCGTGGCATGCTCTGGGAATCTTGGGGGACCTTTGGTAGGTCTCGGGCGGTCATGTGGTGTTTCGGTATGCGCCATTTTGCCCCGTTGTGGATGACGGTGGTCTGCGTGGGTTTGGCTTCATTCGGGGCCAGTAGCAGGGTTAGTGGTGGGACTGGGCCCGTTACTGAGGGGACGGGTTCGTGTTTCGATCCGGTGGGTGCGTAGGGCGGTGTCGCTGGGATGGGTCGCGGGTGTTGCTTTGTGAATTCTCGGTAGGCTGTGCGCATGTCGTTGCTGCCCGGTAGAGTGTGTCCCGCTGTTCGCCCCGTCTGTGTGAGGTACTGGTGGAAGAGGCGGTATTGTGGCCATTCGGGAAGCTGTAGAAAGGGGGTGTGGTGTGCCCCGCTGTGGTGCAGGACCCGCATTTGGGCGAGGGTGACGTATACTACGGTGATGGAGGCCCCGACAAGGTCTATGGTGTGGATGGTGCCCTTGGGGTGGTGGTGGAGGTCCCCGCAGAGGACCGCTAGTGGCCCTTTCTCTGGGCACGTGTGGTTGGTGAGTATGGCGTGGTGTGGGGATGGGAGCAGAAGCTGCAGGTGGTTCCACAGGCGGGTGTTCATGTTGGTTGGCATGCCCGTCTGGTGGAGTACCCAGCGCGGGCATGTGTTGCGGGCCCGTTGTGCGGCTTGGAGGCGGATGGCGGTGACCTCGCGGACCTCCGGTGAGTGGTTGTGGGTCATGCGGTGAAGGAGGAGGGCGGTGTGTCTGGTATAGGCCGCTTTCACCTCGTCCCCTATGGCGTCTCCATAGTGGGGCCATGCCGCTCGGATGGCGCGGGTGGGTATGGAGGTGGGCCAGCCCCCGTGTGCTGCCCATGCCTTGGTCACGGCGCGTGTGGCCGGCTGGAGGGCGGTGGTGGGGTGTGTTAGGTGGAGTGCTTGGAAGCCTATGGAGGCGTTCAAGACCCCGGTGAGGTAGTACGCCAGGCTCTGGTGGGACAGGGAGAGGGCCTTGGTGGTCGGGGACGCATATCTGGGGAGATGGGCGAGGTGTGACTGCAACTTGGGAGGGAGGGTGGCGTCCTCAGGGTTGGCGGCCTGGACTACCCCCAGGTGGGTGGTGGTCGTCACGACTTGCATGGGGGGCCCTTGTGGCCCCAGGGTGGGAGGTGTGGCAGACCCCTTGATCATGGCCACTGACTTTGTGGGGTGGACGATGAGGTTGTTGTGGGAGAGGTAGGAGACGGTCACGTCCAGTAAGTCGTTGGCCTGTTGGGTGACCGTTGGTCCGGGGTCCGGGGCATGGGGGTCGTGTGGGGTGTGCGCGACGGTGAGGTTGGTGTCGTCCGCGAAGCGGACCAGGGGGGAGAGGAGGGGGTAGGGTGCGTAGGCCGGGTAATCCTGCTCGATTGCGAGGGCCAGGGGGAGCGTCACTAGAAGGTACAGGAGAGGGCCCTCTGCTCCCCCTTGGGGGACCCCGCTGCCTGGCTCCAGGAAGGGGGTGAGGCCCGCTCCTGTGCGGACCGTGTATTTGCGGGTGCGGATGTAGTCGGAGGTGAAGTTGTAGAAGGGGAGGCCTAGGCGTTTCCACACCGCTTCTAGAAGGAGCCAGGGGGTGTTCGGGAAGGCTCCCTTGACGTCGAGGGAGGCGATGATGAGGTCCACCGGGTCCATGTCTGCGATGGTGTCCTGGAGGAAGATGGCCTCGTGTGGGGAGCGGCCTGGGATGGCCCCCCAGAGGCTCGCTGGTATGTGGGGGTCCAGGTGGGGGCGGATGCGGCGCAGGAGGATGGTCCAGACGATTTTGACCTCCGTGACCGCACAGACTATGGGGCGCCAGTTGTCCGGGTTCGCCCAGTCCCCTTTTTTGTAGAGGGGGCGGACAACGTTTGCCCAGTCTGGTGGCAGGGGGGTCCGCCCCGTGACGATGTCCCAGAGGCGGTGGGCGAGGACGCGGAGGAGGTGGGCGGGGAGGTGGTAGTATGCCTCTGCAGGGAGGCCGTCGTAGCCTGGGGTTTTGTGTTGCCGGAGACTGTGGATGGCCTTCCGGACTTCGTGGATGGTGAAGGGGCGTTTTTCCAGGTGCCTCCTCTGGGCGTGGTTGAAGACCCGAGGGAGGCGGTCGATTTTGGCCTGGGTGTCCGGGTCCAGTGTGTCTTGGGTGGGGGTGTGTTGCCGGAGGAAGCTGTCTTGGGTGGCTTGGAGCACTGTGGCTGGGTCGTTGGTGAGGGAGCCGTCCTCCTGCCGGACCGTGGTGATGGTGCGGTGGCCGGTATCGGTCATGGCGTCGTTGAGGTGGCGGATGGCCTTGTAGGGGAGTTCGTGTTGCGCATACCGTTCGTGTTCCTGGGCGATGCGCTGTTGCCTGTGGATGTGCCACCGCTGCAGGTCCGCCCTGATTTGGGCTATCTGTGTCCTGCAGTGGTGTATCTGGCGGCGGGTTTGGGGGGTGTCGGTGTGGAGGAGGGTCGCCAGTTGTTGCTTCGCATGCCAGAGGTCATGGAGCATGCCCCCCAGGGCCGTGGGTGGTTGGTCGTCGTCTGTGTGGGGGTGTTGCTGGAAGCCGCAGGCGACGGCGGCCGTGCGCATGGCTGTGAGTAGGTCGGTGGGGTCTGGTTGGATGCGCCGGGCGCGGTCTATGGCCCTGTGATATTGGGACCAGGCATGTTTGTCATGCAGCGGGGGCATCTTCAGGGGGGGTGGTAGGCCTTGGTCCGCATCTTCTGGGGGGCTGGGGGGAAGGTTGGGGATGGTGAGGCGGATGTGCAGGGGGCTATGGCCTGTGGGTCCCAGCGGGAGGGGTCCATATCGGGCCTCCGCTCGGATGATGGTGGTGGGGTCGCCATAGCATACGTCGATGCGGGATGGGGCGGCATCCGTTTGGTGGGGGAAGTGGGATGGTTGGCCTTCGAGGCTGGCTGTTAGGTCCACGAGCCCCAGCATTTCGATGGTGTCGCGGACTGCTTGGTCCTGGGGTGTAGCCTGTCCTCCTCGGTCCGCTGGGGTGGGGGCGGCGTTCATGTCGCCGATGATGACTGTGTGGATCCTCGATATGGGGTCATGTTCAACGCTCTTAGGCCCCACGTGCCTCTGGCGTGGTCTGGACAGCGCATTGTGCTCGTACCGTACACAGGCATTGCATGGGGACGTCTGCCTGTGGCGATGCAGAACGAACTGGTCACGTTTGGCTTCCCAAGGTGAAGATGTGTTTTTTGTGTAGCGCTTCGTGCAACAGCGGTTGAACCGGTGAAGCCGGTGCAACCGCGCGCCTGTCCAGCGGTTGAACCACCTCGAAAGCCGGTTACATTTTAGTGCAATCTATGAGGAAACAAGCTTCTGACAATCAAGTGTAGGCTTGCATGTAATTGTTGTTCACCAAAAAGGGTCCAAAGTCCTAAGGGGAATCCAAACAAGGCGCAGGGGTGTATGTCACCACGCCGAACGCAAAGTTGATGGTGAAGCCGTGCGGTTTCACCAATACAGCCGCCGCCACTGGCACCTACAACACCACCGCCGTGAAATATGATCCAAGAGAAATATGTCTCCAGTGTTTTGCAGCAATGAGGTAAGAAGGTTTTCAAAAACATTCTTTTTAGGGGGTGTGGCATCTCTTGCAGGGCTGAAAAATAGCGGTTTTCAGGTTGCTACTTAGCAATTTGTTGCTGTACCTCGATAGGGGTTCAACCGTGGGGAAGCCGTAATGAAAGTGCGCGGTTGAACTCGGTTGAACCACGGTTTCACTTGGGTAATTCAAGGGTACCTGATCCAAATGAGCACGTAGGGTACGGGATTGAGTGTCACGCACTCTCCCGTGGTTGAACCATGGCAAAGTGGCCCGAGATGCGAACGCCATGATGGCTGAGGCGGACGACACGGCGGCCAAGGTGTGCAAGGCACTACAGGACGAGCATGACAAGAGGGCCAAGTACTTCAAGCAGGGAAAAGTCCAGAAGTGTGCTCTCCAAGACACCGTGTGGGTGGAGCGGCGCCACAAGGATGTCCTGTCCAGGCATCGGCAGGCATCTTGGTATGTGCCGGGGGTAATCGTTCGGAAGGTCGGGCAGGATGTGTATGCGGTTCGTGTGGGGGATAACAAGATCCTGGACCGCGACCATACCCAGCTTCGTCCCCGAGCACCAGACCCCAGCGGACGTCCCGTCACCTTCGAGTTCACGGCCGGCGATGTGGACTCGGACGACGAGGGTGAGGACGACGACTTCACCGCTGAGAAGTTCCTGGCGGACAAGCCGGACCCGGGGACGCCTGGGGGTAGGCTCTATAAAGTCCGTTGGAAGGGATTCGCCGCATCCAGGGATTCGTGGGAGCCTCCGAGCAGTTTCGTGCCGAGGTATACCACGGTCTGGATGGACTACCTGAAGAAAAAGAATATTTCTTTGGATGTCGAGGACGTGTTGGTCCATTTGGTTGCTGCTGTAGCATTGACGCGTCCCCGTGGGGGGCCGGCCACGGGACGCTGCGGTGACACGCACAGGTGAGCAGGCAGGCAAAGCACTACGCTCACAAGGGCATCAATACGCTCGTGTCATGTGACAAAGCGTTTCAGGATCCTTGCCACTCTGCAACAAGGGAACGAAAGTATGTACAGCAACACATCAGGATATGTACACATGGGGTTAAGACTGGACTGGGGTAAGGGCATCACAGGACAATAGACACTCAGTCCTAACTCGTATCCCAATCCCAGGTCCGACCCTCTCAGTGGCTGGTGGGGGCGGGGGCTCAAACACAACCCATGCCCTGCTCAGTCCGGACCCTGAAACCCTGCCAATAGGGGAGGTGTCCCGCCCAGCCGGAGGCGAGTTCCTGGTAACCAAGGGGCTCCAAGGCCAACCGACAGTGGCTCCCTATGCTCCCTTAACAGCAGGTTCCAACTCCTCTCTGAGCCAGAGATATGGCCCCGCCATTATCCCTCAGGAGTTGGTAGCTGAAAATGGGCTGTTTCAGCCCAAACTGATATTAGCCTGAAAAACTCCAGAATTGACCCCTCGTCTGGACCCGCCAGAGGTAGGGACGAGGCAACTGACCCTATGCCCTTCGAGTAAAAACTCGCTGGAGCCCTCACCCAACCTGGTTCCCTCTGAGGTCCCGGCATCAGGGCAACACGGATTCGTCAAGTGGGGTCATGATGCCAAAATCACCAAAATTGGCGTCATTCCCACGCGTGGCTCGCCCGGCCAGGGCAAGGCCAATGGCTCACAGGTTAGGAGGCAGGACCTGGGACTTATATCTGACTGTACAACTTGGATTTAGGTCCGGGCTCCCTGTGGGCATAGAGAAATGGGGCCGCCAATTGACCACACGGAAGGGGGAAATTGGGGTCCCAAAATGGGGTCATTTTGGCTGCTTGAAATGAGCCAAAATTCGGTGTGCTCCCAATAGTATATCTCCACGCCGGCTTGGAGATCGGATCTGCCATTCCATACGCGATTCACCGGGAGTCCAACAGAGACTCCCATGCTCTTGGCTCTCAAAGATCTCCATGCCACTTGGCGTGGTGACAATCCCCATTGGGTCCACAAATGCCAAAATGGCAAAATTGTCCACACTCATTTTGGGCTAGCGCCTTAACGAAGGTTGCTCCGCTTCGCCCACGTGGTGTGTGAACCATGGGGACCAATATCCATATCACCCATGTCATATATGGTCCATTGGTCCAAGCGTCCGGCGTGCACGAAGGTTAGAACATGGTGCACGGTGGGCAGCAAAAGTGGAAAATTGCTCAAAATGGCCGAAAATGCGCACACTCATGGTTGGGGCAAATGAGGCACATGCCCGACTTGGACCGGAGTGTGCCATAGAATTGGTATCAAGTCATGTGTGTCCAACATATCTTTTGGGCGTCGCCCAACTCCTCCGGTTTTGGGAATGGCAGGGTCGCCAAGTGAGCCCATGATTTGGGATAGTCCCAAATTGCCAACATGGCGGCCACGGTGTGCCAAGCCCAAGAGGAGTTATTCGCCGGGTCCAAGATATGTTGGACACCGAAGTATGTACCCTCATATCATACTTGGGTCATGATGTCAATTGAGCGCAATGTTGGAATACACGGTCGCCACTTGACATCATGACGGGCCAAAAACGGCAAAATTGGCACAAAGATACACAAAAGTGCCTTGAAAGGTGCACAATTATATTATAATATCTTCGGCTTGGATCGTGCAATCAAGTAATCCTTGTAAACATAATGACTTGACACCAATGACCTTCGATTCCACATATGTGCTCCACTTGGGGCGCTTTGAAAGGTCACGAGCGCTACTTTCCAAGTGGGCACATGAAATTATGGAAAATTGCAAGACACACACCTTGCTCCCAACGCATCGCTTCGGGATCGCCACACAAGCTTCCCTTCACGAAGGTTAGGCTTGCAATTGATCGTAGGGAGTATGGAGAAGGGGCTTGCACAATATGAGGTCCATTGGCGGGTTTGGCTTGGAGCGATGGACCCGCCAAATGGGCACGCAACACAACACATGGCACATACCACATATTGCCCAAAAAGGTAGCTCCCCCCACGATATGTCATGCCCCTCCAAAGGCATAACTTTGTGTCAATCGTTCATAGGAACTCAAGGAGAGTTCCTATGCAACACCAACACTCGCGCGCTACACTCGAAGGTTATCTTAACGCACGCAATATCATGGTCAAAGAGTTATAACGCAAACTCTACCCTCTTGACCATGATCCATTACACTAGCGCGCACGTGTGGAGACGCAAGGCATATGAAGCTTCCTAAATTACGTCGGGAGTATTGGGAATACATCCCACGTTTCCTTATTGTCATTCCTCGCAAGCGGCACGAGATATGACCTTCACAAGTGGCCTCACGAATCAACTTTGTTTTGCCCATATCTTTAAGACAAATGGAGGGCAGGATAAAAGGAAAGTTGATTCGTGCATAGGGAAGCACGTAGGTCCACTCGAAAGAGGTCAAATCAAGTGCGGGGATGTCGAAGTCGAAAATCCGATTTCGACATCCTGAAAAATTCGGATTAAGGTTGCGAGTGTAGAATGTGAAAATTGCGGATGCATCAACGCAATTCCTGAAGACTTTAGAGCCTTCGTCACGGATAGCGTTAAAATTTCCATTATAAACAGTTAAACTGGCGGTTACGGTAAAGTCGCGATCCAACCGCCAGCAGTCAAAACAGTGAATATCAGAACGGAAGCGTAAAAATTGACGGAAACAATATGAAAATAAAACCCTGTTGACTCCTGATATTCTGATATATAAATCTCCGCTGGCGGTGCATCGGTTGCCGATGCGGGGCTTTACGGCACGGAACACGCTCC
The DNA here is from genome assembly GCA_964036045.1 of Eutreptiella sp. 'Long Island Sound 2002'. Taxonomy (NCBI): domain Eukaryota; phylum Euglenozoa; class Euglenophyceae; order Eutreptiales; family Eutreptiaceae; genus Eutreptiella; species Eutreptiella sp. 'Long Island Sound 2002'. The sequence continues at coordinate 6,391,431 of OZ038387.1, read as the reverse complement.
CGCCGGGCTCGCACCGGGCGTCAACGGGCGCCTTCCGTACATGGGGTTAGTGGACCGGAGACCGGTCTTCCCTTCCGTACATGGGGTTAGTGCACCGGAGACGGGTTGTATGCCCTGCCCTAGCCATGGGGTTCTGGGTACCGCTTCACCCCCCTCCTTAGAGCCAACCCTGGGGGGGGCTCGATAACACCCACGCATGGCAGCGGGTACACAGGACCATTTCCTGAAGGGGGGGGTGTCACATCCTACTTCAGGCTGATTCTGGGTTAGGCTCCCATTCCAACGCATAGTAAAACAGGTATGATGCTGTAGATGTTAGTAATAAGAGGTACAGTATCAAGTATCAAGTCCCGGGTCCTGGCGGCGATTGTTCGGCATCCAAAGGACCCGTTAACCCATACCAGGCGCACCGGGTGCCGGCTGCTACGGTCACCACCACAGTGGTAGTGGCATACACGGCCAACATAGGCGACACACGACGACCGAGGTGGTCCCACAGGTCGAGAGCGACCACAAAGATCCATCAGGCTACCCCAAGCTTCCCAAGGCCCGCCGACTGGGGAGAGTCCCCACGGGTCCTTCCTCGGGCGCACCATGTCCATATCCATACGACGCGAGTCCAGAGTGCCACAGCCGAACGAGCTCCTCCTTAAGGGATCGGGCATCAAGGCCGTCTTTTCCCTCGCCCTATTACCACGAAGGCCATACATGAGGGAGTCCTCATGCAGTGTGGGCGGAGGCGTCGACTCCTCAAACCACCAGTTTCCCAGGCAGACTGACCGAGGTCAGGAGCACCGGAGGCCGCCATCCGACTGCAAGTGCGTCTGCGAGTCGGTAGGCTCACACTGGGACTGACAGTGGCGGACCGCTGGGAGTGTAGTCAGGCAACTGGGCTTCCCGCCTGGCGCCATCAGGATCTCCACATCACAGCGAATAGGGCACACGGTATCACGGGCACTCAAACAGTAGAATCTGTATTCAGGTACTGGTCCAGGCTGGACCAAGCTGTATGAACATGTACACGGCGACTCAAGGCGCCTTCGTATTCGATTCGCATCCTTTCGGGGGAAAACAGTCCACACCTCAGTGATGGGCCGGCAAGACTCAACATACAGATGCACATATCCTGGGGGACAGAAAAATAAGCAGAAAGCGGGGTAACAGGCGTGTAAACACACTCTGAACAGAGTGCCAAACCACGCCCCGGGTAGGATAAGGCATTTGCAGGAGGGTGGACAGGAAAACGCCTGAGTTCAGGCCATATATAGTCTGCAGACACACGTCGACTGGTCTGGACCCCGCAAGTGCCATGGGACCAGACCACACACTCAAAAAACGCAATGCCGATGACAGCGGCATCCGTTGCGCAACGTCGTATGGGCTTCAAGGCCCCAAGAGCTCAGAAATATGAAGGTCAGTCGCCCTACCTGGTTTCCCAAGGATTCAGCAGGGGGGTGAGTGACGAATAGAAGAAGAGAGGGGCCATCCTCCTCTGGATTCAGCAGGGGGGGGTATATGGCCACTCCGATGGCAGGTCACCGGAAGATGTAAGAGAGCAAGCAAGTGAGGGACGATCCGTCGACCACACAAGCGCTCAAAAAGCATCAGGGGAGAGCTCAGGGCGCTGATCAGGCACCCCTGGCTGCAATCGCCCGGGTGAGTGCTGCCAAGTCCGAGACATGGATCTTGGTCTTGTGCTTGCGGATGTACTCCATGAAGGGAGTGTTCACCCGCGGCACGAACGAGGAGACGGGTTCCCAGGTGTCGTGGGACGGCCCATAGCCTCGCCAACGAACCTTGAACTCCAGACCTCCGGGTGCCGAGGCTTTCGGACGCTGAGCCAGGATCCTCTCGACTGTATAGTCGTCCTGCTCAGCATAGTCATCATCCGAATCAGCCTCATGTGCGGCATAGCTCAGGGACACATGTTGGCCACGGAGGTCGGGTTCCCGCACACGGAGTTGACTCTCGTGGCGCTCCCGGAACTGTCCGTGACCCACCTTGATACGGTAGGTGTCCTCACCAATCCTGCGGACCACCTCGCCGGGTGTGAACCAGGTCTTGGTGCGGTGGGTGCCCATGGGGCGGGGTCTGATCACCCACACCGGGTCTCCCACCCTGAACTTCTGCGCTGTTGAGCTCGGGGCGGACTTCTGACGCTCAGCATGCTCCTTCTCGAGCTGCTGGCGGATGTCCCGCGCCGTTTGCTCTTGCCGCACGAAGAATTCCTTGGCATCCATAGCCATGCCATCACCAGACAAGGGAAGTCCCCTACCCAGGGGGTCCCTGCCGAACAGAATCTGGTGAGGGGACAGACCGCCCGGAGTAGGGGTGTCGTGATGGGCCTTCAGAGCAGGCCACATCTCCTCAAACCAGTTCCGCCGTGGATTGGTGATGTGGATCTTGCGCAGCTTCTCGAACAGCTGCCGTCCAGCCACTTCAGCACGGCCGTTAGACCGGCTGAGATAGGCAACGCTCTTGGCGTGACGTATTCCCATGAGGGAACACATGGCCTTGAACCAGCCACCAGTAAACTGGGGCCCCGGTCACTGCAAATGGTGCGGGGGATGTCAAAGACGGTCAGCCAATGACGAATCATCATGACTGCCACTTCCTTGGCAAGCAACCCCTTTTTGCGTGCCGGAACGGCTACAACGTAGCCGCTGTGGCGGTCCACACAGAGAACCACACAGTCAAAGGTCTCCTTGCCAATGTGCACTTCGGGCATGGAGAAGACGTCCATGGCCACGCTCTCCATGGGCTGGTCAGGAACCGGGGTCCATTGGGGTTCCCCCTTGACGTTCCGGTTATCAGGATTGCAGGCCTGACAGACCGAGCAACCCTTCCTGACCTTCTTGATGGCGGTGTAGAGAACGATATGGTCGATCCCGAACCGACGCTGCATGTCAAGGGCTTGCTTCTTGACCCCTGGGTGCAGCATGTGGTGGTGCCAAGCTTCACAAGGCTCGAGCACCCGGGACTCCGGTACTAGCAGCTTACCATTCCGGTAGAGCTTGCCATCTTCCTCAGTCAGCCCCTTTGGCCACTTCTGCCCGTCATCAGGGTCGGTCACAGCCCTATACTCGGCCGCAAAGGCCTCAGACTTGGCGTAGTCGTCAGTCCAGTCGTCCTGGAGGCAAGACTCCGGGAAGAGGTGCTTGTCGGACTCAGCTCCCTCAGGGGCGAGTACACTGACCGCTCTGCTCACCCTCTTTCCGAGGGGGGCATCCGCAGCCATGACGACGAAGCATTTCACACCCTCCTCCTCCATCAGGCGCTCCATTTCGATGACCCTCTTGGCTTCAGCGGTCTCAGCCTCATCGCCATGGGCAGAGATATCCGTCATGCCCTTGCTGGCGGGATAGGCCCACCTACTGAGACAGTCCGCCAGGGTGTTATCCTTTCCAGGAATATACACAACCGTGAGGTCGAACTTGGCCAAGGTCTCTGTAAAACGCAAGCACCCAAAAGGCTGGAAAAAAACCCTTCCGTGGTTTTTTTGTTGTGTGCTGACTTGAATATTGGCTGCTCCAAAATCAAGTCCTCCAATGATAACCCAAGACACACGGCGAGACAAATCAATTCAACTTCAGTTTTGATCTCGATCACAGTGCATAGTACTGAGATCGTAACGATCCCAAAGCACACTGAAACAATGTACATTACGGGCATCCACAATTCATGCATGTCGCAACACAATTACATTCCTACAAAATCAGATGTTTTTATAATAAAAATCAGTGCTTTTCAGAAAGAAAATAATGCACAAATCAGTGCGCACGCGTGCCATGCAGTGCCCAAAAAGCGGCATCTGCACCGCAACGCGACAGGATAATATATGGGTTTATGTAACATACATGTGTCAGTACAGCCAAGTACTGAGCACGATACCTAAATGACAAAATAGCAACAACCATAATGAACCGAATCCTACGAAAAACACAGGCTTTCAGGCTTGTCCTGTCCTGTCCTGAGCTCCCCTTTACACTCCCTCCCCAAGCCCACACATACCCTGATGTGTGGCTGAGACCCCAAAACAAAAGGGTGCGAAGGGTTTTACCATAGGGCTGGGAAAAGCTCAGACAGAGCTGGGTGGGTGTAAAACGCAAGCACCCAAAAGGCTGCCTTGCATGTTTACACTCCCCCCCCAGGCTCAGCACTCCCCAAATGAGTTGCTGACCCGAGAAAAAAAAATAGCAAAACATGCAGGCTTTAACCTACAATACAGTACAATACAGACATTACTGTCTGTGATCTGGCTATTTCTACCCATTCCAGGTAAAAACAGCTACTATCTATGTGCAGATCATGCTAGTGGAATACCACTGGTACCATAGATAGCTTTACCCTCCTGAAAGGGATTTCTGTCACAAAACAGTGCCCTAGGGGAGTGGTGAGGTGGTGTTTCAACCTATACCCACTCAAACTCCTCAAAGGGTGTAAAAACCTGATAAGTGCTCATGGCACACAACCTGAAGTGCTCATGGCACAGGAAAAACATAGTACTTTAATACTAAAATAAAACCTCTGCTTTTTCCAAACAAAAGCAGGCATACAAAAAGAAAAGACACACTGCTCACAAGCAGGCAGGTGCAAAGCAAAACAGAATTGCAAAACTGAGTAAACCAAAGTTCACTCAAAGTGTAAAGCAGGGTGTATCCCACCACTGCTCATTGCAGATCCAAAATAGTATCTACAACGAAAAAGAAAGCAAAGGCACATGTCAGTGCCAGCAAACAAGGCGCTTGGCGCCCAGACAGAGGCCAGACAGGACCTCGTTGTGCATCTCAAATGTACATGCCAGGGAATCTAAATCAGATCCCTGCATATATGAAGCCCAACAGGTGATACACTGTGCCAGGCACAGTGGTTGGCAAAACACAGCGCTCGTAGCGCCAAACTTTGATAAAACAGAGCGCTCCAAGCGCTCGACATACGCGCAGGGTAACAGAGCGCTCTCAGCGCTCAAAAACTTAAAGGAAAGGGTTGTACTCGTTCGTGGGGACCAAGCATTGACCCCAGGCTGAACGTGGTGGACACCTCCTCTTCAACGAAGTAGTCCTTTCACTTGAATACCCCACCATTGAACGTATAGCTTCCAAGAAAAACGCAGCAGCCCTGCGGCGCTGTACAGCTCGTCCTCCTCTTCGGCCACGCTCCCTCACGCGTTCGGGTACCTTCCCCTTGGCTGTGTTTGAAGCGTCCCCGTGGTTTCGTTCTTCTTCGCTCGCCTGAGCTCTTGGTTTGGGTCTGGCGACGTCATTCATGGAACTGCTTCGCGCTACCCATTTTTCTTGGGCTGGTGGGTTTCGTCTCGTTTGCAACTCCTCCGCTCGGCGCTCATTTCTTTTCTCCTCGGTTGGACTGCGCGAAGAGGTCGGTGTTAAAAGTGTCAGTATCCTTTTTAACTCGGACAGTGACTTCTCTACGGCCGTAAGTGTACCTGAATGGTCTGGTATTGGCGTCGCATCAGTGAACTCTTTTTGACTTTTTGGCGTCGAGCCTGACTTCCTCACTTCATTCGGCGGTGCTCTCGTCTCCTTCACGCAATACTTGTCTGTATTTTTCGTGTCACACGTCTTTGGCTTCTTCCTCATTACGGTCGCGGCCAATTTCAGCTGTGCGGCGAAGGTAGAGAAAAGCTGCTGGAAACGATAGCCAAAATTTGCGTAGAGGCGTGCCGACAGGTTCTCCTGCTCATACCTCAACCTTTTTCGAATTTTGAACTCTTCACTGACCAACTCGTTGAACTGCACGTCAAACTCTTGTTCTTTTTCGCCTTTTGTCACTCCGGTTGTTCCAAATCCTTCAACAGTCTCCAGTTTGGCTGAAACTGAACGTGGCGGCGATGGTGCAGGCCTTCGGGGAGCTGGCGTTGGTCTTGACGGCGCTTGGTTGCCTAAGCAAAGTTGTATTGACAGCGGCCGTAACCCATCAGGGTTGTTTCGTGGCGTCGGGGTTGTGGATCTGCAGTACTCTTGAGACAATATCTTCGGACGTTACGATCTTCTGGAAAAAAACCCTTCCGTGGTTTTTTTGTTGTGTGCTGACTTGAATATTGGCTGCTCCAAAACCAAGTCCTCCAATGATAACCCAAGACACACGGCGAGACAAATCAATTCAACTTCAGTTTTGATCTCGATCACAGTGCATAGTACTGAGATCGTAACGATCCCAAAGCACACTGAAACAATGTACATTACGGGCATCCACAATTCATGCATGTCGCAACACAATTACATTCCTACAAAATCAGATGTTTTTATAATAAAAATCAGTGCTTTTCAGAAAGAAAACAATGCACAAATCAGTGCGCACGCGTGCCATGCAGTGCCCAAAAAGCGGCATCTGCACCGCAACGCGACAGGATAATATATGGGTTTATGTAACATACATGTGTCAGTACAGCCAAGTACTGAGCACGATACCTAAATGACAAAATAGCAACAACCATAATGAACCGAATCCTACGGAAAACACAGGCTTTCAGGCTTGTCCTGTCCTGTCCTGAGCTCCCCTTTACAGTCTCATGCCATCTTGCCCGTCGGGAGGCGGGACCTGAGGGGGTGTCCACATGCTCCTTGTGCCACGACTGCAGACTCTGATGGTCGGTGCAGACGGTGACGGGATGGAGGGCTATGTACCCAGCCCATTTCCTGAGAGCCATGACGATGGCATACGCCTCCTTTTCACGGGGCGTCCACGTCCGTCTCTGGCCTTCCGCCAGGACTCGGCTCCAGAAGGCCACGGGCACGTGCCTCCCGTCGTCAAGCACTTGCTCCAACACAGCGCCAATGGCGTAGTCGGAAGCGTCGGTGCGCAGGACGAACCCTCAGTCGGGATCCACGAGGTGCAGACCCACTGCGGATAGCAGCGCCTGCTTCATCCTCTCAAAGGCACGGTCGGACTCAGCTGTCCAGACCAGAGCCTTCTTGGACCCCTTCTTGGTCTCCTCTCGGTTGCCCTTGAGCATGGTCGTCATGGGGGCTGCATACTCGGCATACATTTTGATATACCCCGAGTAGTAGTTGCAGAACCCCAGATACGCCCGTAGCTCAGAGACCGTCTTGGGCTTTTCCCAGTGCTCAATCGCAGCCACCTTGCCAGGTATGGGCTTTCGCTGCCCGTTCCCGACTACGTGGCCAGCGAAGACCACCTCGCTTACCGCAATGGTGGCCTTGTCACTGCTGCCCGTGAGTTTGTGCCGTACCAGAAGGTCCAGCACTCGAGTGACGTCCCTCTCGTGTGCCTCCAGGAGCTCCTCGTAGCTCATACTGGGGTCCCCGGACGCGATGATCACGTCGTCCACGAAGGGGTCCGCACAGTCGCGCACCGGCTCAAGCAGGTTCTCCAGCATCCGCTGAAAAGCCGCATTGCCGTTGGTAACGCCCATGGGCATCACCTTCCACTGGAGAGGTCCAAGTGGGGTGCTCATGGCTGTGCAGGCACGGGACTCCTCGGCGAGAGGCATCTGATGATAACCATGTTTCAGGTCAATCACCGTGAAGATCCTCCGCCGGTGTTGTTTTTGCAGCATGTCCTCAATGAGGGACAGCGTATAGCTGTTGTGCTGCGTTTGGGCGTTCAGGCCGCGGTAGTCGACCACGAGCCGCCATTCACCGGCCACCTTCTTGGGGACGACGAAGCACGGAGAGGCCCATTCGGAGTGGCACGGCTCGAGCCAGCCTCTCTGGATGAAGTCACGGAGGATCTTCTCCATGGCCTCCTTCCTCTCGCCCCTCAGGGCAAACTCCCGGTGCCGATACACACGGGGGTCCTGCTTCAGTCGTATCTTGGCCTCGCCATACGGTCCACGCACCGGTGGAGGAAACACAGGCTTTCCGCTGAAGAAGGTATCCCCATACTTCTGCTTCAGCCTGGCCCTCAATGCCTGAATCTTGGGGCAATCGTCGGACTCTGCCTTGGCTTTTCCGGGCACTTGAACCACGGAGCTTACTTGAGGGGTAGCTACTCCGCTCGTCTTCGGCTCAGGCAGTCTTCCCAGGTGGCCCAAGGGGCCATCTCTGGTCTTGCCTCGGAATTATCGCCGTAGGTGGGTGGGTTACCCCCGATTGGCTCGTCCTGGCTGGACAGGTGGTCCAGTACCCTCCTTACGAAGGTATCTCCATCGTAGGAACCAGAGACGATCGAGTCCACTTCCCACCAGGCTTTGTCCTGGCCTTTGCCCTCACGCTGGTTTCCCCAGTCATGAAAGGGCTGATCCATATACCCCTGAACCAGATCCCACTCCTCGTCAGTGAGGGGGTCTTCCGATTCCGATTCTTCGATGTCAACAGGGGGAACCGCAAAGCATTGCCGCCATGGCTCCGCTACGATGCGGTTGACACACACGAAGTCCGTGGTGTCGGCCTGATCAAGGCCCCCATCCACATAGTGGAATTCCGTTGGCCATCTCTGGGGTGGCATGGGCTGTCCCTTAGCGTCCTGATAGACACTCTCTCCAGCCGGTAGGACGACCTTGTTTAAGGTCATGTTGGTCAATGAGGCTACCCAATGTCGGGTACTTTCCTCCTCGGTGCATCCCATAGGAACAACCAGCACTGCCTTGGAGCGGTCCTTGCGAATCTTCGCTATCGCTCTTGGAATGTCCCATCGAGGGCAATGGATCCACATCAAGCCCTGATGCGGACCCCAGTGCTTCTTCCACGCGGAGTCCTGTGCGCTCCAGTACTTCTCACATACCCGAAGATGGGCGGAGGTTCCTGAAGAGAACGCGTCCAGGGCCAGATCCGAAGCTCCCAAGTCCGCGACAACTCGGCTCGCCACTTCCGGCCTTACGCCGTACTCCTGGTTTGCAGGACCAGTTGGCTCAGTGTCCAGCGCGGCCACTTCGAGCTGATTGCGTTCGGGTGGATCCATTGGCATTCCACATGGTGCTCAGGTGACGAAAGCCACGAGAGTTGGTCGTCCTGGTACAGGGTCATGGAGGCCTGGGCCGGGAGGACGCCGGAGTCCGTGTCCATCATGAAGTCGTACCCGACGATCATGTCCCAGTCCATCTCGGCCTCGTAGAAGCGACCGTGCAGGAGGATTTCCTTGCCGAGGTCCGGGCGGCACGCGCTCGTTGCGGCGGCCCGCGCTGTGGTGAGAGGGGGCGGTGAGAGAGGGGGCACTGGCGCTGGGGCGACTCCTGGGGGCTCCCCCGGGGGCGTGGGGTCTGCCTGGACCTGGTCCGGGTCCCCAGCCGTCGTCCGACGAGCCAGACTCCAGGGGTGGGTGGTCGCTGCCGACGCTCCCACGGGCCTCCAGTGCGTCCAGCCTCTGCTGCAGGCCGCTGATGACCGTGTTCAGCTGCCTGGTCTCGGCCCTGGCGATGTCCAGCTCTCTCTGCGCGCGCGCGGCGACTTCGGAGATGCGAGTCATCTCGCCCTTGCCCGTGTCTACCTCGCGCTCGAGGAACTGGACCCTCCTGCGGAGGTAGACAATCCACCGCCAGACGGTATCCGGGTTGCCGTTCCCTGGTGGGTCGTCGGGGTCCCCAGGGGGTCCTCCAGGAGGGCCTCTGCCGGGTCTGCCCGGTCCAGGGGGTCCTCCCCCGCCCGGTGGTCCGCCTCCAGGGGGTCCACTTGGTGGGCGTCCTCCAGGGGGTCCTGATGGTCCTCCGCCAGGGGGTCCCGGTGGGTCTCCGCCGGGTCGCCTCGGTGGGTCCGAGGATGGGCGCTTCTTCGTGATGCCGAAGTCCATGTCGTCATCCTCGTCCATGTCGCCCCACCTGGGCGTCTCGGTCTCGGAAGACTCCGAGCTCCGGTAGGGAGGAGGGAGATCCTCATCCTCACCTTCCGGCTCCATGGGGACGTCTCCGCCTCCTCCGCCCGTCCAAGCCACCACTTGGCGATGTCGGCGGCCTCGTTCATCCCCGTCACTGGCGGTGAAGAAGGGGTCACTGTCGTGGGGGTGTCCACCCGCTGGCCTCCGCGGCCTCTCGGGGGTCTTCCCCTTGCCCTTCCTCCGTCGATGGGCAGTAGGGCCACTGCTCCCACTGCTGCCCGTGTCGGCCTCGTCCAGCGTCATCTTGGAGGAGGCGTCCCCTTAGAAAAGCTTTCGAAGGGTCTCCACTCGTGATCCTCCCGGAGGAGTCTCGCGGCGGAGTTTGGCCTCTGCCTCCTCCATGGCGGCGGCGGTGGCTGCGGCAGCCCGCACTTCGGCTTCCTCCCGAGCACGTGCCGCCTCGGCTTCCCGGGCCCGCTGCAGCCGCGCCTTCTGCACCTCCAACGCCGCCAGCTCCGCCTCCGTCTTGGCCTTCTCCTCAGCGACCTTCCGTCGCGCGGCCTCGATGGCGTCCTTCTTGGCGGCGTCCGCCTGGGCCTTAGCCGTCGCTTCGGCGTGGGCCCTTTCCTCCGCCTCCTTCTTTGCCCTCCCTTGGGCAAGCGCCTCTTCCAGCGCCCTCACCTCGGCCTCCTTGCAGGCAATGGCCTCCTGCGTCAGGCGGGCTTCCTCGTCGGCTGCCGCCAACTCACCGTTGACCTGGGCAGTCGCTGCCCCATGGGCGGCTACGGCCGTGAGTCCGGCCGCAATGGCCGCCACGGTCTGGGCGTGGATGGCCATGCCATGCGCCCACTCCGCAGCCTCCTCCTGGGCGATGCCGACGGCGCCCTCCACGGCAGCGCTGTGCTGCCTGGCCCGTTGTCGGGCAACCCGAAGGTTGCAGGGCACCCCACAGGCGCGCTCACAGGCGCGCGCCACGTCCCTGTCGGGAGCGACGCTGCTGCTGGAGCTGGCCTGGTCGGCCGGCATCCTCCCGCGGTGGGCCGACTCCACGTCGCTGCTGGGGCCTGCTGGGGCCTGCTGGGGCCTCAGGAGCAGCGGACGGGGCTTGGCCTTGGTCTGCCTGGCGACTTGGATGAAGTCGCCGGGGGTGGCGTGGCCGGGGTGATGACCACCATTGGCCCGTTGGGGACTGGGGGCTGGGGTTCCGCCCTTGGCGCCTTGGGCGGCTTCGGCGGCCAGGGACTCCTGGTACTCCCGCCACTTCCGGTCCCGCTTCCTGTCCCCGGCGGACCGCTTCCCCTTCCCCAGAGAGGCGCTGCTGCTGCCCTGCAGCCTGCGCTCGCTCCCCGGTTCCGGGAAGTTCTTTTCGATCATGTCCCACATGGAGACATTGATCGAGGCGCCCGACGGCTACTCGTTGGAGTCCTCGTCCTCCTCAATCCCGTCGGGGCGCAGCCCTTCGCCGGGCCTGTCCGGCCGGGTCCAGGTCCTCCAGCGCTTGCGGTGGAAGCGGTACTCGTACCCTTCCGCCCGCAGCCACTCCTCCACTGCCCGCAGGCGGTCCTCCCCCATGTCCTCGCGGAGCTCGAAGCTCCCGGGCATGCCGCCTTTGCACTGGGGGTGGCTGTGGCGGTAGTGCTGGTCCCAAACCAACCCACGCAGCAGGCGTGCCGCATGGGGGTGGGGCCGCGGCCACGTCCTGCCCGCTTCCTGCCAGTTTACCATGGCAGCGGGGGGCGTAGTTGGTCTTGAGGTCCTTGGTGGTCACTCGTTGCGCTCAACGAACTGGTTCAGGTGGTGTTTGTTGAGGCGGGTGATGCAGCACTGGACTGGGTGTGCGGCTGGTGCTGGTCAGCCGGTGGTTGTGGAGGTGGTTGACGCGGCCTTGCTGGTCGGCCGATGGGACTCGCTGATGAAGGAGTCCTGGTCTGTCCACTTCCTTCACGGTCGCGGCGCGGTCAGGGTGATGCTTTGGACGGCACTGCGGGCTCCGTGACGAACTCGGCGCTGTCGCTGGGCGGCGCTGCGAGCCGCTGCGCTGCGCTGCGAGCCGCTGCGCTGCGCTGCGAGCTGCGAGCTGCGCCGCGCTGCTCGGGGTTGGTGGCCCCGAGTGGCACGCGAGGGCTGGGTAACCCCGCGGCGGTGAAACGCTTTTGACGCGTTCCCGTGGGGGGCCGGCCACGGGACGCTGCGGTGACACGCACAGGTGAGCAGGCAGGCAAAGCACTACGCTCACAAGGGCATCAATACGCTCGTGTCATGTGACAAAGCGTTTCAGGATCCTTGCCACTCTGCAACAAGGGAACGAAAGTATGTACAGCAACACATCAGGATACGTACACATGGGGTTAAGACTGGACTGGGGTAAGGGCATCACAGAACAATAGACACTCAGTCCTAACTCGTATCCCAATCCCAGGTCCGACCCTCTCAGTGGCTGGTGGGGGCGGGGGCTCAAACACAACCCATGCCCTGCTCAGTCCGGACCCTGAAACCCTGCCAATAGGGGAGGTGTCCCGCCCAGCCACAGGCGAGTTCCTGGTAACCAAGGGGCTCCAAGGCCAACCGACAGTGGCTCCCTATGCTCCCTTAACAGCAGGTTCCAACTCCTCTCTGAGCCAGAGATATGGCCCCGCCATTATCCCTCAGGAGTTGGTAGCTGAAAATGGGCTGTTTCAGCCCAAACTGATATTAGCCTGAAAAACTCCAAAATTGACCCCTCGTCTGGACCCGCCAGAGGTAGGGACGAGGCAACTGACCCTATGCACTCCGAGTACAAACTCGCTGGAGCCCTCACCCAACCTGGTTCCCTCTGAGGTCCCGGCATCAGGGCAACACGGATTCATCAAGTGGGGTCATGATGCCAAAATCACCAAAATTGGCGTCATTCCCACGCGTGGCTCGCCGGGCCAGGGCAAGGCCAATGGCTCACAGGTTAGGAGGCAGGACCTAGGACTTATATCTGAGTGTACAACTTGGATTTAGGTCCGGGCTCCCTGTGGGCATAGAGAAATGGGGCCGCCAATTGACCACACGGAAGGGGGAAATTGGGGTCCCAAAATGGGGTCATTTTGGCTGCTTGAAATGAGCCAAAATTCGGTGTGCTCCCAATAGTATATCTCCACGCCGGCTTGGAGATCGGATCCGCCATTCCATACGCGATCCACCGGGAGTCCAACGGAGACTCCCATGCTCTTGGCTCTCAAAGATCTCCATGCCACTCGGCGTGGTGACAATCCCCATTGGGTCCACAAATGCCAAAATGGCAAAATTGTCCACACTCATTTTGGGCTATCGCCTTAACGAAGGTTGCTCCGCTTCGCCCACGTGGTGTGTGAACCATGGGGACCAATATCCATATCACCCATGTCATATATGGTCCATTGGTCCAAGCGTCCGGCGTGCACGAAGGTTAGAACATGGTGCACGGCGGGCAGCAAAAGTGGAAAATTGCTCAAAATGGCCGAAAATGCGCACACTCATGGTTGGGGCAAATGAGGCACATGCCCGACTTGGACCGGAGTGTGCCATAGGATTGGTATCAAGTCATGTGTGTCCAACATATCTTTTGGGCGTCGCCAACTCCTCCGGTTTTGGGAATGGCAGGGTCGCCAAGTGAGCCCATGATTTGGGATAGTCCCAAATTGCCAACATGGCGGCCACGGTGTGCCAAGCCCAAGAGGAGTCATTCGCCGGGTCCAAGATATGTTGGACACCGAAGTATGTACCCTCATATCATACTTGGGTCATGATGTCAATTGAGCGCAATGTTGGAATACACGGTCGCCACTTGACATCATGACGGGCCAAAAACGGCAAAATTGGCACAAAGATACACAAAAGTGCCTTGAAAGGTGCACAATTATATTATAATATCTTCGGCTTGGATCGTGCAATCAACTAATCCTTCTAAACATAATGACTTGACACCAATGACCTTCGATTCCACATATGTGCTCCACTTGGGGCGCTTTGAAAGGTCACGAGCGCTACTTTCCAAGTGGGCACATGAAATTATGGAAAATTGCAAGACACACACCTTGCTCCCAACGCATCGCTTCGGGATCGCCACACAAGCTTCCCTTCACGAAGGTTAGGCTTGCAATTAATCGTAGGGAGTATGGAGAAGGGGCTTGCACAATATGAGGTCCATTGGCGGGTTTGGCTTGGAGCGATGGACCCGCCAAATGGGCACGCAACACAACACATGGCACATACCACATATTGCCCAAAAAGGTAGCTCCCCCCACGATATGTCATGCCCCTCCAAAGGCATAACTTTGTGTCAATCGTTCATAGGAACTCAAGGAGAGTTCCTATGCAACACCAACACTCGCGCGCTACACTCGAAGGTTATCTTAACGCACGCAATATCATGGTCAAAGAGTTATAACGCAAACTCTACCCTCTTGACCATGATCCATTACACTAGCGCGCACGTGTGGAGACGCAAGGCATATGAAGCTTCCTAAATTACGTCGGGAGTATTGGGAATACATCCCACGTTTCCTTATTGTCATTCCTCGCAAGCGGCACGAGATATGACCTTCACAAGTGGCCTCACGAATCAACTTTGTTTTGCCCATATCTTTAAGACAAATGGAGGGCAGGATAAAAGGAAAGTTGATTCGTGCATAGGGAAGCACGTAGGTCCACTCGAAAGAGGTCAAATCAAGTGCGGGGATGTCGAAGTCGAAAATCCGATTTCGACATCCTGAAAAATTCGGATTAAGGTTGCGAGTGTAGAATGTGAAAATTGCGGATGCATCAACGCAATTCCTGAAGACTTTAGAGCCTTCGTCACGGATAGCGTTAAAATTTCCATTATAAACAGTTAAACTGGCGGTTACGGTAAAGTCGCGATCCAACCGCCAGCAGTCAAAACAGTGAATATCAGAACGGAAGCGTAAAAATTGACGGAAACAATATGAAAATAAAACCCTGTTGATTCCTGATATTCTGATATATAAATCTCCGCTGGCGGTGCATCGGTTGCCGATGCGGGGCTTTACGGCACGGAACACGCTCCCGCCGGGCTCGCACCGGGCGTCAACGGGCGCCTTCCGTACATGGGGTTAGTGGACTGGAGACCGGTCTTCCCTTCCGTACATGGGGTTAGTGGACCGGAGACCGGTTGTATGCCCTGCCCTAGCCATGGGGTTCTGCAACCGCTTCAGCATCGTAATGGATCCCCCTTGGCTTTTTGTTTGTTTCTGTGCTTGGGGAGACGGGTGAGGGCGTTCATCCGGGGTTTTTTGGGCCTTCATTGGCCATATACCCCCTTCACTCGATCTCCACATATATATTTCACTGTGGTATACTTATTTAGGTCGACCGACGACGTTTTTCTATCTTTGATCCCCTTGGACCATGTTGTAGATCAAGAGGAGACCGGATATGGCGTAGGGCACTGATTATCAGTGTCCTCACCCCTCCCTTGGGGCATGGGGGACGCCTACGACGTGTGTGGGGCCTCCATGTGTCCTTGGGACATGGGGGGGGGGTTGGAGCCCATTGGGGTCCTCCCGTCCTCTCTTCAATTGTTTCCGAGCGGATACAACGCTCTGAGAAGGGGGGTGAAGCCGGTTCGGACCCCCGTGGCCATCTTGGGGTCACTTGGGGTGTGTATCTATGTGCCGGCAAGCCGCCATTGGCTGATATCATACTCTCCCGTCCACCTGAACTAACCCGATGTGATAGTGTGATACGTTTGGCCATTCTGGCTACGAGCGGCCATATTCAGTACCGAGGCGCCGCCAGCGGAGATTTATATATCAGAATATCAGGAATCAACAGGGTTTTATTATCATAATGTTTCCGTAATTTTTCAGCCTTTCGTTCTGATGGTCAATGTATCGGCGACTGTCAGTTGGCTCGCGATTTTGCGTTAACCGATTGGTTAACTGTTATTTCCAGATATTTTGGCGGAAATCCCGATGAAGGGTCAGATTTCATCGGTAAAGGGTTCGTTGCTTCCGCAATTTTCTAAATAAGCACTCGAAATTTTAATCTGAATTTTTTGCGATGTCGAAATCGGATTTTCGACTTCGACATCGCCGCACTTGATTTGGTCTTCTTCGAGTGGTCATACTCTTTTCCCTATGCCCGAATCAGGTTTCCCTTATACTTGCCACCCATTTGACTTGGAGATACAAGGGAAACAAAAGTGAGTCGTGGGACCACTTTGAAGGGCCATATCTACGCGCGAGTGTGAGGAAAGAGAATAAGGAAAGTTGGGTTGCAAGCGCCTTAGTCTCAACTTAATTTAGGAAGCATCAAACGCCTTTGGTGTGTACACATGCCCGGTGTAGCAAGGGATAATGGTCAAGAGGGTAGAAAGTGATATATAACTCTTGGACCGTGCAACCGAATATTTTCTTGCGACTTTCGAGTGTACCGCATGAGTGCTGGGGTTGCATAGATACTTTCCTTGGGTTCTCACGTATTTTTAACGTAAAGTTATGTCCATGGAGGGGCATGGCATACCATGGTGGGAGCCACTTTTGAGGGTATGTGTTATATGCATGGTATGTGTTTCGATATGCTCACGCCCATGTTATATATCTTCGTGTGGCCGAAGAGATGGGGAGCCACACGCGACAAGGGCTTTGCCCATGTCCCAATTGTGGAATTCAAAGCGCTAGACTAAGTCTACCGCGTATGTATTGCTCATGGTATGTTTGGGAAAGAGATCCATGAGTGCACTCCCATTTTCATGGGGCATGTAGATATGGGTGGCGAAGGTATCTCCATGCGCCCGATTGGGGATCCAAGTGGGGAAATTGTTCGCAAATGGTTCCAATCATTTGTGTATTGAACCATGAGCGGATATCATGGGTGAGCATAGAGATATACTATCATGACAACTTTACATTTGGACATATTTTCATGTTTTTGACCTCAATTTATGCTCATTTTTGTGTTTTATGTGCTCAATTGGTCGGCTAACAGTAAAGTGCCTAGAGATCCGTGAACTATGGTATGTTGCTTATATGTTGGCATATGCTTCGGTGTTGCACCTCACCATATGCCGGATCACGTGGTCACTTTGGCGTGGTACACGAGGCCTCACAAAATTAGGTCTCAAACTCATGGGCTGACTTGTGAAGCATGTCATGTACATAACCGGAGGGTCTTCGGAGCCAATGATGGGATATTCTTGGGCATGGACCTTTGGTCTATATCACCCTTGTATATTACTTTCCGGTTTGACACATGCATGGAGCATATGAACATTTGCCATATGCATTTTTGAGTATATAATTGAATATTGGGCACTATGGTGTATTTTGCCTGATTTTGCCATGTTGTGAGGTCATCTTCATGGGGCAGTTCTCCAAGCTCATTCGACTCCAAGTCCAACCAAGGTTATGTCAGGGTAGGGCATGGTCCTGAGTGCCACTCTAGGCCATGACACGCCACCTCCCCTATTGGGCTAGGATTTAGAGGCTTGGGAGTGAACACATTCTTGGGGTTTGTGTATTGACTTGTGACACATGGCATTCAGCCTTCTCATTTGACCTGGTTCAGGGCAATATGTTGGTGAGTCAAGGGAAGGTCTTGAGTCCAGGGAATGAGGGGTTTATGGCTGTGAATGTATATGTTTACCTCTTTCCCCAACCTTGCTTTATTTGTGTTTATATGCCAATTTCAGGGCTTTCTTCCTTTGTGCAATCCTTGTTCATGCCCGCCATCGTGAGACAATCGATGTGCTGAACGGAAGCCCGCAGCCTGATTTGGATTGTGAATTGGGTTATTGTTGTATTTGTGGGATCTGGTTGCTGTTTCAGGGTTGAAGGAGGATTTTATTTTCTATATTTTTGGACTTTGGACCCTTTGGAATTTGAGGAATGCAGTCACTGATCCGGAGTAAATCAGCAGGGGTAACAGGCGGAAGGGGCACAGCGGGGATTTCACAAAAGGAGAACTATTGGTTCCCGCTTGCAAGCGCAAGGGCTACAGGAAGGAAGCAGGAAAAGTTTTGGTTTCACCCGTCATGACGCCCCGCAAGATGGCGGCCATTTTAGGCCGTTTTTGGTCTCTACTCCCAACCATGCCAGCGCTCCACGCATTTACCGATTTACTCGTGCAGTTTGTGCGAAGAGTCGACGATGTCGGATGGGACACGCCATGCGTAGTGCCAATCGAGTTGAAAAATCAAGTGCACGCCATCACAGGTTTGCTACATTCTTGGCCAGGTCGCAAGTTTGTGACAAGCAACCAACAACCTCACAAACATTTGGCCTCCGACGCCACGTTGTTTGCGTGGGGAGATCTCAACGTGCAAGACCCCCGACAAATGGTGCACTATTTAGCGTTTCACAGGGCACATCAGCGACAAGGAATTAATAGCGGCGGTAAACACCACACAATCGCTAGTCAAACCCAACGAAATAGTGGCTTTGGATGTGGACAACGCCACCGTCTATTCTTATTTAACAAATCAAGGCGGCAAGGTTCCACGGTTGAACAACCTTCTAAGACCATTTCTCATTTGGTTGACAATTCATCGCATCGAATTGCGTGTTCGGCTCGTACCGTCACGCCAGATGTTAGCCGACCCAATCTCTCGTTGGTCATTCGACCCAAGCGAATATTCTCTCAACCCTCTCATCTTCAGACATATTCAAGACAGGTTCAAAAAGTTTTGCAGGCCGAGCATAGATATGTTCGCTTCTCCGAGCAATGCCTTGCTGCCCCTCTTTTGTGCCAGGTGGCCGCATCACCAAGCGATCCTCACCGACGCTTTGGCATGCCCACTTAAAACCGTAAAGGTTTGCTTCGCGCACCCCCCTTGGTCATTGATAGCACAATGGCTACACCGGCTCAGAGCGAACCCCCATGTGACCAGTCTCACGCTGGTTCCTTGGTGGGATTCCGAGTTATGGTGGCCCCTATTAACCTCCTTGCACGTGAAGGGAACACCAGTGCTTCGCATTCGCCCACGGTGGGGCCTTTATCTGAACTGTCAAGATCATTGCATGAAGAAACCAAGATGGCCCCTTCTTTGCATACAGAGGGTGGTAATAGTTCATATATGCAGCGGTTGGTAAAAGGTGATTTTAGACGTGTTTTTCATGCAGCGGTTGGTAAAAGGCTGGTGTTTTTCCATGTAAAGGTTGGTACCGACATCCTCTTCTTTTGATTACCTTAATGTTTCTTTGTATTTGTACAACACTGGTACTATTTCTCTCTCCTCGTTTTTTCAAAACATTACACTTTTTTTTTCTACACCTTGCACTCTTGCTATTTGTGTAAAATGTTTTATCTCTTTTTTTTTCTTCAAAACCTGCTCTCCTTTTTGTGCTAAAAAACCTACACTGTTTCTTTTTGTCACTCACTTCTGCATTCAAAATGCCGTTTTTTTTTACCTACTGAAATATTGTTTGTTTTTTTTTGTCACTGACTTCTATGTTGAAAATCCTGTTTTTTTTATATTGTTTTTCTTCTCTGATGTGGTCAGAGTTCCTGCTTTTTTATGAACCACCATTGCCGTGCGCAACTCGCGTGAATTAGGAAAAATGCCCACAAAAAAAAAGGTGCTCTCGTGTGCAAATCATCCAACCCTATAGACTTCACTGCCCTTTGAGGGACACGTCGCTGTTGCAAAGGATGAACCACATATTCAATTTGATCGGTTCGCTGTTATTCAAGAGGAAACAGGAGGTACTACTCTCTGTCACTCATGGTAAGCATCACTGCACAGCTCAGAGTGCCTTCATCATCCGAAGTCTGCACTGCCTCCCGCGCCTCCCTTGCCCTTTGCCTGTTCTCCCTGGGCACACGCTGAGCATGTACATCACGTGGTGCAGCACGAAACCTTTTGGCAAGTCTGTCCAACCGGGTCTCAGCCCTCCTCTTTGCTGCTCTTTTTACAGGTGGTGTGCTTGGGACTGACAGGACGTCAATGTTGTCCTCCACCTCTGCACCAGAGGCTTCATCTGCCTCTGCCTGTGCCTCTGAGGCTTCCTCTGAATCTGAAACATGACCAGGAACAACAGACAGCAAAGGTGCAGGCATGGGGATGGCTGCTGAAGGGCAGGGGAGGTCCACATCATCTACAGATTCTGTCACTGGCACCTCTGTAAACACCATGTTCCAGCTGCTGAGGATGTGTGTGGTTGTCAAAGGGGATGCAGCCCATTCAGCAAGCCAAGTTACAAGGAGCGCCTTCATCGTACGCTCGCTGCTATCCAGCTTGGAGTGCTTTGGCAGCAGTCCATCGTGGATCTTCAGGCAATGGTCAATGTGGCGACGCTTCAGTCTGTCGCGCAACCATGCTCTCATGCCTAGATTGATGACCTGATCGCCAACATTGCTGACATGGCTGCGACGAGCGCGGCCAAAGAAAACATACATATGTGGCCGCGCCACAAAATAGTAAAAGTTCGCCAGCCTTATTTCAGCGTCGTCGACGCGCTTCAACTCGTCATCGTCGAGATGGCTTCAAACCCAGTCCATGATGACGACACATGGGTAATTTTGCGCCACGCCATGGTCGCATCTGTCCTTCGCAACTTCAATGTCGACCTTGATCATCAGGCGTTTGAACGTGTCGCCAGTCTGACACTTCTTCTCCGCGTGGTCTTCGTGCATGTAGGATGGCAGGCCCTGAGGCAGGTCGAGACGCGCATGGCAGCGCCGTGTCTTTCCTCTTCGCAACACTTGTAGTACCTTTACTGTGCCTTCACGGTTGACCACAGGCGTGGCCGTGGCCTGTCGCTTGTCAGCGCTGCTGTAGTGTCTGACCTGTTTTTCTCCGGCCGCTCAGTCGTGATCTTCTTGAGACAACCCATCTTGTGCCTGCGACGAAAGTTTGCAGCCCATTGGCGGTCCAAAACAGGAGCAAGACCAGGCCCACGAGACCTCTCAGCGACTGTTCTTCCAAGCGCCGCAATGGTGTCCAGGTCAATCACGGCAGCCTCATACTTCAACTCTTTGATGAACTTCAGAATGGTCTCCTCCTCTGTGCGGCTGAGAACTGAGTTGGTGCCGTACCCTTCCAGTGGCTCACCCTCCTGCACCTTGCCAGCCCAGGTGCGAAGCGTGTTAAGGGGCGGCGCTTGACACCCGTAACGCAGCACAACGTGGTTGTAGTTACCTTCCAGGAACAGTTGCACACAAAGGGACTTTTGCGACGGCGTCCACTCTAGCCAAGTCCTGGGCGCTGAGCTCTTGTATTGACGGGCCTTAGAACTGGTGGAGACCTTCTTGCTCTGGGACTGCGACACCACTGCAGCCAGAGCGTCGTTCATGTACTGGCCTCCCTTTGTGAGGAAGCGCTGCATGACTGAAGACAGAAAAATTATGAATGTTATTGATCATTATTGTTACTATCATCATTATTACTACTATTATGACCACAGAAGCTCAACAGAGCGCGATACAAAAGCCTCTGTTTTCCTTTCCCAAATTTGACCAATCCCGGAACACATCTGTGCGGTTTTAGTTCGTTGCTGCAGCGGTTCGTAACAGCGGGCGGTTTCTACATGCAGCAATTCGGAACACCACCCATACGAACTGCTACAAAACGAACCTTTACACTTACGAACTATTACCACCCTCTGTAGTGTTATCCGGCAGCACCTACCCGCCCGGAATTTCACCGAAATTCAGATTGAGCAGCATTTGAAAGGGCTGGGGGCATTGAATAGATATCAAAATGCATTTGCATTGTTGTTCGCAATGGCGCTTCGTGATGGCCTCACCATCAATTCACCTTTGGACGCTTTCGTTGGCTTATAGTTAGAATTACATGCTGTGTCTCCTTCCCAAGCTTGCAATGCATATTCGGCACTTTTGCTGGTGCCTGGATTTCATGATGTAAAGTATCACCCACTTTTGAAGCAGTCTAAAAAGGCATGGAACAAGCACTCCCCGCGCTACGCCGCTTTCTGGGATCCCGTTCCTGTCTTCGTTGCATTTCTCAATACCTCATATGATGTAAAGTACATTGCGCATGCACGCATTCGTCTCATTTTGCTATGGCGTTTTTTGGGCTTGTTTAGGTCCATCGACTTGAGCCGAACCAAGAGGCAGGTGTCCTCTATTGGTGAGCGCCGATTCGTAGTTGTCCAACGCAAAAATAAACCAGATTACCGATGGGAAGAGATCTTGGTGTTGCATTTGCACGCATGGTCGCCGTGGCATGCCCTATGCACATATGTAGAGTTGACGGCGCCTTTGGTGGCGCCCGGCTCAGCGCTGTTGATTGCGCTTCACCGACCATATTTGCCGCTAACAGCTGATACCATTGGTTCCTTGACACGGCGCGAGTTGCAGCGCCTTGGTGTCGACACGTCTATTTTCGGCCCACACACCACGCGTGGCGCCTTTGTAGAATTCTTTCGTTTTCTGCAGCTACCTTCCGAAGTGGTGGCCGCATTGGGGCAATGGGACAATTTAGAGGCCTTTTGCAAGCATTACTTGCGCGTTGGCGCATCCGGTGAGGCCAGGCAGGCCTTGAATAATTTTTTGGAGCAAACAGTGCACAACTCCTCACTTGGGTCAAGGGGCTCGAGCGCAGTACCGCATACTCACCGGGAGCCTGTCTTGCAGGTAACCAGGAGGAAGTGGTACAAAGCGAGAGCACCAAGACACAAGTGAGCACAACCCGCCCAAACCCAAAGCGCCTAAGCGTAAGAGATCTATAGAGCATTTCCAGAGCCAGAAGTTACCGCGAGTCGAGGGTATGTCATCCCGTGGGCGTTCCATGACACGCTTTGTGGTAAATGATAGCGACTCCTCCGAGGGTAGTGTATATGTACAATCAGAAGAGGATGAGAACTGCTCCTCACCAACCGCCGTCACTCAAGAGTAACCGACAAACACGCCGGCAGAGAAGAGTGGTCCTCACTTGTGTCTTGGTGCTCTCGCTTTGTACCACTTCCTCCCCTGGTTACCTGCAAGACAGGCTCCCGGTGAGTATGCGATGTTTTTAATAATTTTTCACCTCACTTTTCTGCTTTGGCTGACGAATGCAAAACCATTACTATCGGCTGGAATCAGGGTGCTAGTGGTGGGTAGATACATTACTCGGGACGCAATACTGACTTCGGCGAAAACAAATTTGATCGATGTTCGAAATCTCCCGAGGGATAACAGGGGACGAAGGGAAGGTGAGGGCACTGCACAAGACACAAGGCCTTGTGTCTTGTGTCTGTGTGTGTCGTGTTAAGGGAGTCTGGGAGTCTTGCTCAAAGAGAGCTTGCGACGGGACGCAATCAAGTGCTTGGTTCCCGCGACGTGGCGGTACAGTTACCTCTTCCCCTCATTGTTGTCGCATTTAGCTTGAGTTGGTGTTGTTCGAAAACGCTGATGTGATATGACCTATACAAATTGCATTTTTCTGGCCAGATTTGCTGCCCAATTTACTTGGGACACCAGTATCCTTCAAGTTGCACTATCCAATCGATCTTTCTGTCATGTGGTCACCATATGGCCAACCGCTCGAACGGACCGTTCAACACCAATTCCCTCAGATGTTAATTTCTTGTGTTCCCGTGGAGGGTGCGAGGGAACCGTCATTTTGGCCGTTTTGGGGGGGGGTGAGGGAAGCGTCGTGCGTAGGCTTCTCTTCCAATCATCGGTTGTCTACTTATCACGGGGGTATGGGTTAGCGGGCGGGTAGTTTAAACTACCTTTGAAACTCAACAGTCGACTTGCCGCAAGCATCCACACAAGCGCACGAATCTTCCCTTTTTTTCGAAGGGTGCGGAATGGCTCGGCGGATCGTGGCCTTGACCACCGGCGTCACTCTATGTAGCCTTGCCTATGCGTCGTCATCAGGGATTCAGGTGCGGTGCCATCAACAACAATGCTTTGCCATGCAGTGCTAAAATCTTGGATTCTACGTTGGATTTCCCGGGTAGCGGTCATTGCTGGCCGGTTTTTTGAACGACGCGTCACTGTGGTTGGCGCTCATGGGACAACGCCACAACCTAGCAAAAATCCGCTTCTTAGAAGTGGCCTGATTCATTTTGGAGAAAAAGAAGGTCAACTCTATAACACTAGGAGGTTGGCCTCGGACACTTCTCGGGGGTTGAGCCACAAGTGAAACTCGGAGCACTTTGTAACTACGAAGGACACATACGTCAGGACAAACCAAGGGTAAATGAAAACCCTAGGTTTGTCCGCGCGGACAAACCTAGGGTTTTGCCAAAGACCCTGGGTTTGTCCGTACGGACAAACGTGGGGTTTTCATTTACCCTTGGTTTGTCCTTACGTACTTATATGGACTGTCCTTCGTAGTTACATTCGAGGGAGCGGCCTAAGATAACCGAAGATTTCACCAAGAAAGGGGGGCAACGCTCACTCGATGTGTGCGTGCGTGCGTGCGTGCGTGCGTGCGTGTGTGTGTATGTGCGTGTGGGTGTGTGCCTGTGTATGTGCGTGCGTGCGTGTGTGTGTGTGTGTGCGTGTGTGTGGGTGGGTGGGTGGGTGGGTGGATGGGTGGGTGGTGGATGGGGTTGGTGGATGGGGTTGGTGGGTGTGGGTGTGCCTTTTTGCCGTCAGTGCATGTCCTCGTATTTGAGTACGTTGTAAATGAATGCACTTGCAGAGTTCGAGTTGAGAGGTAGCCTTCGACGAAAGCAAGTTGTTCAAAAAAACCAACCCTACGCACAGTTTGTATGATCTGCGTTATACCCTTGCGCGGCCGCATTTGTGATGAATCTAGAAATGACGGCCATTAGAGCGGCACAGTAGTGTTGCAAAGATCTTTGAGAAAGAAGAAAGAAGTGGGTAGGGGAGGGGGGCGATGGGGTAAAGGCCGGGGTCCGCAAAATCCACACGTGCATTCACAAGTTTGCTCATGGGTTTTTGGTCCTTTTTCGTTTTCCATCTGGAATTTGCGGAATCCGAGTGGGGGCCATAATATTACCATGCGCTTGATTTGATTTTGACCGCATGTATGTTGCATGTCGGGGGATATGGAAGTGTGTGCATCTGCCTTTTGGGGCTCCTTATGAGATTAAAGGGGTGGGGGTTTTAGAGATGGTAGTGGTGGATTGGGCGAAGCATCCTGGTACGGTAGGGGTCAACAATTGGGCCCCTTTGCCCGACCGTCGTGTGTGCTAATCTCATGCCATAGAACGTCACGAACTATGCTTTGTGAAAAATTGTGGACAAACGTTCGCGTTGACGTTTACTTGTCAAGACGTGGGATGGTGCTGCACGGACCCAATGCACCGGCACACCCCAACGTGCACCGAGTGCGCGGGAGGTTATGCGAGGGGATGCATCCCCAGACACCCCTCATCTGAACGAGGCTAAATTACAACGGAATCATCTCATCAAAACCTTCTTCGTGTGCATCATTGGAAGCAAGTATCTTTACCTCGGCGGGGCAAGAGAAAAAGAATATTCAATTCGTGCACAAAGACATACCCCGGTTGGAACGCAATTGATCACATTTGTCCATCGTGGTGGTGTCATCATGCTTTCAACATTTTTATTTTTGGGTAAAATATGGCACTTTGAAAATTTTTCGGGGACCGCATTGGGGTCAGGAGTTGAGTGTGATTCACGATCCGCGGCGATCCTTGGGACCCACGAGCCGGCAACACCTCTTCTTTGCCTTTGACCCGCAGAATCCGGAGGAGAGGGGATGGAGCGTGCCCCAATCCCGGGGGCCGAGTTGCCGTAGTGTGGGCTTTCCGGCTCAAGGCGCCCACCCGCGCGTCTTGTCTGGCGTGTGGGAGGCAAATGCATCTAGTTTGGTGTTGTGGAATGAAGACCCACCACCCACCCACCCACACACACACACACACACACACACACACACACACACGATGCAACATTCCAGGTGACACCACGAGGACCAACCGAAGTGAGGCACCACGCGTTGGCACAAGAAATGTTTTGACAATATATCCCCACCTTTGCTTCAAGCCGGTTGTTGCTTAGGATAGCAATGGACCCACGAGTATCTTGAGGCACACCTTGCACACCCCACTCCTCTGTGAACACGATACTCAAAGAGGACTTGACCAGCAAGCATGCAAGACAAGTGAGGAGGTTGGGTATTGGCACCAATCAGGAGTGACATGGGTTTTAGGGTTTGTGGTAATTAATGGATAAGCAAGATCGAATCCGAGCACCAATACAATCGTACGACAAAAACCATAGGCAACGCCGTGCGGGTGATTTCCCAAAATGTTTTGACGCTTTGCAGGAGGTGGTCGTGTGATCTTGAATCCCCCTGAGCTAGTTTGGGTTTTCCCGGTAAATCTTGAGCACACAGTGTCACCGTTACTGAAGAAACTGCCGTCACACCATTGTGATGGAGCATGGAGCTTTCCCCTCCGCCCTACTCCCTTGTCGTGCATGCATGGGCCGCAGCAAAGCAAAATCGAAGCCTTTTCAATGGGACAAACAAACCCTGCCGTTGGCTTGGGAAGCCAAACCGTGACACATGCAAAGGTTGGACAAAGGGTGTACACCACTTGTACAATGTGGTTTATGTACTCCGGACGGGG
Source organism: Eutreptiella sp. 'Long Island Sound 2002' (assembly GCA_964036045.1). Lineage (NCBI taxonomy): Eukaryota > Euglenozoa > Euglenophyceae > Eutreptiales > Eutreptiaceae > Eutreptiella > Eutreptiella sp. 'Long Island Sound 2002'. Next base: position 6,365,224 of record OZ038387.1, on the reverse strand, counting down.
CCCATTCTCGGGCTAACAGCGCATTAGCCAAAGGGAATACTTGTCACGTCCTCTTCATTTGGATGATTTGTTGCTGAAAGCATCAGCCGAATTTCCCTCGGGGCATGTCACATGCCACAAGGCAAACATCCCTCCGTCCCCCTGCGCCTGCCACCCCCGGTCCAGAAGCTCGGATTGAGCACACGGGTTTGGGCATCTTGATATCGTGCCACGGGAGCAAACCGGGGATTTCATGCGTTATCGTAGCGACGTGCGGCTGCTATCTTGCGGCTGCATCCTGCAGGTGCATGCGAATGGCTTGCCACACCCTTTTCCCTGCGCCGTCACGCCTCCCCATGAAGTGCTGTCGCGCCGGATCACCACAGCCGATGCCCTGGAGCAGTACATCATCCAGTCGGAGTGCACGCAACAGAAGGTTTGTTGTGCGAAGGGTTTGCACGCTCCCCCCACCCCCCTCCCCAAGTGCTGCCGCACCGGACACCACAGCTGATGCGCTGAGTGTATGGCAACTTGGCGCGCTGGTGGCGCGCACGGAGGGGGATTGGCACCTCAGCACTATGTGCCGAGCCCCGCCCCCCCCCCCCCCCTTTTGGCAACGCACCAACAGCATGCCCCTCACTCCTCACACCACCCCAGTGCCAACAGCGCGCCAACAGGATGACGCATGTCGACAGCACGCTGTGATGTCCTGTGATCGGCAAGGATATTCATGCCAGGTCAAAGTAGGGTTGAGGCACCTCGCTCATGGCGAGCAAGCACCTGCACAGTCACGCACGTGCCCCACTTTAAGTCCATGCATCAAGACCGGGTGTCATTCGAGTCGATTGCCAGCAACCCTCACTGTCCGTGGACGTGGCCCACCCTTTGTCACGTGCACCGCAACCCAAGGGGCTGCAGTGCATTGCGGTGTGGAAGTAGTACTGGGAGGTGCAAGCCTAACTTCCAGTGGATGTTCGCCAACTGTTTGGTTTGCGGATGCACCGCAACCCGAAAGCGTTTGCTTCTCGTATGAGGTGCCCATTCCGCACGTTCAGGGTTTGGCGCCCCCCCCCGCCCCCAAGCCACCCACCAGCCGAAATCGCGCCGGTCCTGAGAAATTTTCCGGTGCTTGTCATGGACAGTTCGCCAGTCGGCCTTGTTTAGGTCGGGCTTTGGGGTGGTGATGAACCAATAACCCCCCCCCACCCCCCCGTGCCCCACGACTGTGTTCAATTTGCAAACGGTTGGGAGTGAGTGGGATGCGTCTCCCTGAAAAGCGATCCACAACTTTCAGCGACCCCGAACAACTTCTAGGCCCCTCAAAAAGCCTCGTCAACCCTCAACAACGCTTCCACGTGGTCCCATCATGAAAAGACCACCACCAAACACTACGATCAGTTTTGGAAGCTGCATTCTGGAAACGGCTGCTGTGCCGGTTCCCAGAAATCTCACGGCGATGATGCGCCGGTTGGCCCGGCGCCATTTGGACTGCTGCAGTGCCGAACTGGTGGGTGTGCCCCGAGACCCCTTACGCCAACGGCGTGCCAAACCTCCGCGCCCTCCCGCCGCACGCGCCAAGAGGCTGTTCGTGCACGGAAATCCCGAAACTTTGGGACGGGGCCAGGGAGACGATGGGAAGGCGAAGAGGTGGAAACAGAAGGGCAGGGATGCACGTATTGGGAGATGGAGGGTAAACACCCCGGTTTGCGCCGCGCGTGATATGTCTGTCACACGTTCCCCCTGGTACGCTGTTCTAGGCCCCATTCAACTGTTTACGAGAAGCCATTCAGGCCGTCGGGGAGCCCCATTTCTTTGATACGCTGCTGCCGTTCATCTTGGAACAGGCGCATGGTGCAGGCGATGTGCCCCACTTACCTATCCTATCACCGACTTCAGGTACCAGGGCCCAGCGTGTTGCAGAATCCGCTCTTTTCTGTGCTTTTTGGAGATGCGCCCCCTTTGCTTTGGTTCCCTTTGCACGTGAGCCCACCACAGCTGTTGTCCACTCAGATAAAAGCCAAGTGACATTGACCCAAAAGCAATGCCTTGCCCTTCTCTGCAATGGCTTTCTTTGCAAGTTTCCCAATCGAACTTCTTCGGTCTCTCATGGCGTTCTGGAGCACCCGGAATTGCTGACGTTCAATTTTGGTGTGTGCCAACCAGCCCTCCCACGTTCCCCTTAAATGTGCACCCGATGGTGGGGCTGTTCAGCGCAAGATGCCGTTGAATGTGAGACGTTTCTCGTGTACAAAGTCCCTCCTTCTGAGACGCGAGAGGTTGATCCGTCTGATAGGTCCGTCAAAGCGTGAGGCCTTAGGTAGTATGGTTTCACTTCGGCCGTTTCAATTTGAGAGCTCTGTCAACCAAAGCCTATTGCCTTGAATCGGCTGTCAATGAGAAGCCTGTCAGTGCGAGGAATCGATCAATGCGAGAGGCTGGTCCATCAGAGTAGTTATGTGTACGTCAACGTGATGCGCTTGTCAGCGTGATAGGTCTGTCAACATGTGTAACACTGTGGGAGGATGCGTGGTGCTATGAGAGGCCTTTAAAGTCAATGCGATATGTCCATGCGCCTGGCAACAAGGCCAAGGTCAAGGTCTGGCGCCGTTGATTTGCCAATGTTAGGTCTCGCGGCCCCTCAGTCTGCTTGCCTGTGAGTGTAAGGGCTTTCTCAATGAGAAATGTGGCTAAGTCTGGTGGGACCGGAGAAAGGCCGCCTGTCACTGTGAGAGGCCTGTCAATGTTTGGTGCTCATGGTGCAACAAGAGGCTACTCCGCACCCAACATCTCGTCAACCGTAAGAATGATCCCTCTCGGTGCCGCCGAATCGAGCTTCCTGCCAGTCTTACAGTTGAAAGTGTCAGCTCACTGCTCATCAGGCTTTTGCTTGATGGTGGGTGTACCCCATATGGAGTACCGGGGTGGGTGATTGGGTCAGTTCGAGGCCAAGCAAAAATGTGTCCCTCGAATCGGCCTCCAACTTCAGGTGTCTTTCTCAATTTCATATGTCCGCTGCGCCTTTTTTTTCCTGGTGTGGTGGGGGTTGGCCGAGGGTCCTTAGGGTCCCCCCTCCTGCTCCCCTTCCCATTGTTCAGCAAAGACCTGCCCCTGGTGTTCTCTGTGTCCCATAAATGGTGTAGGAGCGCGCATGCACATGTACAGTTTGCCTCCAGTGCTCCGTCAGTGTGAGAGGACTGTCGATTTGAGAGGTTGATCAATGTGAGATATCGGGGGTTTGTTTGTGTGAAGGTCTGCGTGATTGCTGCAGCGTGGTTGTCAGCTTGCACTCACCAGAACATCTGCACCTCTTTGATTAGTATTCCAGTTCACAATATCAGAGGGGGTTTGAGGGAGTGGCAAAAGTAGAAACATCACAGTACAAAAAGAAAAAACAAACAGGGGACCTCTTTTCATATTAATCCTAAGAACAACGAAAAGGACTCATGTAGAGGTTCATATCTTCCCAAGCTCTTGCCAAAGAATCTCTGCCCATCCAAACAATGGAGTTACCCCTCTTGACCACCAGTAGTGATTATGGTTCCTTGTATTTAGATTACTTACTGCGCAGTGATGACACAAGGGCATGGGTTGGACAATCTACCACCAGCAAACTAGTTATGGTGTTGCATTATTTCGACACCCTTAGACGACGTATTGACGCTGGAGATCCTTTGGACCTTCAGGTGTGCCTCCTTGAGCTCGTGGACTTTGCGTCGAGGCGTTGGAGGTTACGCGGCGGAGAGGCATGTGCCGCATTCGCCGTGCTTTTGGCGTGTCACACTACACCGTGCGTGCAGACGCGTTGTATTGGTTGTAGGGTCCGGTGCCGAAGGGGGGCTGGCTTCTACGGTCTGTGGACTCGACTTCCTCCCCGCACGAAACCGCAGCACCCCTGGACAACTCCCCAGGGTACTCGCGTGACACCAAAGGTTTCGGTCTGGCCCAGGGTGCACAGGCCACCGACATGGAAAGCCTGAGCCGTCATCCGAAACCACTCACATGAGGTGGGAGTGGCAGGCTCAGATCAGTCGTGCAAATAGCGCCGGTCATGACAAAGCTTGCGCTAGTCATGCGCAGGTCGGACCAGTTGAGGCTTTTGTATAGGGATGCTACTGGCCCAATACCCCCCAATCCGATGACCCAATACGCCCCAGCCAATTTCATGCTTCCTATTGTGTTGTATGCTTTGCTTCATGTGCCCCCATCCAGATAGGTCAGGAAATGTTCGCAGTTTTTTTGACAAGGTGCGATCGCAGCCTGCCCCACCACCAGCAACAAGCTCTTCATCACTGGCCGCAACTGGTAGCAGCAGTGCCAGCACAACACAGACCTCATCCCCGGTATTTGGATCACCATGAAAAACAATCCACATCCTTTGGCAACCGCCTGAATCACATGAACAAACTTCAACACATGTTAACAACCGGCCACGCCTTGTACAAGCATCAAAAGCCAACCATCAAACACGCCGACCTCTTTTGGTCGCCGTCCCCTTTGGAAACATGCACCAGTTGTGTGCCGGTCGCCAGAAATCTTACGCCGGTCATGCCGGTTTGACCCACAGAGGCTCCTCAGCAGGCGCGAGCTGCACCAACACAGCAGTGGCACACCACCACCTCTACCCATGGGTCCTTGTCAGCACCAGTGCCGTAGAGAAGAGCCCGATGTACAGGGTACAGGCGAAGGGATGTTGCTGAACATTAGCCATCTGCAATGCAGAGGGATTGATGTTGATATGGCAATTATGCACTTTGTGCCCCGCCCCCCCCCTTGCCCCTACCAGGTGCACTGAACTTGGGGCCAGGGTTAAAGATCTGCCCTCATTTAGGGGTCGAGAAACACGAAACAATTTCGATGCTTCAGGTGGTGTTTTGGGGGCCATCGAAAGGTACGTGGGGTTAAAACTAGGGAAGGACATCCCTACCGGTCGAATCCTAACCAGAGTGCTAGAAATAGCCATTTGTACCGTAAAAGCAAACATTTTCCCCCGATATACCCCCATAACATCGCACTTGGGAGCAGAAAAAATTCGCGCACCCTTCATCAGTCTTATGGTATACAAACCCAGATTGGGGGTGGGAGACACTTTTGGGGGGGGCGGTCATCCCAGTTTCCCTTATTTTTGGTGGTGTCAGTAGGATGTGCATGTGCAGGAACTTTGCTGCATGTGCCACACCCCTGAACAATAATCTATTGAATTGTCTGCGGCTTTTGCAGGTGACTTGGATCCGACAAGCAGCAGCTCCGGTGAATTGGGCTGAATCTCCCAAACTCTTGTCAACTGTGATCATGGCAGAACTTGGGGTGTGCGGCCTTGTGCATCCACCTGAAGCAGACCTGATAACGTATTTGGTGCAGGATGACGTAAGTGCACTGTTTGCTCTGGGGGGTACTGTTGCCGAGCAAGACCGCTGCTTCATCTTCCTTCCATCGCAGAACAAAAGGCGCCTGTGGTGAGCCAGCGACGATCTTCCCGCACTGGCCCTGAGACGTTCGGCCCAGTTTTCGACACAAATGACAAAGCAGCCCCGAAAACAGCAATTTGAGAGGGCACCCTTGAAGACCTAGTGTGACCAACAGGACGTCCGAAAGATTCCGAAACTGGCGGTGGTGAGAGTCTGGGTGCTTGACTGACTGACCTATTTCCCAGCTTGTCGAGTGACCCACCACCCACTTGTGTGGTTGCCGTCTGTCACACGTTCCTCTAAACCAAGGTCAACAGGCCATCATCCAGTTTGCACCGGAGAAGAATACACAATGCAAAACCCCCTTTCCCATGAAATTGAGCATGCAAACCACCTTGTAGCCACTCCGCAGGGAAGATGTTGGGTAGCCCATCAAACTGCAAAGGAACACAATTTCTACTCGCTTTACCCAATCACAACTGTGTACTGTTGTTTTTTGTTGCACAACACTATGATGTGCGCTGTGGTATGCAGGAAACGATGGATTCGGCTAAGGAGGCCCTGCGTGTGGATTTTGCTAGTCAGTATCTAGGAGGCGGCATATTAGGCAGTGGAGCTGTCCAAGAGGAAATCACCTTTGCAGCCTGTCCGGAGCTTATCGTTGGCCGATTGCTGAACACGAAAATGCAGGTGTTTGTTTCTACGACTTACGAAGCCCCATGCTGATCTACTTCCCTCTCGTTCGGGCTTTGGGTGGAATTTTGTGTTCTGGCGCCGGTCCGGGATTCCACAACGCCCGAGAAACTGCCAGGGGGCGTTGGATAAAGTAAAGCTGCCCAGGCGACGTAAACGGGCTCAACCTCACAGCAACCTGCCCTGCGGGTGGGTAAAGCTGCTCGTGCCAGTCTGCCCTTTATTCGAGCCCGTCACTTTCGCTGTTCTGCTCTTCTACTTCTGTTCTATTTTCCCAAGTCTGTGCCAAAAGCAGCTGCCCACCTAAAGGTATTCACAAAGGCAAACTGCACGCCTGAAGGGTACCCGTCTGCTTCTGACACTCAGCTCCAGCTGAGGCTACACGCCTCTTCAGCATGGAAGGGCATGATGGGGGCCGTACCCGGTGCGAATCCATGGATTTCAGCTCCAAGGATCCTGTGCAGCCATCGGTCCCCTCTACCGGATGGTGTATTCTTTTGAGTAGGATGAGACACGCAAGACAATGGCTTGTCGTGATGGGTTTGAAATCGGCTGGGTGGCAGCATCCACCATCCGTATTGCCACCTGCCACCTCAGTGCCCCTGAGCCCTGAATAAATCTGCACGAAAAGGTTTTGCAATTATTTTTGAGGGATGTTTTGTAATTTTTCTTTGGAGCGCAGTAGCAAAGGTGCGTAATGTTCGCAGTTGTGTGGTCATCTCCGTTACTGCCCGCAAATCAGTTTTCCCCGAACTTCAACAAAGTGGCATATTGGCCAACGTTTGTTGAGTTCTCTTTTTTTTTCTCCAAACACACTCATGTCGAACAAGCAGCATCCACAACCGGACACGGCAGGGGATACATAGCCACAAACCATATACTTGCAAATGTGTGGCCCCGATGCGACAGGGGATATCCAACCACCATCCCTCACACTTGCTTGTGTGGCCCTGAACGGAGGGGATACATAGCCACCATCTCCAAAAGTGTGCTGGACAGCCCAGGGTCTGGGGTGGTCCCACGTTGACAGGCTCAAAAGAAAATTCCAACTTCCGACTTCCAAAATTCCAACTTCTCATGACCTTCAGACTGAAGCAAATTTAAAAAAGGGGGCCACAAAGTGACATTTTGGGGCCATTTTTGCCACTGCTTGGGCCATCGACAACTTTGGTCCTCAGTGCTGCATGGATCTGGCTTCCCACGGCAAGGGGCACGCAGCCACAATCCACACACCTGCATAAAAAGCAACAAGCACTATAGGCAACAGTCAGTTTGCACGCCATGAACCACGTATGGTGAACAATTTCGTACCAGCATCCCACTATGCTCCAATTCGGGGTCATACGAAGTGACCCGGGACCTTAAACTAAACAGTGGATAGCAAGCAGTCAAACCAAAAGCATGGATGTCGGCTTCTTTTATTGAAACGTTCAACAATTCAAGAACATCAAACACAGCCCGGCAGATCAAGTCAAGCTGTCACTCATCATTTCTTCACAGGATCACGAGGCAATACTAATGGCAGGCACAGAACAATTCTCACAGCCCAAAGGGTATTCCAGATCCCTCACTTACGGAGGGCCTTTCAAAGATCTGACGCCCATTCATTCAAGTATGTGTCGCCTGTCGGGAAGCGTCCATGAGCAGCCCATTGACAGGGACGCATTGTGGAGGCCATCCCTCTCCCCTCGGCGATGCTCTGAGGTTAGCGCGACGCGAACTCTCAGAGAGAGTGCGGAGATCAGTGGCGCCGATGTACACAGAACGAAAAACGGGTCATTTTCACCTCAAACTGCACCACCGCATGGCATCACGGCATGAGAGACGCCTCATTGAACACCCATTTTGCAATCATCTGACGGTCCAATCCTTGTGGACGAAGAAGGGGCCTCACTAGAGACAGTCTCTGCAGCAAAGAGGAACGACCAAAGAGGGAAAAGAGTTTCGGCCCCGGGCTTCAGTCACAAAACTGCCGCCCCCCCTTCTCGCGGCACTCCCCCCTACAAACGGCCTGGATCAACAAAGGCAGGTCACACAAAAGACATGGCGATGCGATTGGTCGGGCCCCATGGGTCCCAAGAAAAAAGCCAGCCCTCATGGACCCCTCCCCGGGTCAGCCCGGGCCGCGTGGCTACATGACCCCTGCCGCCTGGGGGGTCCCCAACGCTTCATAGCGGAGGACAAGATCAGAGGTGGCCCACAAATGGGCTGTGTGGCCACAGAAGCCCTGCCGCCTGGGGGGTCCGCAACGTTTCAGAGCGGTGGACAAAATCAGAGGTGGCCCATTTAGCCCCCTCTTCCTGTGCATTTCTGGTGAAACCCGCCATTTGGCGACCGGAAGGTTTTGTGGGTGGAGCAGCTGGTCACACTCCGGATTATTGGGACACAGTATCAGCGTGCACTGCGACAACTGCGGCAGTGGAGACTTGAAGTGAAGGATTGCAGAAAGAGGAAGGAGGTGCTGGTGTGCCTCATGCGGGGCATTGCATCAGAGGTCCACTGCCGCATTTGCAGTGCCACTGATACGACTGATGCACCTTTTGCCGTGCACTGCATTGACCTTTCTCAAGAATGAGGGTGAGACGCCTCCCCATTCCCTCCTTCGGTTTCATAAGCCCCCACCCTCCTCCTCCTATTCCTCCGATCAGTCCCTGCTCACTGATGTGCACAGACCCGCAGACAGCACACCACCGTGGCACCCCAGCCATTGCCTTCATGTGAACAACGCACACGAAGGCAAGTGCGCACGGGGACACGGCACAGACCACAGCCATGGCGTCCCACGCACAGAAGCGACCACCATGGGCCACACGCGACCGGATATCAACGCGGCACGCCAGAAGCCAGAGACTGCACTGGCCCAATGACAGTGCATACCGCCAGGGAGCTGCGCCCATGAACTGGCCTCAGGACAGTGTGCCAGGCCAACTGGAAATGCCCGGCCAACGGCACAAAGAGTGTGACCAAGGAAAGTGTCTCATGATGGTGCCCTCCTTCGCACGCCTCGTGTCCTTGGCCTAAGCCTCAGGTACACGTGCTTTGTTTTCAGGGATGAGACAGTCTTACATTGTGGCCATTGATGCGTTGAATTTGAGAAGAAGCGCAAAAGGCATAAACATGCAATATACTCAGGAAGGCGTCCAACGAGAGCTAACCAAGGCCTGGGCAGGTGGTTTATTTTGTTGCATAGCGGGAGCGGCGCAGCGAGAGTGTGGTACTGGTTTGGGGCGTGGTGTGGTGGTTTATGATGCGATGGCACTGTAATGCGATGGCACGTTGTGTAAATTCTGGCTTGTAGCAGTGCCCGGGGGTGGGGGGGGCGACTCCGCGGGTCCTAGGACGCCAACTACCCCCCCCCCCCCCCCCAGGGGGCCTCCGACCAACAGTTACTTGCCAAAGGTGCCGCCCTCAGGAGTCCATGGGCGCCAAAGGCGTCCGATGCTCCATGGGCACCAAAGGCGCCCGAAGGAAAAGTTTGTCCACTTTGCACCCCAACACTATCGTTAAACCCAACCCTGACCCTACCACCCACCCCAACCCTCATCCTAGTCCTAACCCGACATCTACTCCTACCCCTAGTCCTAACCCTAGACCTAACCCTACCCCTAGCCCTAACTTTAGCCCTAACCCTCGCCCTAGCTCTAGCCCTAGTCAGAGTTGTTGTTGGGGTGCAAGATGGAGAGCAATGGTGTGGCAAAAGCAGCCATGAGCGAAATTTGGGGAATCCTGTTCAGCCTAATCAACATGCCTGGCATGGCTGAACCAGCTCGCTGCGAAGGTTAGGGTTAGGTTTAGAGTGATATGGGGGGCAGGCCGCATCGAGGTTTAGAGCAGGGGGTCAGTAAAGGAGAGTAAGGGGGTCAGGTCTCAAAGATCATATTTGTGTGTGTTTACCGGTGGTCTTCCCAAGAAACCTCTGGGCAATACTGTGTCCGACTGCCCTGATTTTGGATCTCGGTCGTTGGGTCGCAGTGCTGTGCCGCAGGAATGGCAGCCTCTGATTGCCTTTGCTCAGGCTTCAACACATCCGCTTCTGGATTACCAGTGCCTACAACGATCGCCACTGGAAATTGGGGCTGCGGAGTCTTTGACGGGGATGTGGCATTGAAGAGCCTCATTCAGTTGTTGGCGTGCTCTGAAAGCGAAAAAGTGATGCGTTACTACCCATGGGATGTATGTCACAGCACAGTCTCGTGCTTGTGTAGTGGTCTGCACTGGTTGAAGAGTACGATAGCCACGACTGCAAGTCCGAACATAGTGCTTCCACAAGTTGCAAGGATTTGTGATGTGGTGCCGTTTGGGATACCTCTCTTTCTGACACCTGTAGGACGCAAGAGTGCAGACAGTACTACCAGCCATGGTTCAAGCGATGCAAGAGAAAGGAGTCACTGTAGGTATTGATGTGTTATGAACCAGCAGAGGGAGCTGTGTGCAACGTTCCGTGCTCCGGCAGGCTGCCTCAGCCAAGGGCTGCACAATGCTATGCACTGGCCAACCTCACATTCTGCACAACAACATCCGCACCGCAGAATGCCATCAGTTCCTCGCACAGTACACACTGTCCACAACGTGATACCACACGATTGAGTGTCACGTTGCAGTGCAAAGATAAACACCCTGGCACAGACGCTCTGACACAGAATGTCTTTCTATGCAATGTGAATGCCGCAAGTTTACACTGCACAGTTCTGCAACATGCAGTGCCATGCAGTGCATACCATGCAGTGCCAGCAGTACCAGACTACAGTGCTACGCTCTGCTCCGATTCAGACATGTACCCATTAAACCACCGGTGCACTCACCCATTGTCGTGTATACACTTGTTCGAACTACCCAGCAGTAAGCAACGCATGGGACAGTGTTCTTTCACATCTCTGTGTTTTTATGTTGCAGGTCAGCTCTCATCTCTTTTACTGCATGATGCACAGCCCGGAGATGTCTTCCAGCAAGTCAATGATAAGTTCCATTTGGGCCTTCAGCTGCCTCCACGACCATCAAATCGAAATTGATCCAAACGGAAAGACTTACGGCAGTGTATGGCCGGTGAACAGTGCGGTGAGTTCACCTTGGGGTGTACCAACGTGCTTGTGATTCGGAAGTGCTCATCCCACATTGGTTGAATGTATTAGTGAAATACAAAACACATTCACAGGGCCCATCTCTGCTCTGGCGTGCGCTGCACAGTTGCTGTGTTTAATGGTCTCGTTGACACTACTATTCGGCTGCTCTTCAGATGATGGCCACGAATTCGGGAAGTGTAGGTCAACACCATTACCAAACCTGAAGCACTCATAATCCCTTCCATTGCCACTTTGTGAGATGCTTTGAAGACGGTTTCTCACGCAGCGGGTTCATCCGTGAGTCTGATAGGAACAGCATCGGGGAAGGGGTGGCTTGGGGTCAAGGATTTGGTGTGGTTGGAGGACATTAGGGTAACCATATTCATGATGCTGCACGTGCCACAGGAATAGCGGTCTGTATGACTGCTTCCTGCGGTGCCGTGCCTGCGTTTGATCGATTCGATTCCCACATATTCTGTCAGAGTGCGCGCATCCTCCGGTGCAGTTCAGGCACACAATCTTTTCTGCGGTTGCAGCAAATTACATTTCGGAAGCGGCAGCGGCCCGGTGACAGGGGGGGGGGGGGCGAAGTGCCTGGTGCGTGGGCTGGGACATGCATACTGTGTGCATGGACACCGCATCAACCCAGCGCCCAGAAGCATCCACGTGGGAGTGCAGTTTGTGGGCTGGAGCACGCAATCGATCCGAGCTCCTGCCTCTCATGCTTGGGACTGTAATTTGCATGAATTTCAATCGGCAACGTGCCAAGAACGATTCAAATTCAGGTTTGGCGTCGTTCTTATGATTGTTGGGGGGTTTGGATCTGTGTTGATTGGTTCGCAATGATGTGCAGCGATCAACATGGCTCTGATGACGAATGGTTGTGCCTATCTGTTGTTAAGGTTTTACAATGCTGCTCTTCTGGACCACAACTCATCATGGATATGTGACTGACCACATCTGGTTCATTCACATTCTACCATCGGGTTTTGAGTGAGTTTGCTTAGCCGCAGGCAGACCATTTGTCAACTATTCGAGTCTCTCGCACAACCACGGGAACTGGCACCAGTTGGTTATGGCACATTAGGAATCTGGACCCTGTGCACACAATGCCATGTTAAGGTAGCGGCTGGCAAGGGGGGATGCATTCATGACCAGTGGCGAACAGAAAACACGTACTGATCCTTCTCCTTCCTCTCCAGTCTGAATGCAATGGACGTCACCTCAATGGCATTGGGAATACTTATCCTGCGGTGCCTACGGCGTGATTTGCAGTGCACAGTGTGGTCATTTATCCCAGAAAGAGTACCACTATCCCCCACCATATACATATATGCACGATTTATGGAACACATACCCCTATGTACCATTTTGTCCATACTCATTCAGTACACTTTGGGATCCCCGAGATGGCAGGTGTAACGTAGCCACTTTGAGTTCTCTCCGCTTCCGAGACGGCAGGGGTTATGTAGGCAGGTAGTGTTGCGACATACACATATGCGCACTACACACAACTACAGCACGGCTGAGGACTCATGTACAGTCACACAAGTTGGGTATGGGGAAAGGAGAGCATCGGGGCTCTGCTAATTCCAACAAAGAGGATTACATCCCTCCTCCTTGATCATGGGAGAAGGGTGGGGTTCCCGACCACGCTTTCCACATTGAACCAGGGGCCGTTGTCTCTCCCTTGTAGAGAGCGGTTGTGTCAACAGATCAATGTGCACAGAACTTTTTGTTTCCTTGCTTACTTCCCTACTTCCCTGTCAGTGCACTCTAAAGCTAATTTCCCTGACTCTGCCGCGCTTTGCAGCCCACCTGCGGGAGCGTTCTTATTTGACTCCCGATGTGACGCACCTGGTGTGCAACCACCCAATGTTTTTGTTTACAACAGGGTTTTTCATTTTGAAGTCTCAGAAAATAATGCTGCGAGTTGATTGCCAACCACTCTTGATTCCAAGCCAAGTGCGAGTAGCATTTGTGGGCCAGTGAATAAAAGTTTCATAAGCTGGTGGGTGAACCCAGCCTAAGATGCCACCAGTTGAAGTTGCGACAAGAATTCCGGCATGCCTGGGTAGGCACTGTACGTGATATCACAACACCACACTGTTCGTTGCTGCTGCACCTGCCTGTGCTGGCCTCACACATCTTGTTGTCGTCTTGCATGTTGGCGGGTGTCCTAATGCAGAGAAGGTTTTGTCTGAAAGTGACCAAGTGACCAAATACCCACATTTGGGACGAAGGGAACACTCTGTTCTGGGCAGACCACAGCTTAGTGGTGGTCCTTGACTTTCCCCGGCGGGGGGGGGGGGGGGGAATGGGTGGGTGAGTCGGTCAGGGCTAGACGGCAGTTTTGCTTGCCCTCTTAATCGGGAATTGGGCATTTGGCTCTCCTCTTGGTGTGATTGGAACAAAATTTGGTGTTATTAGTTGACAGGCTATTCTTGCCTTTTGCTGGTAAAGTGGAATTTGCTGTGCAATGCCCGACATTACAAGACTGCTTATTATCCATGCCTATCGCCAACGCTCGCCATTAATTCGAAGTGTCAGCAAAGCATGCACCACAGTGCCATGCGGACTGTTGGCTACTTTGGAGCCGTGTTGAAGGACGCCTAGCAAGAATGAAACAAGTGCAAATACCTAACTCCTAAAAGGCTGCAAATCTTTGCCCTGTGGTTCCCAGTCAATAGCTGGCATGTCCTAGCTGGCCGTGCCATTACTGGCCACAATAGCTGGTGTTGGCAATGTCTGCCAGCACCCAGCACACTATGCTCCGCCCCTTAGCAAATTCCACCAGCAACACAATAGGCATCCCCATTGGCCTGGAAAACAGCGCACCACTGGTGTATCATCTGGATATTTCAAACCCCTGGTCCTACATTACAATTCCTGATCAGCAGTGGAGAGCACCCTCCAAACATCATGGTCTGAGAATGATTGAATGTGAAGCCTACCAATGCAAGCTGGCAAATGGACACCATGAAGTATTATAGACTGCTTCATTGAATGCTTCATTGAATGTGGTGTAGCCACTGTGCTGCATTCAGACCATCAATCGGCAATCTAATGAACAAACCAAACCCTTCTCACAAGCAATACAATGTGTGTCATGTGATTTTGATCACCTCCATGTTTCTAGCGGACCAACTCTTGCCCAATTCTTGTTCCATTGCTGTGCATCATGGAGCCCTCCCGCAAAGTGTTGTGTGCAGTCAGGCAGTGTTGGACGAGTGGTTAATGCTCACCCCCCTACCCACCCACCCAAGGAGTCCTGGACCATTCGCCCCCCCCCCCCCCCACGCCAATGGCCTTTATACGCCACGTGAGGGGCACGGGTAAAATTGCATGGGGTGCCAGATTCAAAGGGGGTTAGACGGAGTAGCCCTGGCTCAGGTCGCCCTATCTAAACCTGTGGCATCCAGCTGCCCACACCCACACAATTCTTTAGGGGCCTTTTTATTGGTGGCCCCTCACGTTGCTCGGTGAATAGTTGCCAATCCTACCCTATTCCCTTTCAGCAGTGTGTGCAAGCTCAAGTAGTCTTGGGCCCCTGGGGCCCATGGATTATGGGGGCTGCCCTGGAGGTATCATGTGCGCATCCGGTTGAAAGGTCGCCAGATCAAATCCCAGGGCCCACAACTCAGATGGCTAGGAACAAGGTTGAGCTCTAGTCCAGGGCCTAGAGCGGTGACTGGAACCCAAAGCCCAAGACCTTCGTTTCGGAAGGACTCTGCACACGCCCTCCCCTACATACGAGGACGAGTAGAAGGGCAAGGGGAGTAGGCCGGGGCAGTCTGCCCTGAAAGCCAACCCAAAGCGACCCTTGGGCCCATAAGCCCCCCGACCCCCAGGGGCTGGGTGTAGGAGGGGCTGGGACAGCGTGCGCATATGCCTGCCTGTGTGGTGCCTTGTTCCCTGTTGCCTTCTTAAACTAGAACTGCTGCTAGTCTCTGGCAAAAAATTTTGGCTGCCTCTGGCAGAAGCATGAGGTCACATCCGGCAGAAGTTTGGTCCACATCACCACTCTCCCAGAAGCATAAATGGAATTTTTTGGGAGGGCAACAGGGCCGCCTGCGACTACCCACCTCCAAGGGGGGGCACACCTAGGCGATGGGTGTGGAGTTGTGGGCCATTGCCCAACGGTCATGGTTAGCATCACCCTATGTGCTTGCTTGCACGATCCACTTGGTGGCAACATCGCACTATCTGAAGGCACAAAAAGAGAACACAAGAACTGCACTATCAACTCATGAAAGGCGGTTTCCTCTTCGGCAACAAGCTCGCAGCGTGCATTCTCAAGCTCGAACTTGAACACTGCACAACGCCACCCTTGCAACTCAAGCCATCGGTCAAATTCTTCTTGAAATGCAACGGTGTCACTGTCATCGCTCAAGCCTTGATTTTTTCGCAGCCAACGCCGCGAGTCTTCAGCAGCTGACAAGTACGCCATCTTCAGCATAACTTGATCGAACGTTGCACCAATCGCCATTACAACGTTGTGGTCCAAAGATTGTTGAAGAGTAACAAAATCCTTGCCTTATGTTATTGATATTTGTTCCAAAAGTTGATCTCCTCTTGGCTTCTACGGGCAACAGACCTTGACGAACCTGGACAGGCATCAACAGGACAATGTAATGATAATCGGCTATTCCTAGTTCATTAATTACGCCAAATAATGCTTAATAAAAACAATGGCATTCCGCGTATGATTGCATGATTTTTATTTTGAACAATGACAGTGCAACCTCAAAACATTTGACCAATTTGAGCGCGCACGATGATGTGCGATGCGCTTCCTACCCCGGCAGGTGACTCATTGTCACTGACTGATCACATCACGTCTCGGGGACTACTTTGTGGCACCTTAAGGTAGTATTGGCTCCCGTATTGCCAAAAAAAGTCTCAGGGACAAATGTGTGGCACCTCAAGGTAGTATAGGCTCCCGTATTGCCAAAAAAAGTCTCAGGGACAAATTTGTGGCACCTCAAGGTAGTATTGGAGGCTGACTTGCCTCTCCTTGCCTTTGCAAGGCAAGGCGTGGCATGACATGGCATGGTTTGGTCTGGCGTGCGTTCTGGCTATCACCCGTGACACCAAACTAGAAGCCATTTCCCGCAAATGGGTATGCAAGCAATGCTTCCAATGTGGTGTGCGGGAGTGTAAGGTCAACAAGACAATTGGGAATTTCTTGATTCTCTTTTCAGAAAAAGTAATTTCGGCCCATTCTGCTTTCAAAAAGTGATTTTGTTTCTTCTGCCCTCAAAAATAACTTTGGCCAATTTGCCCTCACCACACACACGTGCACGCTTGCTTGCCTTTGTTTACCTCACCAGGGCAGAGGCATGGCATGGCATGGCATGATTTGGTATGGCGTGCGTTCTGGTGATCATCCGTGTCGTCAAATTTGAAGCCATCATCCGCAAATGGGCACACAAACAATGCTAACGGAAGTGTTATGTTGCAAAAAACAGCAACTTCTTGATTGAGTTTGAGAAATAGTAATTCTAGCCAAGTGTGCCCTCAAAAAGGTATTTTGGTCAACTCTGCCCTTGGAAAGCGGTGTTGGCCAATTTTGTCCTCAGGACGCACACACGTTGCCTCGCCAGACCAAGGCATTTCTGGCATGGCATGGCATGGCATGGTGGTATGTGTTCTGCTTGTCATCGGCATCGTCAACCTTCAAGCCACTTTCTGCGAATGGGTACACAAACAATCGTTCCAGTTTGGCGTGCACGTGTGTCTTGGCCACTGTAGGGGTAATATTGAAAAGAAAAGTGGAGGGGGGGGGGGACAACCGGCCCACAGTCCAACACCCAAGCGCAAGGGCGGCACCAGCCACACACGCAGCCCATGCACACACCACAACCACCGCTCGCCCCCAACCCTAGCATAAACACGGAGCAGTGCCCACAGCCCCACATCTAAACACAGCCACCACACATGTGGGGCGCGCATAGGCCTCCACTACCGTACAGGAGCACGTGTACCTAAAATACACTCCAAAGCCTTTGGCAATGCTCTGCCTGGCTCTAAAGGGCACATCGGCCATATGTCAGTTTATACAGGCTGAAACACCCAAAACAAGACAAGCTTGAACAATAATGCACCACAAAAGGGCCCCTGCGCTGCTGAGAATGGCCCAAAAAGTAGTGGTAACAAAGTCACAATTATATGCAAGTAAATCTGCATGGATTGCGCCCAATGCGCTACTCAAACAAACATAGGCGCTGCCGAAGCACTGGCAAAATTGCAACCAAACACGTGTGTGCTGTCGATTTCCCTCCCGGAGGCAGCTCAAGCGGCAAAGGGACTGAGCATGGCCATCACGGACGAGAAGCAGGGGCCCATCCCCAAGGGGAAATTGTGGTTGTGGGCGAAAGGGAGACCGGCCATGCTGGTTCTGTTGACGGAGGTCCTGAGGTTAATCACGAGTGTCACCGAGCTGGACAACACAGCACCTTGCACATCAGACACAGGGGAAGACAAACCCCCACACTCGCCAGGGGCATCAGGCGCTGCTGCAACTGTGACGTAGTGTGAGTGATTTGTGCGAATGCTTGGGGTTGCCCATATATGTGGCCCACTCAACTGGGCAGATCTATTAAGGGGTTTTTAAAAAGTTTTGTCTTCTGAGACGGTCGTGGTGCCATCGGTGACACGGACAACGCCGGTACATTGTCACGCGGCACATTATTGTTTTGCCTGAAGCTGACTGTTGTGTTGCTGTGTGGCGCGTGCAGGCAAAGGGGGTAGGGGCTGCAGGAGGCTGGGGCAGATGCACAGTATATAGTATTTCGGTTTTCGGTTTTCGGTTTTCAATTTTGGTTGATGGTTTGCGGTTGGCTGACGATGTTTGGTGGCATTCCCATCCCTATCGAAGCTTGATTTGTTTCCACTTTGTTTCGACCTACACTGCAATCTACACTGCTCCCTACACTGCAACCTACAGTACAACCTACACCGCAACCTGCGACCTACAGTGCAACGTACATTGCACCCTAAAATGTGACCTACGCTACAACCTACACTGCAACCTACACTGCAACTACACTGCAACACTGGGCACCAGTAGGGCTACAGGGACCAACCTGCCTTTATTGAAGCCCCCTTGTGTGCTTCGCCAACAAAAAAGTTCCTGCGGCGAGCTCGACACGCTGAGGAGGGCTCATTGTGACGTATCACTGCTCGAACAGCCATTGTTTTGTTCTGCAATAGGGAATGGGCTTGTCTTGACAGGAGCGCTTCATGCCCCCCTTGCATTGCATGCCTGGGGCACGGGGGCCACCTCGCCGGTTCTTCCCACTACTGCTGGTTGCATTGTGGGTGTCAATTGTAGCGCCTACAGGGCACGCCACCGACTGCGGCTCTTTCTCACGAGATGCTGCCTCCCCCAACACTGAGGCAGACATCGTCATTGGCACCGAGGCTGATTTCGCGGATCACAACTACGTGCGCAACAACACCCTCGGCGGCTTCGACATCGAGCTCACTCACGCAGTTTGCCGCCGCATTGGGAAGCAGTGCGCAATCGTCCGGGTCCCGTGGCAGTCCATCTGGACCTCCAACTACTCCCGCTTTGGATGGAAGACAAACACACTCAATTACCCGGGCGAGGGCCACCACAACCGGTGGTTCCATTGTGCAGTGGGCACCTACCACCTGGTGGAGCGACAGCAGTCCATCGCTTTCACACACCCGTACACCGACAGCATTGTTAGTGAGGTGGGATTCGTTGTCCCAGACGCCGTGGGCCCGGCGTTCCCAGCGAATGCCGAGGGGAAAAGGGTCGGCGTCATGGCCGCATGGGCGGCAAGTACGTATCTGTTGCATCCCGTCAGGTCGATGCTCGTGCGCTGGGGCATGCAGGACCAACAGGCACTTTAGCGGGATCACTGGATCTGATGTGGTCTGCTTTTGTGTGGAGCTCTCGTTCAATCAGCTCGTAGACGTTCTTAAATGAAGCGCAGGCGTACATATGCCCCCGTTTTGGATGTAGAATGCTCTCAAACGGGGGTCAGATGTCAACAAAATCGGTCAAGGTTGGTTCAGATAAATCAGATCGAGCCCTCTACAGTCCAAGCGATCAAATTTGGGGATCAACCCCTTGTACATACTTATTTCGTCCTACAAAAGTGTCCCCCTAATGAGTTCTTCGTTCGGAACCACGAACTGAACCCCCTTTGCAGGGAGTGGATCTTGTGTAAATGTTGTTGATGATGATGGTTTTGTTGTTTGATGATCCACGCATAGTGGCCACAATAGGCCAACAAAATTTTGCCCACCATCGTACAAAACGCCCCAACGCAGCCGTTTCAGGCGCCTGTGGGCCCCAATAGGTGGGCTCTGTTGGTGCCCCATGCCTCCCATGGGTTTGTATGTGCTTGCGGTATCACCACATGATTACCCAGGCCTGGCCCAAGGCTGTCGAGGGTCGTCAGTGGCTGCCACCAAAAGTTTTGAACATGGGATTGGATCAGTGCACAATAGGCTGACCAAGTTTCGTCTCCCCCCACCTACCCCTAAAAAAGGGCTTTCAGTTGGACGGGTCTCTTAGTTGGGAAAAAAACAGGGATCTGACAAGGGGTACCCCGAAGTAACCTGTTTTGGCCTTGGTCCCCCAAAAGGGGGAACATCCAGGCCTACGTGGTTTGGATCGCACAACAACGTACAGGGTGATGCTATTGCCTTCCCCAAGCCCATCTCACAAAGAACTGCTCTAAACAAGGTGGGCCTAAGTTGTGGCCTGAAACCGGGGAAGTTGGCTGATATAGCCCTAAAACAACCCTTTAGGTGGCCCATGGACACCAATAGGTGGGCGCAACGGGTGCTACATTGCTCGCTGCGGATTTGCATGTGCTGCGTATTGGGCGGCCCGAAAATTGCTTTGCGGGAGGGGGGGATGGCATGGGCGCTCGGCGAAGGAGGGGGGGGGGGGGTTCCAGAAATGGGCTTCCGTGCCGGGCCCTTTGTTTTGTGTAAGGACGGATGTTGCCACCAAAGGCGCCGGAACACAAATTTTGGCCCGGAAATTTTTTTTCACGAAAAAATTTTCCCCCACATATGTGTAGTCAAAATGATCAGCGCAACGTGGGTATCATTTTGAGCCATATATGTTGGGGTCGGACCCCCTCCTCCCGGCACGGCGACCAAGGAGGGGGGGGGGGGCAAATGGGCTTCCGTGCCATCTCCCCCCCGCAAAGCAATTTTCTTCCCGCCTTGTCACCACGGGATCGACAAGTGACAACCCCAGGCGCTTACTCCAGGATTGAAGTGGTAAAGGGTGGGTCCGAGACCAAACCAAAACAAAAACTGCATTCTGCATTCAAACGGGCCCCAAATAACTTCCACAGAGGTTGCAAGATCAAACGCCATATTTCGGAAACACGATATGCCCTCCTTTTTGCCCTCTTTGTGCGCCATAGCCCCAGGGAGCCTTAAGCACAGGATCCCCGTATGACCGTCGTTTTCCCTGACCTCGGCCGTGCTTGCGCAATGAGGAGAGGGGTATTCCCTGGGTGAGTGCTACAATTTGAGTGCCTTCAAAGGGTCAAGTTACTTTGCAGTGGTGTCAGTCCATTTTTGGCCTCATTAGGCTATTTCTCTTCATCGCGCTTAAGACGTCTACATTTTCAGAAGACAGGACACGCAGGGGAGGGGTTGGTCTCACCATTGTGCAGTGGCCAGGTTGTAGGCCTGTGCTTGAAGGGGATTTGCCACCCCCCCTCACACCCCCTCCCTCCTATTTGAAGAAGTCACAGTCCTTTTCACCAATTTCATAGAACTCTTTGAGAACTGGGCACCAGGCATTGGATTCATTCCCAGAATTCAACGCTTTCCAATATTTAAGATGGGGTCTGTTGAGGTTTGGAACATCCCGCCCTCTTGGTGGGCAAGACCTTTCTCTTCGCTGCGCCAACCGGTCTCCACTCCCATTCACTCTCTCATGAGTGATAATATCCCACCATGGCATTGTTTCGCCATGAGCACAAATAGTCACACTTTTGCCCCGCGCGTATCCGAAAAGCAATCACTACGAGGATGATTCTTCAATGAAACTAGTTGCTCCCACCCGGAAACCTGTGTATGACGCGGCTGTAGGCACACGGCAAATGATAATTCTATGGAATTCTATTTTGGTCCGCTGGGACAGGGACCAAAATATGTAATTTTCTGTCCTAGTCTCGAGATCTGCCCAACAGGCAACCTCTAGAGGTATGGAAAAGCACCACTCACCTCTGCCCGCTGGAATCGTGAGAAAATATTCAATGCACGAATGGTCTAAATGTTGTGTAACTTGTCCACCTGTGAATCCTCAATGCACATTTGGACGTTGCAAATATAGTGGTATCAGAAAGCAGATGGTAAACAGTGGCAATGCATGGGCGCATGGTGGATAGTTTCTTCATGTTAGTCCAGGGATAGCGCAGTTGGGTGGGCGAGTCGTTCACCTACGGGAAGCTTCTTCCACAGCAACTTTCTGATAGAAGCAGCCATACAGAAGGGAATGCTCGCGTGGCGTGCCGGATTCAAAGCATCCACAGCACAAATTACCGCGTCGTTATGTTTGGCAACAGCACAAACAACACAGATTTGAAAGATAATTGTACCTCCCTCAGGGACTCCTTCAGCAGCGACTGTTCATTCCGCATCAACCGCTCCTTGCCTCAGAGTGCTCTCCAACCGTTTTGTAACCGCCAGCGTATGCCGTTTGGCATTGAGTACTGCAATACCGCGCCAATCTCAGGCCACGGCTTAGTGGCGACCGTGACCTATACCGGGGTTGGCGGGGGGTAATCAGAGGCCAAAAACCAAAATTTGTGTCCCCAAAATCGACCTCCAATTCCGGGCCCCTTTTATAAATTTCATGATGATTTTCCTGAGGAAAATTTTTCTGGTGTGTGTGGGTGGGTGGGTGGGTCAAGCAGAGGAGCCCAGGCTGCCATTTCCCCCCCCCCCTCGGTAACAGTAAGCCGTGGCCTGGCCAATCTCCCTCCCATTCAAACGCAGGCCTGCCTGGGTATTCGTTGTTTGTCATTTCTGGTCCTCTTTTCACGCAGGGCGCTGTTCTACCTCGGCAGCGTGCTGGAGTACTACGCCCAGGAGGAGATGTGGGCCGCGCTCGTCTCGGGGGCGGTGGATGCAGTGTTCATCGACTCAGCAACCGCTGCCTGGTGGTTCTCTCGCAACCGCGGATTCATGATGGTGCACGGCAACGCCCAGTGGACCAACGGCTTGGCATACGGATGCCATCCCGAGTACGGGGACGTGCTGACAGCCCTGAACGAGGGGCTGCAGGCCTTCAAGCAGACCCAAGAGTACGATGCACTGTGTGCGAAGTACCCCCTGGTGGCCTGCGACCGATCAGGTGCCACTTTTGCCAACGTGAAGACAGAGGCGAACCTCGAGGTTGCAGACCATCCGTCCCGGCGCGCCGACATTGTCATTGGGTTGGCGGCCAACTTTGGGGAGCACAACTACGTGCGGAACGGCATTCTGGCTGGATTGGATCCCGAGTTGATCAAGGCGGTGTGTTTGCATGTGATGGTTTGCTTTTGCTTCTGTGGTGTGTTGTGGTGGGTGTGGGTGTGCACGCACGTGTCTATCCTCTGTGCATGCATGCATGTGTGTGTGTTTGTGTTTGTGTGTTTGTGTGTGTGTGTTGTGTTTGTGCGTGTCTGCACCCACGGGGGCAGTGAATGTGCAGCATGATGTAGTGTGATTTGTCGTGTTGTGCGGTGCGGTGCGGTGTGGTGTGGTGTAGTTTGGGGTGGTGTCGTGTGGTGTAGTGTGATTTGTCGTGTGGTGTGGTGTGGTGCGGTGCAGTGCGGTATGGTGTGGTGTGGTGTGCCGAAGGCGCTGTTGCCAAATGGCAATGGCCGGGATGCTTTGCATATGGGTAATGCAAAACGGGAGGGCTGTGTGGTGTGGTGTGGTGTGTTGCGGTGCCGTGCGAAGGCGCTGTTACCAAAAGGCAATGGCCAGGATGGTCTTGCACGCGGGCGGAAAAATGTAAGCTGGGAGGGCTGTGTGTCTAAGTGCACGCTGTGTGTTTGGTGTGTGTCCGCTGGTCCCCGCTGCTCTGCCTTGGTGTGGGCGGCGGATCCCCTGCAGTGGGGGGGCACGTGCACCTGCCCTGGCTGCGGTGCGTTGGTGGCGCTGCCTTCGCGCCGTGCCCCCCCCCCCCCTTCAGCCTCAACCAAGAAGGGGACACATGCATCTGTGAGAGAACCTCTGGACTAATGGCTGAAAGTGTCTATGGCGGGGACATTCAGTCGATCAGCACCGACCATTGATCCCCTTCAGCCTCTGCACCGTCACGCTCCGCGCCGGGCATGCTGCGCAGTCCACTGCCGCCAGAACTGGTGGTCTGGAGGGCCCGTGCTGCGCAAACCCCCGCTGCCATATCTGGTGGTCTGGAGGCTGGTGCCTTGGCTCTGTCGGGGCCGCCGTCCCCACGGGGACGGCAACCGTTTGGTTTTTGGTGGTGTTGTTGGTTGCGAGGCCATGCTGCGCCCTGTCGGCTGTGCTTTCCCGCGCCGTGCTGTGCTGTGCTGTGCTGTGTTGTGCTGTGCCGTGCCCTGTTGTCCTGTGTTGGCCTATGCTGTGTCGCTCGGTGTTGTGCTGTGCTTTGCTGTGCTGTGCTTTGCTGTGCTGTGCTTTGCTGTGCTGTGCTTTGCTGTGCTGTGCTTTGCTGTGCTGTGCTTTGCTGTGCTGCGCTGTGCCGTTTTGTGTTTTGCTGTGGTGTGCCGTGTCGTGCTGTGCCATCCTGCGTTGTGTTGTGCTATGCTACGTTGTGCTGTGCTGTGGTGTTGTGTGCTATGCTGCGTCGCTGCTTTGGGAAGGGGGAAGGAGTACCATGCTGCACCTTGCCCCCTAGGCTGGGTAGGGGGCGACCCCTGTCCTCTACCTTTCACCCGCTCGATTTTCTCGATACTCTCGTATGACGGGGTCTCTGGCCTGGACTGCATGCCTCCTCGCGGGCAGGGGCTAGGGGCTGCTGCCTGGTGGACACCCCTCTTGGTCTTGGTGCCCGTCTTGGTGTCGCATTTACCGCAAAAAAAAAAATTACACGACTTACCGCAAAAAAAATTACAAGATGTGACAATTTTTTCCTGCACGCGTTTACCGCAAAAATTGTAAAATTACACAACCTTACCGCAAAGAAACAAATACCAATTTTACTGAAAATGCATGCTTGTAGGCGATGTGCCCACGTGTGGGCCACTTCTGATTTTTTCCCCGCGCTTGGCGTTGGGGACCTCCGAGAATGTAGGGGTGACGTAGCACTTCTGCCCTCTTTTGGGCCCCTGAGAAGGCAGGGGTGAGGCAGCCACTTCTGATTTTGTCCCGCTTTGTTTGGGGATCCCCGAGAATGGAGGGGTGATGTAGCATTTGCGCCCTCTTTTGGGCCCCCGAGAAGGCTGGGGTGAGGCAGCCAATTCTGATTTTGTCCCCCTTTGTTTGGGGACCCCCGAGAATGCACGGGTGAGGCACCATTTCTGCCCTCTTTTGGGCCCCCGAGAAGAAGGGGTGCGGCAGCCAATTCTGATTTTGTCACCCTTTGCTTGGCGACCCCCGAGAATGCAAGGGTGATGTAGCATTTCCGTCCTCTTTTGGGCCCCCGAGAATGCAGGGGTGACGTAGCATTTGCGCCCTCTTTTGGTCCCCTGAGAAGGCTGGGGTGAGGCAGCCAATTCTGATTTTGTCCCCCTTTGTTTGGGGATCCCCGAGAATGCAAGGGTGATGTAGCATTTTTGACCTCTTTTGGGCACCCGAGAATGCAGGGGTGACGTAGTAGTTGCGCCCTTTTTTGGGACCCTGAGAAGGCAGGGGTGAGGCTGCCACTTCTGATTTTGTCCCGCTCTGTTTGGGGATCCCCGAGCATGCAAGGGTGATGTAGCATTTGCGCCCTCTTTTGGGCCCCTGAGAAGGCAGGGGTGAGGCAGCCAATTCTGATTTTGTCCCCCTTTGTTTGGGGATCCCCGAGAATGCAAGGGTGATGTAGCATTTTTGACCTCTTTTGGGCACCCGAGAATGCAGGGGTGACGTAGTAGTTGCGCCCTTTTTTGGGACCCTGAGAAGGCAGGGGTGAGGCTGCCACTTCTGATTTTGTCCCGCTTTGTTTGGGGATCCCCGAGCATGCAAGGGTGATGTAGCATTTCTGACCTCTTTTGGGCCCCCGAGAATGCAAGGGTGACATAGCATTTGCGCCCTCTTTTGGTCCCCTGAGAAGGCAGGGGTGAGGCCGCCACTTCTGATTTTGTCCCCCTTTGTTTGGGGATCCCCGAGAATGTAGGGGTGGCGTAGCATTTGCGCCCTCTTTTGGGCCCCTGAGAAGGCAGTGGTGAGGCCGCCACTTTTGATTTTGTCACCCTTTTTTTGGGGATCCCCGAGAATGCAGGGGTGGCATTGCATTTGCGCCCTCTTTTGGGCCCCCACGAAGGCGGGGGTGAGGCAGCCGATTCGTATTTTAACCCCCTTTGCTTGGGGACCCCCGAGAATGCAGGGGTGATGTTGCATTTCTGCCCTCTTTTGGGCCCCCGAGAATGCGGGGGTGAGGTAGCATTTCCGCCCTTTTTTGGGACCCTGAGAAGGTAGGGGTGGGGCAGCCATTTCTGATTTTGTCCCCCTTTGTTTGGGGACCCCCGAGAATGCAGGGGTGATGTAGCATATCTGACCTCTTTGGGCCCCCGAGAAGGTAGGGGTGAGAGGGGTGAGGCAGCCATTTCTGATTTTGTCCCCCTTTGTTTGGGGACCCCCGAGGATGTAGGGGTGACGTAGCATTTTTGCCCTCTTTTGGGCCCCCGAGAAGGCAGGGGTGCGGCAGCCACTTCTTCTTCGATTTCCCTCCCGGAGGTAGCTCAAGCGGCAAAGGGACTGAGCATGGCCATCACGGATGAGAAGCAGGGCCCATCCCCAAGGGGAAATTGTGGTTGTGGGCGAAAGGGAGACCGGCCATGCTGGTTCTGTTGACGGAGGTCCTGAGGTTAATCACGAGTGTCACCGAGCTGGACAACACAGCACCTTGCACATCAGACACAGGGGAAGACAAACCCCCACACTCGCCAGGGGCATCAGGCGCTGCTGCAACTGTGACGTAGTGTGAGTGATTTGTGCGAATGCTTGGGGTTGCCCATATATGTGGCCCACTCAACTGGGCAGATCTATTAAGGGGTTTTTAAAAAGTTTTGTCTTCTGAGACGGTCGTGGTGCCATCGGTGACACGGACAACGCCGGTACATTGTCACGCGACACATTATTGTTTTGCCTGAAGCTGACTGTTGTGTTGCTGTGTGGCGCGTGCAGGCAAAGGGGGTAGGGGCTGCAGGAGGCTGGGGCAGATGCACAGTATATAGTATTTCGGTTTTCGGTTTTCGGTTTTCAATTTTGGTTGATGGTTTGCGGTTGGCTGACGATGTATGGTGGCATTCCCATCCCTATCGAAGCTTGATTTGTTTCCACTTTGTTTCGACCTACACTGCAATCTACACTGCTCCCTACACTGCAACCTACAGTACAACCTACACCGCAACCTGCGACCTACAGTGCAACGTACATTGCACCCTAAAATGTGACCTACGCTACAACCTACACTGCAACCTACACTGCAACCTACACTGCAACTACACTGCAACACTGGGCACCAGTAGGGCTACAGGGACCAACCTGCCTTTATTGAAGCCCCCTTGTGTGCTTCGCCAACAAAAAAGTTCCTGCGGCGAGCTCGACACGCTGAGGAGGGCTCATTGTGACGTATCACTGCTCGAACAGCCATTGTTTTGTTCTGCAATAGGGAATGGGCTTGTCTTGACAGGAGCGCTTCATGCCCCCCTTGCATTGCATGCCTGGGGCACGGGGGACACCTCGCCGGTTCTTCCCACTACTGCTGGTTGCATTGTGGGTGTCAATTGTAGCGCCTACAGGGCACGCCACCGACTGCGGCTCTTTCTCACGAGATGCTGCCTCCCCCAACACTGAGGCAGACATCGTCATCGGCACCGAGGCTGATTTCGCGGATCACAACTACGTGCGCAACAACACCCTCGGCGGCTTCGACATCGAGCTCACTCACGCAGTTTGCCGCCGCATTGGGAAGCAGTGCGCAATCGTCCGGGTCCCATGGCAGTCCATCTGGACCTCCAACTACTCCCGCTTTGGATGGAAGACAAACACACTCAATTACCCGGGCGAGGGCCACCACAACCGGTGGTTCCATTGTGCAGTGGGCACCTACCACCTGGTGGAGCGACAGCAGTCCATCGCTTTCACACACCCGTACACCGACAGCATTGTTAATGAGGTCGGATTCGTTGTCCCAGACGCCGTGGGCCCGGCGTTCCCAGCGAATGCCGAGGGGAAAAGGGTCGGCGTCATGGCCGCATGGGCGGCAAGTACGTATCTGTTGCATCCCGTCAGGTCGATGCTCGTGCGCTGGGGCATGCAGGACCAACAGGCACTTTAGCGGGATCACTGGATCTGATGTGGTCTGCTGTTGTGTGGAGCTCTCGTTCAATCAGCTCGTAGACGTTCTTAAATGAAGCGCAGGCGTACATATGCCCCCGTTTTGGATGTAGAATGCTCTCAAACGGGGGTCAGATGTCAACAAAATCGGTCAAGGTTGGTTCAGATAAATCAGATTGAACCAGGCGGTCCCACATATGTCGCCACATCTGCCCCTTACAGTCCAAGCAATCAAATTTGGGGATCAACCCCTTGTACATACTTATTTTGTCCTACAAAAGTGTCCCCCCAATGAGTTCTTCGTTCGGAACCACGAACTGAACCCCCTTTGCAGGGAGTGGATCTTGTGTAAATGTTGTTGATGATGATGGTTTTGTTGTTTGATGATCCACGCATAGTGGCCACAATAGGCCAACAAAATTTTGCCCACCATCGTACAAAACGCCCCAACGCAGCCGTTTCAGGCGCCTGTGGGCCCCAATAGGTGGGCTCTGTTGGTGCCCCATGCCTCCCATGGGTTTGTATGTGCTTGCGGTATCACCACATGATTACCCAGGCCTGGCCCAAGGCTGTCGAGGGTCGTCAGTGGCTGCCACCAAAAGTTTTGAACATGGGATTGGATCAGTGCACAATAGGCTGACCAAGTTTCGTCTCCCCCCACCTACCCCTAAAAAAGGGCTTTCAGTTGGACGGGTCTCTTAGTTGGGAAAAAAACAGGGATCTGACAAGGGGTACCCCGAAGTAACCTGTTTTGGCCTTGGTCCCCCAAAAGGGGGAACATCCAGGCCTACGTGGTTTGGATCGCACAACAACGTACAGGGTGATGCTATTGTCTTCCCCAAGCCCATCTCACAAAGAACTGCTCTAAACAAGGTGGGCCTAAGTTGTGGCCTGAAACCGGGGAAGTTGGCTGATATAGCCCTAAAACAACCCTTTAGGTGGCCCATGGACACCAATAGGTGGGCGCAACGGGTGCTACATTGCTCGCTGCGGATTTGCATGTGCTGCGTATTGGGCGGCCCGAAAATTGCTTTGCGGGAGGGGGGGATGGCATGGGCGCTCGGCGAAGGAGGGGGGGGGGGGGTTCCAGAAATGGGCTTCCGTGCCGGGCCCTTTGTTTTGTGTAAGGACGGATGTTGCCACCAAAGGCGCCGGAACACAAATTTTGGCCCGGAAAAATTTTTTTCACGAAAAAATTTTCCCCCACATATGTGTAGTCAAAATGATCAGCGCAACGTGGGTATCATTTTGAGCCATATATGTTGGGGTCGGACCCCCTCCTCCCGGCACGGCGACCAAGGAGGGGGGGGGGCAAATGGGCTTCCGTGCCATCTCCCCCCCGCAAAGCAATTTTCTTCCCGCCTTGTCACCACGGGATCGACAAGTGACAACCCCAGGCGCTTACTCCAGGATTGAAGTGGTAAAGGGTGGGTCCGAGACCAAACCAAAACAAAAACTGCATTCTGCATTCAAACGGGCCCCAAATAACTTCCACAGAGGTTGCAAGATCAAACGCCATATTTCGGAAACACGACATGCCCTCCTTTTTGCCCTCTTTGTGCGCCATAGCCCCAGGGAGCCTTAAGCACAGGATCCCCGTATGACCGTCGTTTTCCCTGACCTCGGCCGTGCTTGCGCAATGAGGAGAGGGGTATTCCCTGGGTGAGTGCTACAATTTGAGTGCCTTCAAAGGGTCAAGTTACTTTGCAGTGGTGTCAGTCCATTTTTGGCCTCATTAGGCTATTTCTCTTCATCGCGCTTAAGACGTCTACATTTTCAGAAGACAGGACACGCAGGGGAGGGGTTGGTCTCACCATTGTGCAGTGGCCAGGTTGTAGGCCTGTGCTTGAAGGGGATTTGCCACCCCCCCTCACACCCCCTCCCTCCTATTTGAAGAAGTCACAGTCCTTTTCACCAATTTCATAGAACTCTTTGAGAACTGGGCACCGGGCATTGGATTCATTCCCAGAATTCAACGCTTTCCAATATTTAAGATGGGGTCTGTTGAGGTTTGGAACATCCCGCCCTCTTGGTGGGCAAGACCTTTCTCTTCGCTGCGCCAACCGGTCTCCACTCCCATTCACTCTCTCATGAGTGATAATATCCCACCATGGCATTGTTTCGCCATGAGCACAAATAGTCACACTTTTGCCCCGCGCGTATCCGAAAAGCAATCACTACGAGGATGATTCTTCAATGAAACTAGTTGCTCCCACCCGGAAACCTGTGTATGACGCGGCTGTAGGCACACGGCAAATGATAATTCTATGGAATTCTATTTTGGTCCGCTGGGACAGGGACCAAAATATGTAATTTTCTGTCCTAGTCTCGAGATCTGCCCAACAGGCAACCTCTAGAGGTATGGAAAAGCACCACTCACCTCTGCCCGCTGGAATCGTGAGAAAATATTCAATGCACGAATGGTCTAAATGTTGTGTAACTTGTCCACCTGTGAATCCTCAATGCACATTTGGACGTTGCAAATATAGTGGTATCAGAAAGCAGATGGTAAACAGTGGCAATGCATGGGCGCATGGTGGATAGTTTCTTCATGTTAGTCCAGGGATAGCGCAGTTGGGTGGGCGAGTCGTTCACCTACGGGAAGCTTCTTCCACAGCAACTTTCTGATAGAAGCAGCCATACAGAAGGGAATGCTCGCGTGGCGTGCCGGATTCAAAGCATCCGCAGCACAAATTACCGCGTCGTTATGTTTGGCAACAGCACAAACAACACAGATTTGAAAGATAATTGTACCTCCCTCAGGGACTCCTTCAGCAGCGACTGTTCATTCCGCATCAACCGCTCCTTGCCTCAGAGTGCTCTCCAACCGTTTTGTAACCGCCAGCGTATGCCGTTTGGCATTGAGTACTGCAATACCGCGCCAATCTCAGGCCACGGCTTAGTGGCGACCGTGACCTATACCGGGGTTGGCGGGGGGTAATCAGAGGCCAAAAACCAAAATTTGTGTCCCCAAAATCGACCTCCAATTCCGGGCCCCTTTTATAAATTTCATGATGATTTTCCTGAGGAAAATTTTTCTGGTGTGGGTGGGTGGGTGGGTGGGTCAAGCAGAGGAGCCCAGGCTGCCATTCCCCCCCCCCCCTCGGTAACAGTAAGCCGTGGCCTGGCCAATCTCCCTCCCATTCAAACGCAGGCCTGCCTGGGTATTCGTTGTTTGTCATTTCTGGTCCTCTTTTCGCGCAGGGCGCTGTTCTACCTCGGCAGCGTGCTGGAGTACTACGCCCAGGAGGAGATGTGGGCCGCGCTCGTCTCGGGGGCGGTGGATGCAGTGTTCATCGACTCAGCAACCGCTGCCTGGTGGTTCTCTCGCAACCGCGGATTCATGATGGTGCACGGCAACGCCCAGTGGACCAACGGCTTGGCATACGGATGCCATCCCGAGTACGGGGACGTGCTGACAGCCCTGAACGAGGGGCTGCAGGCCTTCAAGCAGACCCAAGAGTACGATGCACTGTGTGCGAAGTACCCCCTGGTGGCCTGCGACCGATCAGGTGCCACTTTTGCCAACGTGAAGACAGAGGCGAACCTCGAGGTTGCAGACCATCCGTCCCGGCGCGCCGACATTGTCATTGGGTTGGCGGCCAACTTTGGGGAGCACAACTACGTGCGGAACGGCATTCTGGCTGGATTGGATCCCGAGTTGATCAAGGCGGTGTGTTTGCATGTGATGGTTTGCTTTTGCTTCTGTGGTGTGTTGTGGTGGGTGTGGGTGTGCACGCACGTGTCTATCCTCTGTGCATGCATGCATGTGTGTGTGTTTGTGTTTGTGTGTTTGTGTGTGTGTGTTGTGTTTGTGCGTGTCTGCACCCACGGGGGCAGTGAATGTGCAGCATGATGTAGTGTGATTTGTCGTGTTGTGCGGTGCGGTGCGGTGTGGTGTGGTGTAGTTTGGGGTGGTGTCGTGTGGTGTAGTGTGATTTGTCGTGTGGTGTGGTGTGGTGCGGTGCAGTGCGGTATGGTGTGGTGTGGTGTGCCGAAGGCGCTGTTGCCAAATGGCAATGGCCGGGATGCTTTGCATATGGGTAATGCAAAACGGGAGGGCTGTGTGGTGTGGTGTGGTGTGTTGCGGTGCCGTGCGAAGGCGCTGTTACCAAAAGGCAATGGCCAGGATGGTCTTGCACGCGGGCGGAAAAATGTAAGCTGGGAGGGCTGTGTGTCTAAGTGCACGCTGTGTGTTTGGTGTGTGTCCGCTGGTCCCCGCTGCTCTGCCTTGGTGTGGGCGGCGGATCCCCTGCAGTGGGGGGGCACGTGCACCTGCCCTGGCTGCGGTGCGTTGGTGGCGCTGCCTTCGCGCCGTGCCCCCCCCCCCCCCTTCAGCCTCAACCAAGAAGGGGACACATGCATCTGTGAGAGAACCTCTGGACTAATGGCTGAAAGTGTCTATGGCGGGGACATTCAGTCGATCAGCACCGACCATTGATCCCCTTCAGCCTCTGCACCGTCACGCTCCGCGCCGGGCATGCTGCGCAGTCCACTGCCGCCAGAACTGGTGGTCTGGAGGGCCCGTGCTGCGCAAACCCCCGCTGCCATATCTGGTGGTCTGGAGGCTGGTGCCTTGGCTCTGTCGGGGCCGCCGTCCCCACGGGGACGGCAACCGTTTGGTTTTTGGTGGTGTTGTTGGTTGCGAGGCCATGCTGCGCCCTGTCGGCTGTGCTTTCCCGCGCCGTGCTGTGCTGTGCTGTGCTGTGTTGTGCTGTGCTGTGCTGTGCTGTGTTGTGCTGTGCCGTGCCCTGTTGTCCTGTGTTGGCCTATGCTGTGTCGCTCGGTGTTGTGCTGTGCTTTGCTGTGCTGTGCTTTGCTGTGCTGTGCTTTGCTGTGCTGTGCTTTGCTGTGCCGTGCTTTGCTGTGCTGCGCTGTGCCGTTTTGTGTTTTGCTGTGGTGTGCCGTGTCGTGCTGTGCCATCCTGCGTTGTGTTGTGCTATGCTACGTTGTGCTGTGCTGTGGTGTTGTGTGCTATGCTGCGTCGCTGCTTTGGGAAGGGGGAAGGAGTACCATGCTGCACCTTGCCCCCTAGGCTGGGTAGGGGGCGACCCCTGTCCTCTACCTTTCACCCGCTCGATTTTCTCGATACTCTCGTATGACGGGGTCTCTGGCCTGGACTGCATGCCTCCTCGCGGGCAGGGGCTAGGGGCTGCTGCCTGGTGGACACCCCTCTTGGTCTTGGTGCCCGTCTTGGTGTCGCATTTACCGCAAAAAAAAAAATTACACGACTTACCGCAAAAAAAATTACAAGATGTGACAATTTTTTCCTGCACGCGTTTACCGCAAAAATTGTAAAATTACACAACCTTACCGCAAAGAAACAAATACCAATTTTACTGAAAATGCATGCTTGTAGGCGATGTGCCCACGTGTGGGCCACTTCTGATTTTTTCCCCGCGCTTGGCGTTGGGGACCTCCGAGAATGTAGGGGTGACGTAGCACTTCTGCCCTCTTTTGGCCCCCCGAGAAGGCAGCGGTGAGGTAGCCACTTCTGATTTTGTCCCCTCTTTGTTTGGGGATCCCCGAGAATGCAAGGGTGATGTAGCATTTTTGACCTCTTTTGGGCACCCGAGAATGCAGGGGTGACGTAGTAGTTGCGCCCTCTTTTGGGCCCCTGAGAAGGCAGGGGTGAGGCAGCCACTTCTGATTTTGTCCCCCTTTGTTTGGGGATCCCCGAGAATGGAGGGGTGATGTAGCATTTGCGCCCTCTTTTGGGCCCCCGAGAAGGCTGGGGTGAGGCAGCCAATTCTGATTTTGTCCCCCTTTGTTTGGGGACCCCCGAGAATGCACGGGTGAGGCACCATTTCTGCCCTCTTTTGGGCCCCCGAGAAGAAGGGGTGCGGCAGCCAATTCTGATTTTGTCACCCTTTGCTTGGCGACCCCCGAGAATGCAAGGGTGATGTAGCATTTCCGTCCTCTTTTGGGCCCCCGAGAATGCAGGGGTGACGTAGCATTTGCGCCCTCTTTTGGTCCCCTGAGAAGGCTGGGGTGAGGCAGCCAATTCTGATTTTGTCCCCCTTTGTTTGGGGATCCCCGAGAATGCAAGGGTGATGTAGCATTTTTGACCTCTTTTGGGCACCCGAGAATGCAGGGGTGACGTAGTAGTTGCGCCCTTTTTTGGGACCCTGAGAAGGCAGGGGTGAGGCTGCCACTTCTGATTTTGTCCCGCTCTGTTTGGGGATCCCCGAGCATGCAAGGGTGATGTAGCATTTGCGCCCTCTTTTGGGACCCTGAGAAGGCAGGGGTGAGGCAGCCAATTCTGATTTTGTCCCCCTTTGTTTGGGGATCCCCGAGAATGCAAGGGTGATGTAGCATTTTTGACCTCTTTTGGGCACCCGAGAATGCAGGGGTGACGTAGTAGTTGCGCCCTTTTTTGGGACCCTGAGAAGGCAGGGGTGAGGCTGCCACTTCTGATTTTGTCCCGCTTTGTTTGGGGATCCCCGAGCATGCAAGGGTGATGTAGCATTTCTGACCTCTTTTGGGCCCCCGAGAATGCAAGGGTGACATAGCATTTGCGCCCTCTTTTGGTCCCCTGAGAAGGCAGGGGTGAGGCCGCCACTTCTGATTTTGTCCCCCTTTGTTTGGGGATCCCCGAGAATGCAGGGGTGGCGTAGCATTTGCGCCCTCTTTTGGGCCCCTGAGAAGGCAGTGGTGAGGCCGCCACTTTTGATTTTGTCACCCTTTTTTTGGGGATCCCCGAGAATGCAGGGGTGGCATTGCATTTGCGCCCTCTTTTGGGCCCCCACGAAGGCGGGGGTGAGGCAGCCGATTCGTATTTTAACCCCCTTTGCTTGGGGACCCCCGAGAATGCAGGGGTGATGTTGCATTTCTGCCCTCTTTTGGGCCCCCGAGAATGCGGGGGTGAGGTAGCATTTCCGCCCTTTTTTGGGACCCTGAGAAGGTAGGGGTGGGGCAGCCATTTCTGATTTTGTCCCCCTTTGTTTGGGGACCCCCGAGAATGCAGGGGTGATGTAGCATATCTGACCTCTTTGGGCCCCCGAGAAGGTAGGGGTGAGAGGGGTGAGGCAGCCATTTCTGATTTTGTCCCCCTTTGTTTGGGGACCCCCGAGGATGTAGGGGTGACGTAGCATTTTTGCCCTCTTTTGGGCCCCCGAGAAGGCAGGG
The DNA here is from genome assembly GCA_964036045.1 of Eutreptiella sp. 'Long Island Sound 2002'. Lineage (NCBI taxonomy): Eukaryota > Euglenozoa > Euglenophyceae > Eutreptiales > Eutreptiaceae > Eutreptiella > Eutreptiella sp. 'Long Island Sound 2002'. The sequence goes on along the minus strand of OZ038387.1, from coordinate 6,330,498 downwards.
GTGCGGCAGCCACTTCTTCTTCGATTTCCCTCCCGGAGGCAGCTCAAGCGGCAAAGGGACTGAGCATGGCCATCACGGACGAGAAGCAGGGGCCCATCCCCAAGGGGAAATTGTGGTTGTGGGCGAAAGGGAGACCGGCCATGCTGGTTCTGTTGACGGAGGTCCTGAGGTTAATCACGAGTGTCACCGAGCTGGACAACACAGCACCTTGCACATCAGACACAGGGGAAGACAAACCCCCACACTCGCCAGGGGCATCAGGCGCTGCTGCAACTGTGACGTAGTGTGAGTGATTTGTGCGAATGCTTGGGGTTGCCCATATATGTGGCCCACTCAACTGGGCAGATCTATTAAGGGGTTTTTAAAAAGTTTTGTCTTCTGAGACGGTCGTGGTGCCATCGGTGACACGGACAACGCCGGTACATTGTCACGCGACACATTATTGTTTTGCCTGAAGCTGACTGTTGTGTTGCTGTGTGGCGCGTGCAGGCAAAGGGGGTAGGGGCTGCAGGAGGCTGGGGCAGATGCACAGTATATAGTATTTCGGTTTTCGGTTTTCGGTTTTCAATTTTGGTTGATGGTTTGCGGTTGGCTGACGATGTATGGTGGCATTCCCATCCCTATCGAAGCTTGATTTGTTTCCACTTTGTTTCGACCTACACTGCAATCTACACTGCTCCCTACACTGCAACCTACAGTACAACCTACACCGCAACCTGCGACCTACAGTGCAACGTACATTGCACCCTAAAATGTGACCTACGCTACAACCTACACTGCAACCTACACTGCAACCTACACTGCAACTACACTGCAACACTGGGCACCAGTAGGGCTACAGGGACCAACCTGCCTTTATTGAAGCCCCCTTGTGTGCTTCGCCAACAAAAAAGTTCCTGCGGCGAGCTCGACACGCTGAGGAGGGCTCATTGTGACGTATCACTGCTCGAACAGCCATTGTTTTGTTCTGCAATAGGGAATGGGCTTGTCTTGACAGGAGCGCTTCATGCCCCCCTTGCATTGCATGCCTGGGGCACGGGGGACACCTCGCCGGTTCTTCCCACTACTGCTGGTTGCATTGTGGGTGTCAATTGTAGCGCCTACAGGGCACGCCACCGACTGCGGCTCTTTCTCACGAGATGCTGCCTCCCCCAACACTGAGGCAGACATCGTCATCGGCACCGAGGCTGATTTCGCGGATCACAACTACGTGCGCAACAACACCCTCGGCGGCTTCGACATCGAGCTCACTCACGCAGTTTGCCGCCGCATTGGGAAGCAGTGCGCAATCGTCCGGGTCCCATGGCAGTCCATCTGGACCTCCAACTACTCCCGCTTTGGATGGAAGACAAACACACTCAATTACCCGGGCGAGGGCCACCACAACCGGTGGTTCCATTGTGCAGTGGGCACCTACCACCTGGTGGAGCGACAGCAGTCCATCGCTTTCACACACCCGTACACCGACAGCATTGTTAATGAGGTCGGATTCGTTGTCCCAGACGCCGTGGGCCCGGCGTTCCCAGCGAATGCCGAGGGGAAAAGGGTCGGCGTCATGGCCGCATGGGCGGCAAGTACGTATCTGTTGCATCCCGTCAGGTCGATGCTCGTGCGCTGGGGCATGCAGGACCAACAGGCACTTTAGCGGGATCACTGGATCTGATGTGGTCTGCTGTTGTGTGGAGCTCTCGTTCAATCAGCTCGTAGACGTTCTTAAATGAAGCGCAGGCGTACATATGCCCCCGTTTTGGATGTAGAATGCTCTCAAACGGGGGTCAGATGTCAACAAAATCGGTCAAGGTTGGTTCAGATAAATCAGATTGAACCAGGCGGTCCCACATATGTCGCCACATCTGCCCCTTACAGTCCAAGCAATCAAATTTGGGGATCAACCCCTTGTACATACTTATTTTGTCCTACAAAAGTGTCCCCCCAATGAGTTCTTCGTTCGGAACCACGAACTGAACCCCCTTTGCAGGGAGTGGATCTTGTGTAAATGTTGTTGATGATGATGGTTTTGTTGTTTGATGATCCACGCATAGTGGCCACAATAGGCCAACAAAATTTTGCCCACCATCGTACAAAACGCCCCAACGCAGCCGTTTCAGGCGCCTGTGGGCCCCAATAGGTGGGCTCTGTTGGTGCCCCATGCCTCCCATGGGTTTGTATGTGCTTGCGGTATCACCACATGATTACCCAGGCCTGGCCCAAGGCTGTCGAGGGTCGTCAGTGGCTGCCACCAAAAGTTTTGAACATGGGATTGGATCAGTGCACAATAGGCTGACCAAGTTTCGTCTCCCCCCACCTACCCCTAAAAAAGGGCTTTCAGTTGGACGGGTCTCTTAGTTGGGAAAAAAACAGGGATCTGACAAGGGGTACCCCGAAGTAACCTGTTTTGGCCTTGGTCCCCCAAAAGGGGGAACATCCAGGCCTACGTGGTTTGGATCGCACAACAACGTACAGGGTGATGCTATTGTCTTCCCCAAGCCCATCTCACAAAGAACTGCTCTAAACAAGGTGGGCCTAAGTTGTGGCCTGAAACCGGGGAAGTTGGCTGATATAGCCCTAAAACAACCCTTTAGGTGGCCCATGGACACCAATAGGTGGGCGCAACGGGTGCTACATTGCTCGCTGCGGATTTGCATGTGCTGCGTATTGGGCGGCCCGAAAATTGCTTTGCGGGAGGGGGGGATGGCATGGGCGCTCGGCGAAGGAGGGGGGGGGGGGTTCCAGAAATGGGCTTCCGTGCCGGGCCCTTTGTTTTGTGTAAGGACGGATGTTGCCACCAAAGGCGCCGGAACACAAATTTTGGCCTGGAAAAATTTTTTTCACGAAAAAATTTTCCCCCACATATGTGTAGTCAAAATGATCAGCGCAACGTGGGTATCATTTTGAGCCATATATGTTGGGGTCGGACCCCCTCCTCCCGGCACGGCGACCAAGGAGGGGGGGGGGCAAATGGGCTTCCGTGCCATCTCCCCCCCGCAAAGCAATTTTCTTCCCGCCTTGTCACCACGGGATCGACAAGTGACAACCCCAGGCGCTTACTCCAGGATTGAAGTGGTAAAGGGTGGGTCCGAGACCAAACCAAAACAAAAACTGCATTCTGCATTCAAACGGGCCCCAAATAACTTCCACAGAGGTTGCAAGATCAAACGCCATATTTCGGAAACACGACATGCCCTCCTTTTTGCCCTCTTTGTGCGCCATAGCCCCAGGGAGCCTTAAGCACAGGATCCCCGTATGACCGTCGTTTTCCCTGACCTCGGCCGTGCTTGCGCAATGAGGAGAGGGGTATTCCCTGGGTGAGTGCTACAATTTGAGTGCCTTCAAAGGGTCAAGTTACTTTGCAGTGGTGTCAGTCCATTTTTGGCCTCATTAGGCTATTTCTCTTCATCGCGCTTAAGACGTCTACATTTTCAGAAGACAGGACACGCAGGGGAGGGGTTGGTCTCACCATTGTGCAGTGGCCAGGTTGTAGGCCTGTGCTTGAAGGGGATTTGCCACCCCCCCTCACACCCCCTCCCTCCTATTTGAAGAAGTCACAGTCCTTTTCACCAATTTCATAGAACTCTTTGAGAACTGGGCACCGGGCATTGGATTCATTCCCAGAATTCAACGCTTTCCAATATTTAAGATGGGGTCTGTTGAGGTTTGGAACATCCCGCCCTCTTGGTGGGCAAGACCTTTCTCTTCGCTGCGCCAACCGGTCTCCACTCCCATTCACCCTCTCATGAGTGATAATATCCCACCATGGCATTGTTTCGCCATGAGCACAAATAGTCACACTTTTGCCCCGCGCGTATCCGAAAAGCAATCACTACGAGGATGATTCTTCAATGAAACTAGTTGCTCCCACCCGGAAACCTGTGTATGACGCGGCTGTAGGCACACGGCAAATGATAATTCTATGGAATTCTATTTTGGTCCGCTGGGACAGGGACCAAAATATGTAATTTTCTGTCCTAGTCTCGAGATCTGCCCAACAGGCAACCTCTAGAGGTATGGAAAAGCACCACTCACCTCTGCCCGCTGGAATCGTGAGAAAATATTCAATGCACGAATGGTCTAAATGTTGTGTAACTTGTCCACCTGTGAATCCTCAATGCACATTTGGACGTTGCAAATATAGTGGTATCAGAAAGCAGATGGTAAACAGTGGCAATGCATGGGCGCATGGTGGATAGTTTCTTCATGTTAGTCCAGGGATAGCGCAGTTGGGTGGGCGAGTCGTTCACCTACGGGAAGCTTCTTCCACAGCAACTTTCTGATAGAAGCAGCCATACAGAAGGGAATGCTCGCGTGGCGTGCCGGATTCAAAGCATCCGCAGCACAAATTACCGCGTCGTTATGTTTGGCAACAGCACAAACAACACAGATTTGAAAGATAATTGTACCTCCCTCAGGGACTCCTTCAGCAGCGACTGTTCATTCCGCATCAACCGCTCCTTGCCTCAGAGTGCTCTCCAACCGTTTTGTAACCGCCAGCGTATGCCGTTTGGCATTGAGTACTGCAATACCGCGCCAATCTCAGGCCACGGCTTAGTGGCGACCGTGACCTATACCGGGGTTGGCGGGGGGTAATCAGAGGCCAAAAACCAAAATTTGTGTCCCCAAAATCGACCTCCAATTCCGGGCCCCTTTTATAAATTTCATGATGATTTTCCTGAGGAAAATTTTTCTGGTGTGGGTGGGTGGGTGGGTGGGTCAAGCAGAGGAGCCCAGGCTGCCATTCCCCCCCCCCCCCTCGGTAACAGTAAGCCGTGGCCTGGCCAATCTCCCTCCCATTCAAACGCAGGCCTGCCTGGGTATTCGTTGTTTGTCATTTCTGGTCCTCTTTTCGCGCAGGGCGCTGTTCTACCTCGGCAGCGTGCTGGAGTACTACGCCCAGGAGGAGATGTGGGCCGCGCTCGTCTCGGGGGCGGTGGATGCAGTGTTCATCGACTCAGCAACCGCTGCCTGGTGGTTCTCTCGCAACCGCGGATTCATGATGGTGCACGGCAACGCCCAGTGGACCAACGGCTTGGCATACGGATGCCATCCCGAGTACGGGGACGTGCTGACAGCCCTGAACGAGGGGCTGCAGGCCTTCAAGCAGACCCAAGAGTACGATGCACTGTGTGCGAAGTACCCCCTGGTGGCCTGCGACCGATCAGGTGCCACTTTTGCCAACGTGAAGACAGAGGCGAACCTCGAGGTTGCAGACCATCCGTCCCGGCGCGCCGACATTGTCATTGGGTTGGCGGCCAACTTTGGGGAGCACAACTACGTGCGGAACGGCATTCTGGCTGGATTGGATCCCGAGTTGATCAAGGCGGTGTGTTTGCATGTGATGGTTTGCTTTTGCTTCTGTGGTGTGTTGTGGTGGGTGTGGGTGTGCACGCACGTGTCTATCCTCTGTGCATGCATGCATGTGTGTGTGTTTGTGTTTGTGTGTTTGTGTGTGTGTGTTGTGTTTGTGCGTGTCTGCACCCACGGGGGCAGTGAATGTGCAGCATGATGTAGTGTGATTTGTCGTGTTGTGCGGTGCGGTGCGGTGTGGTGTGGTGTAGTTTGGGGTGGTGTCGTGTGGTGTAGTGTGATTTGTCGTGTGGTGTGGTGTGGTGCGGTGCAGTGCGGTATGGTGTGGTGTGGTGTGCCGAAGGCGCTGTTGCCAAATGGCAATGGCCGGGATGCTTTGCATATGGGTAATGCAAAACGGGAGGGCTGTGTGGTGTGGTGTGGTGTGTTGCGGTGCCGTGCGAAGGCGCTGTTACCAAAAGGCAATGGCCAGGATGGTCTTGCACGCGGGCGGAAAAATGTAAGCTGGGAGGGCTGTGTGTCTAAGTGCACGCTGTGTGTTTGGTGTGTGTCCGCTGGTCCCCGCTGCTCTGCCTTGGTGTGGGCGGCGGATCCCCTGCAGTGGGGGGGCACGTGCACCTGCCCTGGCTGCGGTGCGTTGGTGGCGCTGCCTTCGCGCCGTGCCCCCCCCCCCCCCTTCAGCCTCAACCAAGAAGGGGACACATGCATCTGTGAGAGAACCTCTGGACTAATGGCTGAAAGTGTCTATGGCGGGGACATTCAGTCGATCAGCACCGACCATTGATCCCCTTCAGCCTCTGCACCGTCACGCTCCGCGCCGGGCATGCTGCGCAGTCCACTGCCGCCAGAACTGGTGGTCTGGAGGGCCCGTGCTGCGCAAACCCCCGCTGCCATATCTGGTGGTCTGGAGGCTGGTGCCTTGGCTCTGTCGGGGCCGCCGTCCCCACGGGGACGGCAACCGTTTGGTTTTTGGTGGTGTTGTTGGTTGCGAGGCCATGCTGCGCCCTGTCGGCTGTGCTTTCCCGTGCTGTGCTGTGCTGTGCTGTGTTGTGCTGTGCCGTGCCCTGTTGTCCTGTGTTGGCCTATGCTGTGTCGCTCGGTGTTGTGCTGTGCTTTGCTGTGCTGTGCTTTGCTGTGCTGTGCTTTGCTGTGCTGTGCTTTGCTGTGCTGTGCTTTGCTGTGCTGTGCTTTGCTGTGCTGCGCTGTGCCGTTTTGTGTTTTGCTGTGGTGTGCCGTGTCGTGCTGTGCCATCCTGCGTTGTGTTGTGCTATGCTACGTTGTGCTGTGCTGTGGTGTTGTGTGCTATGCTGCGTCGCTGCTTTGGGAAGGGGGAAGGAGTACCATGCTGCACCTTGCCCCCTAGGCTGGGTAGGGGGCGACCCCTGTCCTCTACCTTTCACCCGCTCGATTTTCTCGATACTCTCGTATGACGGGGTCTCTGGCCTGGACTGCATGCCTCCTCGCGGGCAGGGGCTAGGGGCTGCTGCCTGGTGGACACCCCTCTTGGTCTTGGTGCCCGTCTTGGTGTCGCATTTACCGCAAAAAAAAAAAATTACACGACTTACCGCAAAAAAAATTACAAGATGTGACAATTTTTTCCTGCACGCGTTTACCGCAAAAATTGTAAAATTACACAACCTTACCGCAAAGAAACAAATACCAATTTTACTGAAAATGCATGCTTGTAGGCGATGTGCCCACGTGTGGGCCACTTCTGATTTTTTCCCCGCGCTTGGCGTTGGGGACCTCCGAGAATGTAGGGGTGACGTAGCACTTCTGCCCTCTTTTGGGCCCCCGAGAAGGCAGCGGTGAGGTAGCCACTTCTGATTTTGTCCCCTCTTTGTTTGGGGATCCCCGAGAATGCAAGGGTGATGTAGCATTTTTGACCTCTTTTGGGCACCCGAGAATGCAGGGGTGACGTAGTAGTTGCGCCCTCTTTTGGGCCCCTGAGAAGGCAGGGGTGAGGCAGCCACTTCTGATTTTGTCCCCCTTTGTTTGGGGATCCCCGAGAATGGAGGGGTGATGTAGCATTTGCGCCCTCTTTTGGGCCCCCGAGAAGGCTGGGGTGAGGCAGCCAATTCTGATTTTGTCCCCCTTTGTTTGGGGACCCCCGAGAATGCACGGGTGAGGCACCATTTCTGCCCTCTTTTGGGCCCCCGAGAAGAAGGGGTGCGGCAGCCAATTCTGATTTTGTCACCCTTTGCTTGGCGACCCCCGAGAATGCAAGGGTGATGTAGCATTTCCGTCCTCTTTTGGGCCCCCGAGAATGCAGGGGTGACGTAGCATTTGCGCCCTCTTTTGGTCCCCTGAGAAGGCTGGGGTGAGGCAGCCAATTCTGATTTTGTCCCCCTTTGTTTGGGGATCCCCGAGAATGCAAGGGTGATGTAGCATTTTTGACCTCTTTTGGGCACCCGAGAATGCAGGGGTGACGTAGTAGTTGCGCCCTTTTTTGGGACCCTGAGAAGGCAGGGGTGAGGCTGCCACTTCTGATTTTGTCCCGCTCTGTTTGGGGATCCCCGAGCATGCAAGGGTGATGTAGCATTTGCGCCCTCTTTTGGGACCCTGAGAAGGCAGGGGTGAGGCAGCCAATTCTGATTTTGTCCCCCTTTGTTTGGGGATCCCCGAGAATGCAAGGGTGATGTAGCATTTTTGACCTCTTTTGGGCACCCGAGAATGCAGGGGTGACGTAGTAGTTGCGCCCTTTTTTGGGACCCTGAGAAGGCAGGGGTGAGGCTGCCACTTCTGATTTTGTCCCGCTTTGTTTGGGGATCCCCGAGCATGCAAGGGTGATGTAGCATTTCTGACCTCTTTTGGGCCCCCGAGAATGCAAGGGTGACATAGCATTTGCGCCCTCTTTTGGTCCCCTGAGAAGGCAGGGGTGAGGCCGCCACTTCTGATTTTGTCCCCCTTTGTTTGGGGATCCCCGAGAATGCAGGGGTGGCGTAGCATTTGCGCCCTCTTTTGGGCCCCTGAGAAGGCAGTGGTGAGGCCGCCACTTTTGATTTTGTCACCCTTTTTTTGGGGATCCCCGAGAATGCAGGGGTGGCATTGCATTTGCGCCCTCTTTTGGGCCCCCACGAAGGCGGGGGTGAGGCAGCCGATTCGTATTTTAACCCCCTTTGCTTGGGGACCCCCGAGAATGCAGGGGTGATGTTGCATTTCTGCCCTCTTTTGGGCCCCCGAGAATGCGGGGGTGAGGTAGCATTTCCGCCCTTTTTTGGGACCCTGAGAAGGTAGGGGTGAGGCAGCCATTTCTGATTTTGTCCCCCTTTGTTTGGGGACCCCCGGGAATGCAGGGGTGATGTAGCATATCTGACCTCTTTGGGCCCCCGAGAAGGTAGGGGTGAGAGGGGTGAGGCAGCCATTTCTGATTTTGTCCCCCTTTGTTTGGGGACCCCCGAGGATGTAGGGGTGACGTAGCATTTTTGCCCTCTTTTGGGCCCCCGAGAAGGCAGGGGTGCGGCAGCCACTTCTGATTTTGTCCCCCTTTGTTTGGGGACCCCCGAGTATGTTGGGGTGACATAGCATTTTGTCCCTCTTTTGGGCCCCCGAGAAGGTAGGGGTGAGGCAGCCACTTCTGATTTTGTCCCCCTTTGTTTGGGGACCCCCGAGTATGTTGGGGTGACATAGCATTTTTTGCCCTCTTTTGACCCCCCGAGAAGGCAGGGGTGAGGCAGCCACTTCTGATTTTGTTCCCTTTTGTTTGGGGATCCCCGAGAATGCAGGGGTTTGTTGGGCCTGATTTTGTGTCTAGTGCCAATGACATCATGTGAAACTATGTTACATTGGTTGAGTCCCAACTAATTGGTGCCCACACAGAGTACTATGTGTTTTGTGGACTCGGCGTCCCATTGTTAATGTTCTATGGGGTGCGGTACAGAACCGGCAGCTATACATACTGCACATGTATTGCAAAAGTTGCATTTCTTTCAAATTTTCAAATTTTTTTTTCATAATTTACACCCTTTACCGCAAAAAGAAATTCGATTTTTTTTATAGTTCACATGACTTACCACATAAAAAAATTACACGCATTTACCGCAAAAAAAAGGTACACGACTAGACGATTTTTTCATGCACGACTTACATTTTTCACTCCGTGTAACAATGACCCCCAAGCCCTGCCCAATGTGGGCCGAGCTCGCTGGGGTCGCCCGCGAGGGGACCTGTGGTGTGGTGTGGTGTGGTGTGGTGTGGTGTGGTGTGGTGTGGTGTGGTGTGGTGTGGTGTGGTGTGGTGTGGTGTGGTGTGGTGTGGTGTGGTGTGGTGTGGTGTGGTGCGGTGCGGTGCAGTGTGGTGCGGTGTGGTGTAGTGTGTGTGGTGTGGTTTGGGACAATTTTGCATGCAAAATGCAATAACCTGTCGGAGTTACCCAGGATGGGGATGTGGTGCGGAGTCCGAAGGGGCTGACCGGCCGGGCTCACCTTTTCATGTTTGTGGAATCAAATAAAGTTGTGGTCAGCGGCAGCAGTCGTGCCACCAGCCGCAAAGTGCTGCATCCAGTGTGAGGCGTGCCAGGCCACCTCTCACCCTGCCTTTAAGTGGGCTTCAGGTCCCTTGTCTGAAGAGGGCTTTAGCTGGGAAGGTCCCTTCAGTAGGTGACCCTCGCACATTCCCACCCGCCTCCCTGACATGACAGGTGTGCACATTGGCCGGCAAGACCTGCGCCACTGTCACAATGCCCTGGCAGGCAGTCTGGCCGTCGGAGTACGCCCGGTTTGGGTGGCCTACCAACATCAAAATGTACCCCGGCGAAGCCTTGCAGAACCGCTGGTTCCATTGCTCGGGCGGCACCCGCAACATCATCTCGCGGCAGCAGTCCGGCGCCTTCACCCACCCGTATACGAACCGCGAAACAGACCAGGCCGGTTTCGTCGTTGGGAAGGTGGCAGCGAGCTCGTTTCCAGAGGATGCTGTGGGGAAGACCATCGGACTGGTGGCAGGATGGACGCCGTGCACCTGGTTCCAGTCGCAGGTTCAGATGGACGTGCTGCCCGTGCTGCCCATGCTCCTCTGTGTGCCGTCTTTTTGGGGTGTTCACGTCCACGTGCATGTGCTGTGGACATATGCGGGGGCATTGTGGCACCCTAGACCCTGAAGAGGGTTATAAAACCTAGATGGTTATCACCACCTCGGTGACCCTACCCTGGCAAGTGTGCGCAGCGCACTGCTCCTTGGTGCCAATGGGGCATTGAAGGTTGTTTACAGTGTGGAAATAAGTTGCAAGTGTTCACATTCATCATTTTTTGTCGACGTAAGGGTGGCCAGAGCAATACTTGGCAGTCAAAGACAGCGAACGAAGGGGGAACTTGAAAAAGCATGCAAAAAAGCTGCTTTGCAAGGCTGATTTTGCGGTATGCTGACCCAAGAAAGAGGTTGTTGAGCCCACTAGTTGTGTGCAACGCTACTACACAGTGCCCCAAGGTGTTTGTTCATCGTGTAGATTGGTTCCAATCCAAATGGCCTCCTCCACAAACATGCCCCATGCCCACTGTGCAAGTTGTACCTCGACCCATGTCCCGTTGTGTGTACATCAAAGCGAACGCTTGCACCCGGGCAATAGTGCACAGAAATCACCTCGAAGAGGGTTGTTAGATCAAGCGGGGGTGTGGGTGCCATGCCCCCCTCCCCCTCGGGGTCATTTGCGTAGCATACCCCAAGGTATGGGATAAGACATCTAACCCCTTGTAAAATCGTCATTTTGGGACGGAAAATGATCCCCAATGAATTTTTCGGTTGTGACCCCCCAACCCCTTCCCCCCCTACCTGGGTACCCCTTTTTGGAGGTGTGGGGGTGTTGGGGGGGGGTCGGGGGGGGGGGGCTTTCTTTGCGTATTGCGGCCGCTGTATGTGGATTTGGACCTGGGTTCTGAAAATTTTTTTCTTGCATATGGAACCCCTAACCCATGGCAGGGGTCCCGAGCAAAACTCCGGGCGACCCTGTTCACCCCCCCCCCCCCAAGGGCCCTTGCCAGTGAGGATTTTCACATTGGTTAGGCTGTTTAGTGGCAACTGACAAATTTTCAAAATTCGACTTTTCCCTAAACCCGTCTGGGATGGGTTTGGGTGATCATTTGGTGACAATACGGGCACTTGAGCACCCATAGCGGCCCACGTAATGGCCGCTAGGCCCATGTAGCCCAAGCCATGGGCCCGCCAAAAGCCCCCAAATTGCTGTTGTTCAGGCTACCGTGCCAGTCCTAATTAAGTACAAAAAAATTTATTCCCGGCGCAAGGTGTTGTTTTACCGCAAAGTAAAAAAAATGCAAAAAATAGGAATTTTCAGCTGCATGCCCGTTGCAAAAATGTGTTCCGCAAAATAACGCCGCGAAAATGAAATAGAATAAAATAATTTTCGCCCCTGCCCCCCTTTGCAAGAGCCAGGTCCATGTCAGAACCGCGGGAGGGATGCTGCTTGTTGCCCCCCCTGTGCGTGTATCATGCCCCATTCTGTACCTTCCTTCACTTCCAGAGAATGTTTCATGAATCAGGTATCAGGTATCAGGGATCAGGGAATCCCGGGTCATGAGCGTTTCATCTGGTATTTGTGGTTGCTGTGCCCAAAGCAGATAAAGGGGCTTGTCCTGTGCACCTTGGATTATCAGATTTTTGGATATTGGAATTGGTTTTGCTGTGCCCCAAAGCAGATAAAGGGGCTAGTTCTGAAAGCACTGCAATCCCAGAGTCCAATGTGCCCCAGGTCCTTTGCGGTGGCACCAAAATGAATGAACCATAAACCCCCGAAAAAAATCATCTTGAAGAGAGGTTGTTAGATCAAGCGCAGGCACGTACATCATATACCCCCCCTTTTTGGGGGTCATTTGCGCAGCATACCCCAAGGCATGATATTGGATGTCCAGCCCCTTGTAAAATCATTATTTTGCCCAATAAAACGATCCCCCAATGGATTTTTTGATTCCGAGGCTTCTATCCCCTGAAACTGGGTATCACTTTTTTGAAGGGGTGGAGGGTTGGGGGGGGTGGGGTGGGGGTCAAAAGTTTGTGCTCAGAGGGATTTGAACGAGGGCAAGGTAAGCAATAGTGATCGGCGGGCGCAGCCGGCGGCCGGCCAGTGGGATTTGAACCGCTGACCTGCAGACGGCCAAGCCGAGCGCATTGCCGCTCGACCACTGTCCGAGTTAACATACACGGCCTCCCCACTGCTTGTAGCCAAGTCCATCACTGAAAAAATCCAAACTGTTTGGTTGTGTCTGCCTGCCTGCTTGCCCAACTGACTGCGTGAATGACTGCTTGCCTGACTGACTGACTAATTGGCTGACTCTCAACCTCTCTTCGAGGTGCACTGCCGAAGGCAATAGAATTAAGCTAAACACAAAAAAAACCCCGCAAAAATAAAAAAGCTTTTGACTCAGTGTGCCAAAAACAGCTCCACAAAACTGAATTGTTCAGAAAAAAAATCGCAAAATGAAATAATTTCCCCCCTTTTTTGGGTGCTCTCGCAAAATTTTGCATAAACAAGGTTCAAAACATCCGGCGCAAAACGTAGGATTCTGCAAAACTTTAGGATTGGCACGGTATTCAGTAGCACTTGAAAAATTTTGAAAATTCGACTTTTTGTCCCTTCTTCGCCCCTTGGATGGGTTTGGGTGATCATTTGGTGACAAGACAAGTACTTGAGCACCCATTGGGGCCCACGTAATGGCCGCTAGGCCCATTTAACCCAAGCGCATGGGCCCGCCAAAGGCTCCAAAATTGCTGTGGTTTCCCTCTCTTTGAGGTGCCTTGCCCAAGGCAATAGAACGTGGATCCCAGCCGGTGCTTCTAGTCCCATGTGGGGTACAGTGAAACCTGGGCTAGGGCCGGGTGGGCATCCTTGCCACGTGTCTTGCAACCCCTGCAGGACACTCACACACACGGCCCCACGTCAAGAGCCCGCTAGGGAGCCAACACAGGTGTGTCATCCCCACTAATGCGTGAATAATTGGCCTCCGAGATGACACGGGGCCATGCTGGTGAGTGGTGCAGCTAGAGCGGCCTTTCAGTGCTGAGCTTTCCGTAAAACAGAATTTGTATCTAGAATTGTGTTTGGCCATGGGGGCATTTTCGGGAAGTCCGGTGCACAGGTGAGTTCTTGGGGTTTTCCAGGGGTATACAGGGGTGCATGCTGACATATGGGGTATGGGGCCTCTTTGTAATGTTAATGCCAACACGCGTGGCAGTATGGTATGGTGTGGCATGGCATGGTGTGGTACAGTCAGGCATGCGATAGTGCAGTACGGTACAACAGAGCATGGCATGGCATGGCATGGCATGGCACGGGAAGGTACGGCATGGCATGGTACGGCATGGCACAATATGGTATGGTCTGGGTGTCTATTTTTTTCGACTCCACACCATGCCATACCATACTATGCCATGCCATACCATCCCATAACATAACATAACATACCATTAGCGGAGTCCCCCCCGGTGAACCCGGGGTTCGTCCTCGAAGGGGCCCAAGGGCCCGGGGACGCCGCCGGGGTTTTCGGCCACGCCGGCCGGAGCTCCCACCCGCGAACCCCCCCCCCCCCCCGGGGAGGCTGCACGCAACACCCGCCAGTCCCCCCAACAGCCCCCCCCCCCCACCACCAAAGGGACTCCGGCACGGAGAGTGGGGGATATAGTCCCACACCGTGTGGCCATGAAACGACATGGCCCTACACCTGGCGAAACATGCCCACCCTGCCCTCACGCATGAGGGCCCCCCGTCGTCCCCCGGGCAGGGAGCAGCCCCCCCCCCCCCCCCGGTGGAGCGGCAGCCCTCGGGAGCCCTCGCCCAGCCCCCGTGGGCCTCTCGAGGTTCGCCCCCGAGCCAGCCCGCCCCCCCCCCCCCCACTAGCCGCAGCCCCAGGGGCCGCCCGGTCTCCCCCGTGCCGGCCCGCAGACTCCCGGGACCCGGGCCCCAGAGCCCTGGTGCCCCGCCCCGCCCGCCCCCCCGGTATCCCTCCGGCGCGGCCCGTCCCGGTCCGGTTCGGCCGCGAGGGGACGGTGTGGCGCACTCCCCGCCTCCACCAGGATTCGCCCAGTGGATGGTGCCCGGCGGGATTGGTCCCCGCCGGGCGGGGTGCGGGCCCCATGACTATCCGGGGCTCCCCGGCCGACTTTGGCCAGCCCCGGCCGCTTTGCCACCCCCGACAGCCGCCAGTGGAGCTTTGCGGCTGAGCCCACCACACACCCCTCCCCGTCGCATGCACGCCCGCCCTTGCGCACCCCCCCCCCCCCCCCCCAGTAGCGGGGGTCCAAGCCTTGCCCCTCCTCCCCGAGGGTCTGGCATGGCCACAACTGGCCACATGGCATCACATGGATCATGCCTCCCTCCCTGTGCATGCACCATGCGTCATGGCCGCGTGTGGCCTTTGCCTCCTCCCCTCCCTGCCCACCCCAGCACCGTCTCGCGAGTGATCTGAGGGCCACCTGCGGTCCACCTATTGCTTGCACCCAGTTGGCAGGCTCCCGGCATGTGCCACCCGTAACCCCCAGTAGTAGTCAAGCAACGAACCACATGTCGCAAATGAGCACTGCACAGAAAGTTTTTATGCTTCCCTCATCCGCCCCCCATTTTGCAAATTTTCCGACACTTCATGGCACCCATTGGTCGGAATGCTTGTTGGTGCGCCCCCAACTTTTGCATGAGATGATTCCTACGGATTTTCAAATTTTTTCTTGGTATATTTGCAAATTGCTTGGAAGTTTTGAACCTAGCGGAGCTCCCAAGACACAAGAGTTTTTGTTCACGATCTTGGGTGTTGTCCGGCAGGCATGAGCCCGCTTGACGGTCCGAGAGGCGCAACCAATATTGGTGGCGATATTTAGGGGGATTCAATGGGCATTGCCGAAGCTAAAAGCCTGGAAATTTTGGCAGTGTTTGCTGGTCCCATATGTCCCATTATGTATGGATGGATGGATGGATGTATGCATACACGTATGTATGTATGTATGCCGCAGTATTGTACGTGGCGAAACCCCGGCCACAACCCCTGTGCCCCCACTAGGAAAGGATACGCCCCGTTAGCCAACGTCCGAGCAATCAGCCCGGCCTGCACCCTGCCCCGGAATGGACGGTGCGGCCCGCTGGTTAGCGGTTCGAGCTCGCACCGTCCTGGCGCTCAACCATCATGGGAGGGGGCCTCAAATCCCCCCAGACCCTGTGCCCCACCCCTTGTCTACTCGTGGATAGCGGGTAGCCGGCACGTGCCACCCAGTAGCCCCCCGTAGTAGCCCGCCACCACAGCCCACCACCGCCCACGCCCCGCCCAACGACCTCGGGCCCCGACCCCCCGGCACGACGCCCCCCGAGCAGTCTCCCTGGCCGCCTACCAGGCCGACCTTGCCGCGCTACAGCGGGCCTACGCTTTGGACTGTTGTGTCTGTTCAGCTGTGGCCTGTTGCAGGCCGGAGTCTCCCCACTAGACCCACCAACGCCATCGCCCCCTCGGCTCCTCTCCACACTCACCTGCTCCCCGCACGGCCGCCCACCGCCGCCGCCCCTCTGCTTCCCCCTCAGCATCCCACCATGCCCCCAACGCCCTGCCGTCCTGCACGCCCCCGCCGGCACAGGCCACTCCAGCGACACCAGCACACACAACCCTCACCCCCTCGCCCCCCCCGCCGATCCTGCCCCTTCTCACAGGCTGGCAGCCGCACGCGGGCTACCTCCTGCGCGGCAACGCCTCCCTCCCCACCGATGGAGGGGGTTCCGCGCCTTGACGCCCGCTCACGGGAGCATCGTCAGGGGCGCTGATCAGGTGAAACGACGTCTTCACTCCGCCCCCTGACGGCCTCGGCCCACGAGCCGCCCCACGCCGCACCCATGGGCTGCACCCTTGCACGGCTCCGCCCTGCAACCCTGAGCAGCTTCGCGCTACGCCGCTCCCTGCCCTCACACGGCAGATGCCCCTCGTGCCCTCGGCGCACCGTGTCGCCGTCCACACCACGTTGTGTGCCTTCCCATGTGGCGCCCCTGCGCGGCCCCGCAGTGCGCTCCAACACAGTCCAACATTGCACACCTGCGCAGTTCACCACTGTGCCCCCGCGCGGCCCCGTACCGTGCCCCAGTGCAGCCCCGCGTATGCGCAACGCAGCGCCACACTCCACCGCTGCGCAGCCGCGTGCTGCGCCCTAGCGCGGCCCCACACTGTTCCCTCGCTCGGCCCCGAAATGTGCCCCTACTCCGTCCCTCGCCGAGGCCCCTGCACCATCCCGCCCTTTGCTTTTGCGCCGCCCCACGCTCCGCCCCCGCACGATCCCCCGCGGTGCACCTGCACAGCCCCCCCGCAGCCCCCGCCCACCCTCTTGACGCCCTGTGGTCGCCACACGCGCCGTTGAGGCGCCCGGCAGCCACCCCCGCGCCCGATGTGCACCTCGAGCGTTGTACGTGGAGCCCCGACCACGCACAGCCATTGCGCCCAGAGCGGTCCAAGCGGCCGTTGCTCACGCGGCGGGCTGAGGAGCCGCGCCCCGGCCCTGCCCCATAGGGCATGCCACCCCTGCGGGCGATGCGACCCCCACAGGCCCGGGAGCACTCCCACGGGACGCAAGGCCCCCGCTCCCCGCTATAGCGGTCCACAGTGCGGCCCGCGCCGACTGAACACAAGGGAACCAGGGCACAGGGATATAGACCATACATATCCCCCGCCCCCACCACCACCCTTCTCCACCTTCGCACACAAAGTTCGCCCCCTGCCCTGTTGCGGGGGAGAGGCGGCTAGAAGCAAGGGGAGCCGGGGCCCCGCAGGTCCCCGGACAGGTGGTCCCTCCCACCCGCCCCCCATCCCGCCTCTGTCTCGCCACCGTCTCGCACAGGTGCGTGTGCCCTCCCCCCCCGGCGGGGGTGGGGACATGTGTCACACAGACAGGTGGTCCCTCCCTCAGCGACGCCCCCCCTCCCCCCCACGGTCGTCGGCGGCGCCCGCCTGGCCAGCGTAGCGGCGGCGGACTGCTCCCTTGCGCTCTGCCCTGGGAGAGCGTGTCTGGCACTTTTTCCCGCCGGCACGTGCTGAGCGCCACAACAACAACAACAACAGCAACAACAACAACAACATTAACAACAACAACAACAACATACCATACCATACCATACCATACCATACCATACCATACCATACCATACCATACCATACCATATAGCGGAGTCCCCCCCGGCAAATCCGAGGTTCTTCCTCGAAGGGGCCCACGAGCCCAGGGGACGCCACCGGGTTTTTTCGGCCATGCCAGACGGAGCTCCCACCGGCGACCCCCCCCCGCATGGGTGGGTGCACACAACAACCGCCAGCCCCCCCCCCCCCCTCAGCCCCCCCAAAAAAGGGACTCCGGCGCGGAGGGTTGGGGATATAGTCCCATGCCGCGCGGCCATGAATCGACATGGCCCTACACCGGGCGATACACGCCCGCCCCCCCCCCTCGCTCAAGAGGGGCCCCCGTCGTCCCCCGGGCAGGGAGCACCCCCCCCCCCCCCATGGAGCGGCCGCCCTCGGGGGCCCTCGCCCAGCCCCCGGAGGCCACTCGGGATTCGGCCCCGAGCCAGCACAGCCCTCCCGCCCCTCCCCCCCCCAGCCGCAGCCCCAGGGCCCGCCCGGTCTCCCCCGCGCCGGCCCACGCACTACCGGGACCCGGGCCTCGGAGCCCCGGTGCCCAGCCCCGCCCGCCCCCCCGGTATCCATCCGGCGGGGCCCGTCCCGGTCCGGTTCGGCCGCGAGGGGACGGTGCGGCACTCCCCCCGCCTCCACCAGGATTCGCCCCCGTGGATGATGCTCGGCGGGATTCGTCCCCGCCGAGCAGGGTGCGGGCCCCATCGCTGACCGCGGCCCCCAGCACCACGAGCGCCCCGGGCTCCCCGGCCGACTTTGGCCAGCCCCAGCCGCTCCTCTGCCCCGGTCAGCCGCACGGTGGCGCTCGCGGCTGAGCTCACCGCACCCCCACCCCCTCGCGCGCACGCCCACCCTCACGCTCACAGCCCCCCCCCCCCCCCCACGCGCTCGCCATGCCCCCGCAGCCACACTCGCGCCCGCCGCCCCTCCACGCCCCCCACCTCCTTTCACAGGTAGCCAACGCCACCGAGGTGTGCTGCCGTAGCCGCCGACGGGAAGACGCGTGGCTGACAGAGGGACCCCCCATACGCGGCGGGGGTCCAGGCCTTGCCCCTCCTTCCTCGTGTGCATGCACCATGCGTCATGGCCGTGAGAGGCCTTTGCCTCCCCCCCCTCCCTGCCCCTGCCCCAGCCCCAGCCTTGTTCACAGGACACGAACCCCCTCTCCCGACACCCCGCAGACCCCCCAGACCTCCCACCGGACCCCGACCCCCCCCAGGCATGGGCGGCGCGGCCCGCACGTGCGGTTCGGGCCCGCACCGCCCTCTGACGCTGTATACGGGCAGTACGGTCCGCCAGGAGAGCGGATGGGCGCCGCACTGCCCCAACGCTATGTGCAAATGCGCTCTGGCGCCCCCCAAGCGCGCTGGCGCTCTGGCGCCCCCCCAACGCTCCAGCGCACTACGGCACAGCGCTTTAGAGCGGTCCCGTGCTCCCCCCGGCGCCGCCCCCCGCTGTGCGGCCACATGCTGTGCCCAGACACAGCCCTATGCTGTGCCCCTATGCCCTGACACAACCCTGCGCTGTGCCCCTGCACATCCCAGCGCTGTACCCCTGCACGGTCATGTGCAGTGGCCCTGCCCAGCCCGCCCTCCGCGTCTGCCCCCGCCCCAGACTGCGCCCCTGCGCATTCCCCGCCAATCGCGCGGTTGACGTGTGCTTAAGGCCCGTGGCCTTCTCAGCGCAGCCCCCTAGCCCACCCCAGCCCGACGCCGCCTCCCCGGCCCTGCAAGCCAGCGCCCCACCAACCACGTCGCATGGCCTGCGCAGGCCCATTGGGGTCCGCCCTCCGCGCCCGCGCCCGCCTGGCTCCGGGGCACACGGGCAGAACGCCCCCCCCGCCCCCGCCCCCGCGAGGCCCCGACCCAACGGCCGCTACTCCAGCAGCGGGTCGCGAAGCCGTGCTCCGACCCCGCCCTGTGGGGCACGCCACCCTCGCGGACGACGCGACCCCCGCAGGCCCACGAGCACTCCCCCGTGCCACCAGGTCCCCACTCCCCGCTACAGGGGTCCGCAGCGCGGCCCGCGCCGACCGAACACAGGGGAACCGGGACGCAGGGGAATAGACCATACATATTCCCTTCCCCCACCACCCCCCTACGCCGCTTTTCGCACAGGAAGTAGCCCCCTCCCCTGTCGCGGGGGAGAGGAGGCCAGAAGCAAGGGGAGCCGGGGCCCCGCAGGTCCCCGGACAGGTGGTCCCTCCCGCCCGCCCCCCATCCCGCCGCCGTCTCTCACAGGTGCACGAGCCCTCCCCCCGCAGCGGGGGAGGGAACATGGGTCACACATACAGGTAGTCCCTCCCTCAGCGACGCGCGCCCCCCTTCCCCCCCGGACAGAAGGCAGAACCCCCCCCCCCCTCGGTCGTTGTCGGCACACGCCCGGCCAGCGTGACGCCGGCCGACTGCTCCCTTGCGCCCTGCCCAGGGAGAGCGTGTCTGGCAATTTCTCCCGCCGGCACGTGCTGGGTGCCTTCACAACAACAACAACAACAACATACCATACCATACCATACCATACCATACCATACCATACCATACCATACCATACCATACCATACCGTACCGTACCGTACCGTACCATACCATACCACGCCACACCACACCACACCATACCTTTGCAGGTTGGAACACGTTTCCATCCCGCGGAAGTGCTGGAGTACGCCTTCCAGGACGAGATGTGGGCGGCACTGAGCGCCGGTGTTATGGATGCCATCTATCTAGACCTGACAACAGCCAACGCTTTCCTGGCGTCGTCGGGCCAGCGGTACCAAATTGTCCACACCTCCGTTGGCTGGTCCAACGGCGTGTCCTTCTCGTGCCACCCTGAGTACGGAGACGTCGTGGCGGCGCTGAACGAGGGGCTGCTCGCCTTCAAAGCCAGCCCGGGCTACGCGCAACTGTGTGCGAAGTACCCGAGCATCCAGTGCGACCCTTTCAACACGACCTTTGCCAACACCAAGACCGATCGTAACCCGGAGATCGCGGACCACGCGTACGTGCGCGCGGACATTGTCATCGCCACCGAGGCCGACAGCGCGGAGCACAACAACATCAACAGCGCCGTCCTCAGCGGGTTCGACGTCACGCTCACGAAGGCGGTGTGCGCCCTCATCGGGAAGACATGCGCGCTCGTCACGGTGCCGTGGCAGGCCGTGTGGCCGTCGTCGTACCGCCGCTACGGCTGGCCCGACAACGCCCGGCTGTACCCGGGCGAGGGCCACCAGAACCGCTGGTTCCACTGCTCCGTGGGCACTTACAACATGGTCTTCCGGCAGCAGTCCATCGCCTTCACGGACCCCTACACCGCCAAGAACAGCACCCGCGCCGGCTTCGTGGTCCCCGCGGCCGCCGCCGCGGCGTTCCCGGCGACGGCGGCGGGCCGCACGGTGGCGATGGTGGAGGGCTGGGGACCCACGACGTACTTCCTGCTGCAGCGCGACCTGTTCCTGTTCACCCCCGCGGACGTCATGCAGTACGGCGTGCAGTCCGATCTGTGGGCCGCGCTGGTCGCAGGCGCGGTCGACGCGGCGTACGTGCCGGAGGACACGGCGAAGATCTGGCTGGAGACGCACGGCGGGTACCGGCTGGTACACCCCGCCGCCGGCTGGACCGAGGGCGTGTCATACGGGTGCCACCCGGAGTACGGCGACGTCGTGGCGGCGCTGAATGCGGGGCTGTCGGCGTTTAAGGCCACCCCCGAGTACGCGCGGCTGTGCGCGCAGTACCGCAGCCTCGCGTGCGACGTTGCGGGGGCGACGTTCGCGAATGTGAAGACTGCGCGGCGGCCGGCGGTCGCGGACCACCCCGCGCGGCGTGCGGACATTGTGATCGCGACGGAGGCGGACAACGCGCCACACAACGACGTCCGGAGCGGGGTCCTCCGCGGGTTCGACGTGGAGCTGACGCGGGCCGTGTGAGCGCGTGTCGGTAGGACCTGCGCAGTGGTCACCGCCCCGTGGCAGTCCGTCTGGACCACGGATTCCGCGCTCCCCGGACGGCACAGCGACCCCAAGCTCTACCCGGGGGACGGGCTGCAGGGCCGCTGGTTCCACTGCGTTGTGGGCGGCTATGACCTCCCCGCGCTGCGGCCGTTCGCCGCGGTCACGTCGCCGTACACCAGCCCCGCGCGCGCGACCGCGGGCTTCGTCGTGCCCGATGCCGCGGCGCCAGCGTTCCCGCCCGATGCGGCGGGCCGGCGCGTGGCGCTGCTGGCGGGCTGGGGTCCCAGCGTCGCGTTCCGTGCCGGGCTCGGTGCCGCGGTCCACCCGACGGCCGTCGTGGAGTACACCGTGTCGGCGGAGATGTGGGCGGCGCTGATCCGTGGCGACGTGGACGCGGTGTACACGGACGCCGTCAAGGCCGACCAGCTGCTGTCGTCGGGCAAGGGGTACCGGTTCGTGCACGAGTCCGGGGGCTGGGCCCGGGGGTTCGTGTACGGGTGCCACCCGCGGTACGGCGACTTGGCCAGCGCTCTGGACGAGGGGCTGCGGGCGTTCAAAGGGACGGCCGAGTACCAGCAGCTGTGCAACGAGTACCCGTCGGTCGACTGTGACTGCGTGGCCTCCGGCTGCGTGGTCAGCGCCTGGTCTCCGTGGTCGGAGTGCACGCGCCGCTGCGACGGCGGCACCCGCAAGCGCACGCGCTCCGTCGCCGAGGCCCCGGACCCGGCCGCGTGCCCGGCCCTGGAGCAGGCGGAGGCGTGCAACGCGCAGGACTGCAGCTGCGCGGCGTTCCGCAATACGAAGACCCCCGACCAACCGGGGGTCGCGGCGCACGCGGCGGCCCAGGCGGACATCGTCGTCGGGACGGAGGCCGACTACGCGGAGCACAACTTCATCCGCGGCGGCGTCCTCGGGGGGTTCGACATCGAGCTCACGCGGGCCGTGTGCGCCGCGATCAACAAGACCTGCGCGGTCGTGACCGTCCCCTGGGCGGCGGCGTTCCCCTCCGAATACGAGGCGTTGGGCTGGGTCAGCAATGATCTCGTGTACCCGGGCAGGGGCTTCCAGAACCGGTGGTTCCACTGCGTCGTGGGGGCGCGCAACCTCATCGTGCGGCAGCAGTCCGTGGCCTTTAGCCATCCGTACACGGATCGGACGGCGGACAAGGCGGGCTTCGTCGTGTTGCAGGACCGCGCGTCCGGATTCCCGGCGGACGCCGCCGACCGGAGCGTTGCAGTCGTTGCCGGGTACTCGGCCACCACGTATTTTTTGTCCCAGGCCGGCGTGAGATTCCGGCCCCGCGACGTAGTGCAGTACACAGTGCAGACGGACATGTGGGCCGCTCTTACCGACCGTCGGGTGGACGCGGTGTACGCGGACCAAAATACTGCCGCGGCCGTGCTGTCCCATAGCGGATTCCGTTTGGTCCACGCGGCCTCCGGGTATTCGGGAGGGGTGTCGTATGCGTGCCATCCCGAGTACGGGGACGTGGTCGCCGCCCTCAACGAGGGGCTGGCGGCCTTCAAGGCGACGCCGCAGTACACCGCCCTGTGCGACCGATTCCCCGGCATTGCCTGCGATGCCGCGGGCGCAACGTACGACAACGTCAAGACCGACGCACACCCGGAGATCGCGGACCATCCGCTCCAGCGGGCGGACATTGTGTTCGGGACGGAGGGGGACTGGGGGCAGCACAACTACATCCACAACGGCGTTTTGGGTGGATTTGACGTCGAGCTCACTCGAGCCGTGTGCGCGCTGATGGGCAAGAGCTGCGCGGTGGTGACGGTGCCTTGGCAGTCCATATGGACTTCGAACTACTCCCGCTTCGGGTGGCCGACCAACAGCAAGAACTACCCCGGGGAAGGGCACCAGAGCCGCTGGTTCCACTGCTCCATGGGCACCTTCAACACCGTCGCACGGCAGCAGTCCATCGCCTTCACGCATCCGTATGCCGCTGCCGTGCCGGCGGGTTTCGTGGTCTCGGACGCATCAGCGGCGGCTGGGTTTCCAGCGGATGCCGCCGGGCAGCGCGTGGGGGTGATGGAGGCCTGGGCGGCCACGCAGTATTTTGAGACTCTGGTGGGCACCCAGTTCACGCCCCGGGCCGTGCTGCGGTTCACCGCGCAGAGGGAGGCATGGCAAGCCTTGGCCAATGGGTCGCTGGATGCTGCTTTTGTGGATGAGACCGCGGCGAAGGCCTGGGTGGCCCTGACAGGCGGGTTCCAGTTGGTGCACACGGCGCCCGGATGGACTGGCGCGGCGTCGTACGGGTGCCATCCCGAGTACGGGGACGTGGTCGCCGCCCTCAACGCGGGGCTGGCGGCCTTCAAGGCGACGCCGCAGTACACCGCCCTGTGCGACCGATTCCCCGGCATTGCCTGCGATACCGCGGGCGCAACGTACGACAACGTCAAGACCGATGCACACCCGGAGATCGCGGACCATCCGCTCCAGCGGGCGGACATTGTGTTCGGGACGGAGGGGGACTGGGGGCAGCACAACTACATCCACAACGGCGTTTTGGGTGGATTTGACGTCGAGCTCACTCGAGCCGTGTGCGCGCTGATGGGCAAGAGCTGCGCGGTGGTGACGGTGCCTTGGCAGTCCATATGGACTTCGGACTACTCCCGCTTCGGGTGGCCGACCAACAGCAAGAACTACCCCGGGGAAGGGCACCAGAGCCGCTGGTTCCACTGCTCCATGGGCACCGCCAACACCGTCGCACGGCAGCAGTCCATCGCCTTCAGCCACCCCTGCACCGACGTCGCGAGCCTGCGGGCCGGGTTCTGCGTGGCGGCCGCCGCCGCGCCGACGTTCCCCGCCGATGCCGCCGCGACAGTCGTCGGGGTCCTGCGGGGCTGGGCGGCCGGGATGTACTTCCTGGCCCAAGTGGACGTGTTCCAGTTCGTGCCCGCGGACGTCGTCCAGTTCACGTCGCAGCGCGACCTGTGGGAGGCGCTGCTCGGGGGGCGCATCGACGCAGCGTACGTGGCGGAGCAGACCGCCGCGGATTGGCTGCCGCGGTACCCGGCGTACCGCTTGATCCACACCGCCGCCGGCTGGGCACACGGCGTCGCGTACGGGTGCCACCCGGAGTACGGCGACCTCCTCCAGGCGCTGAACGGCGCGCTCGCCGTGTTCAAGACGACCGCCGCGTACGCCGCGCTGTGCGCGCGGCACCCCGGGGTCCCGTGCGACGCCGCCGGCGCGACGTACGCCAACGCCAAGACCGCGGCCGCCCCAGAGGCCGCGGACCACCCGCTGGGGCGCGCGGACCTCGTCATCGGCACCGAAGCCGCGCTCGGCGACCACAGCAACGTCCACGCCGGCGTCCTGCGGGGCTTTGACCTGGAGCTCACGCAGGCGGTGTGCGCGCTCCTCGGGCGGCGCTGTGCGGTCGTCACGTTCCCCGGCCCCGCGGCGTGGCCCATCGACTACGCACTGTTCGGGTGGGGCGCCAACACAAAGGCGTACCCAGGGGAGGGCCTGCAGGGGGGCTGGTTCCACTGCGCCGTGGGGGTCTTCAACACAGGGCCCTGGCAGCAGTCCGTGGCCTTCAGCGACCCATACACGGGCCCGGGGGCCGACACCGTCGGGTTCCTGGTGCCCGGCGCCGCCGCCACGGCGTTCCCGGCGGACGCGGCCGGCAAAACCGTCGGCCTGCACGGGCCGCTGGGCGCGCTCTTCCACGCGGCGATCGGCAGCGGGTTCAGCCCGGCGCGCGCGGTCCACTACGCGTCGCCGGACGCGCTGCTGGCGGCGCTCACGAGCGGTGCGGTGGACGCGGTGTTCGCGGACACGACCACCGCGCGGCCGCTGCTCTCCCACGGCCTGCGGTACCGGATGGCGCACGCGGCGCCGCGGTGGGTCCGCGGGCTGTCCTACGCGTGCCATCCCGCGCACGGGGGCGCCGTGGCCGCGCTGAACCGCGGGCTGCGGGCTTTCAAGGCCACGCCCGCGTACCGCGCCCTCTGCGCCCGGTACCCGGCGGTGCACTGCGACTGCGTGGGCTGCCAGGTCACGGAGTGGACGGACTGGGGGCCGTGCTCCGTCGACTGCGGCAGCGGGTCCCGGAGCCGCGCCCGGACGGTCCCGGCCAACGGCACGGGGGCGTGCGAGTACGTCCAGGAGACGCAGGCCTGCCGCGCCCCGGGCTGCGGCGACGCCGCGTTCCTGTACCTGTTCGATGGGTGCCCCCGGGGGGGCCTCGCGGAGCACGAGCGGCTCTTCAGCACCTTCATCCCCAAGTCCGCGTGCGAGTACGCGTGCCGCATCGACCCCGCGTGCACCGCCATCGAGGTCAACGGGTGCCTGCAGGGCCCGGACTGCCAGGGGCAGTGCTGGCACTTCAGCGGCCCGGGCCCGGACATCCACAGCGCCGGCTGCGTCACGACCGGCGACCAGCGGGCGTACCTGAACCCCGCGGCGCTGCGCCGCCTCTTCCACCACCTCTTCGACGGGTGTCCCCGCGGCGGTTTGGTCAGCCGCCGGTACGGCGTCGCGGCGGCCGTGTCGAAGGAGGAGTGCATGCGCGACTGCCTCCTGGACGCCGCCTGCAACGCCGTCGAGGTGAGCGGCTGCGAGGCCGGCGGCGGCGGGTGCGCGTGCGCCCTGTTCGCGGGGGACGCGCGCGACGTCTACGACGGCGGGTGCGGCCCGGCCGGCGGCCGGGCGGCGTATCTGAAGGCCACGGCCCGCGCCGAGTGCGCCCCCGGCCGCAACCCGTGCGCGCCCAACGCCGCATGCGCGGTCGCCGCGGGGGGATTCAACTGCACGTGCCTGCCCGGCACGGCCGGGGACGGCTTCACCTGCAGCACCTTCTCTGCCACGGCCACCGGGACCGCCTCCGGGACCCCCAGCACCCGCGCAACGGCCCTCGCCACCCCCACCCCGTCCCCCTCCGCCACCCCCACCGCCCACGCCACCCCCACCCCCACGCCCACCCGCTCGGCCTCCCCGAGCGCCACGCGCACGCCACTGCCCACGGCCACCCCCCAACTCCGGTTGTGCGTCCAGGGCCCCGCCGGCCCGGGGCTCCTGCAGTTTGGCGGCGGCGGCCGCTGCGTGCAGTCCCTCAGCCTCGGCCCGGGCTCCGAGACGCTGTGGTCCCGCCTCGTGCTCCTCCGCCTCGAAAGCCTCGGGAGCGGGACACTGGGGCTGCAGCTGAGCGCCGGCTGCCGCGCCACCGCCGAGGGCTGCCCCGACTGCGCGGCCTGCGTCCGGACCTTCACCCCCGCGGACGTGGGGCGCACGGCGGAGCTGCCCGTGGCGGCCGTCGCGGACGTCGTGGTCTACGTGTCGTACGCCCCGGCGGCCGGCGCCCGCCGCCTCCGCAGCGCCCCCGTGGCCGTGAGCGTCCACACGGTCTGGCAGGCGTCGGGGCTCTTCCTGGGGCTGCTGTGCGCGGGGCTGGGGGCGCTGCTGCTGATGCTGCTCTGCGCCGGGCAGCGCTGGTACCGACGGCGCAGGCACCGCATCGTGAAGTGGAAGCGCAATCCGCGGCTGGCGGCCGTGCAAGGGCAGCTCATGTTGGGCAGCAGCATGTGGTGCATCGGGGCTGGCCTGGTCTGCGGTCTGGTCGTAGGTGTGCTGCGAGGCCTGCAACGCCTATACCCGCCCTCGCTGTCCCCTTCAGTCTGGGCGGCAGACCTGCATCGGAGTGCAAGGTTTTCAAGAATAGGTCAGGCTCAGTCAACCCCCCCCCCCCTCTTCCCCCTGCCCGTCTCCTAATTCTGCTGAAAGTCAAGGGGTAGGAAATCGTTTTTTGTCTGCCCCAGCCTCTTCTGCTGGTCCTCTGTGCTGATGTGATGATGGTCTGCTGACGCAGCCATTCCATGTTGATCCCACAACACCTCCTGAGTGGCAAGGCCCTGCAACGGCAAGGAGGCTTGACTCGAACATTGCTCTCTGAGGGGTGGGTGGAGAAATGGGCCTGCATGCCAGTCCCCCCCCCCCCCAGGGATTGGAAGGGGGGAGGGACCCCCCCCCCCCTTCCTGCACGCCCAGTGCGAGTCCCTTGGGGGCAGGAGCCCCGGAAGCCAGCACAAAAGAGCCGTCGGACGTGCACCGGCATCCTGAGCCCAGCCCACCGACGCCCGCAGTCCCGTTAGTTGGCGATAGTCGCGGCCTAAAGCCCGTACCGCCGGCTGAGTCGTGGACAACGGGTGGCTGAGCAGGTGGCAGACCGCGAGGGGGGGGGGGGGGTGCACAGAGCACAGCATCCGCTTCACCTGCCTATCGCGAAGGCAGCAGTGGTGGACATCTGGCCTCATGGACCCGGAGAGGCCCCCTGAGCACACAAACGACGCCCTGCGTCCGACAGATGTGCAGTACGGTGCAAGGGTCCCGACCCAAACCCAAACCCAAAAACCCCCTTCCTGCAGGGCGCCCGACCTATGCCCTGCCTCCCTGACGCCAAGTGCTGGCTTCAGTGGCATTTGTGACCGACAATGTCCGCCCCCAACCGCTTTGGCAACCTCTTCCAACCGCCTGCCTAAGCGCTCCTGGGGCTGCCTCTGAGGCCCCTTCCCTTCCAACGCATCCCTGCCCCCCCCCCCCCCCTTTAAGTGTAGTCTGAGATGGTACATGAACCTTTTGACTCCTCCCCTCCACTGTGGGGGCCCTGATGCGGCAGGGGTGCCTCTAACTGCAACTCTGGCCTAGGGTCTGGTCACTCTGGTGCTGATAGTGACAGGGCTGATGCCAATGCCTCTTCAGGGGTCAGCTTCTGACTCAGACGCCAAAGTCCTGGTGCCACGCCGAGGCCCTCGGTGGGGTACCGCTTGGCAGCCCGAAGTCACTGGGGGTAGTTGTGCCCTAATCCCACATCGCATAGCATTCCACGGTCCCATGGTGGGACCCGCAGGGGCCCCATCAAACCAGCGTGTGCAGTACCACAGCCCGACGCCATAGGGCCCTGCCGCGGCCCTGACTCGTGGTGCGCGGCCGTGGGAGCGCGAATGTGATGCACAGCCGCGGCCGTGGGACCAAGGAAATGACCGGCTGCGGCGACCGCGGGGCTAAGACCGACAGCGCCCAAGTGGGCGCCGCAAAGCTATGCCCCGGCAATCACTGGGGGCGTGGCCCCATGGGCCGCGGTGCCACGGGTGTCCGCCATGAGGGAGAGTGACCCCGGCCCCCGGGGGCGTGGTGAGCCGCAGTCAAACAGCCTCGTAGAGACCTCGCGGAGCGAGCCATAGGCAAGGGACAAGACAGAGAGAGGATAGGGTGTGCAGTGTGTGTGTGGAGTGAGCATGCTGCGGGCGGGGGCACCGGCGGGGCTGGCAGCCATCCGCCTGCGGACAATGGAATTTCGCAAGCACAAGCACAAGCACAACCACAGGCCCCGTTTCCGCCCATCGCCCCCCACTTTTCCTGGTCCCCCATTTTCCACCATTTCTCCTCGGCGACGTTGTCGGAGGCCTTATCGCCGGTTCGGTCGGGCACATTTGGTGCTTGTAGTTGTGTTTACACACACACACGCACGCACGCACGCACGCACGCACGCACGTTGCATGTATGTTTGAGCTTGATTTGAAATACTCTTGGGCGTCACACGTGTGTACATACACGGGTATTGTGGGAACCGTGTAGGATTGGGCGACCTGAAAATTGCTCTGCGGGGGGGGGGGGTGACATGGACGCCCGCCGAAGGAGGGGGGTTGGTTGGGAAAATGGGCCTCCGTGTCACCCCCCCCCCCCCGCAGAGCAATGCTGTACCCAGTTGTGCATATGCACAAAGGCGCATTTTTTTTTCACACACAGTGTGTGTTCTGTATGCCACAAAAAAACGACAGGTCTTTCATGCGCAGGCAACCCCCTTTGCTGCGTAGACGGCGTGTGTGCGCGCGAAAACCGCCATGCGCCCTGACCAGCCTCCATTGCGATTAGGGAGCACCATTGCACACACGAAGAGGGGGCGCGATATGAAGAGCCCAGGGAAACAGCGTCGAGGGGGCTGGGGGTGGGGGCTGAGTCGAGGTGGCCTGCGCGAAGGTGACCTTCCATGCCTCGCAGCGTCCCTGGGGTCACCGACACCTGAGCGCCTGCGACAGCCGTGTGGTCCTACTTGCCCTTCAACTTGGGACTCGTACTTGGGACTTCGGTGCTTGACGGCGGAATTATGCGACCTCGTTGGGCGAACGGGGGGTGGGGAGGAGGAGGGAGCAAAGAGGTTTGCCGGGGGGCTCCGTTTTTTGCACTAACCCCCCCCCTTGACACAACCAAAACACGTTCGGACCCACAGAGGGTCAGAATGAGCAGTGGAAAGAGGTCAATAGGCACCGCCGAGGCCTTGTGCCACCCCCCCCCCCCTTCTTGCGAGAGCAACGCCCGCGCCAGAGCACCAGGCAGGTGTTGTTTCCGCAACTTTTGGAACCAGGTCCTACTTTGCCCTTTATCAAAGCGCCCCCCCCCTGTCAGAGCAACGGTAGGCGTTGTTCCCATCAAATTTTGGGTCAAAATTTGGTGTTGCTCTCGCAAGGGGTGGGCAGGGGGTAGTAACGCCCGCGTGCAATCTGCATCGACCAGACTTCTCTGCCGGACAGGCAGCCCATTTCGGTGTCATTCCTGCAGTCCTGACAAGCCACGCCGATGCGAGGCCCGCTGGCATCTTATGGGGCTGCCTCAGCGTCGCCTTCGCCGGGATGGCCGCGCTGCTGGTCACGTTGGTTTGGGTGTGCCGCGACCCGCACGCCTACCGCTGCCCCGTCTGCAACGACCCGGTGTCGCAGTTCCGCTTCATCGACACGTACCTCCCCGACGAGCACGAGCAGACGACCATCGGCAAAGCGCATGCGGCGCATATCCGGTGCGTGCTGTGTGGCGAGGCCGTGATGCTGCATCGGTGGCGGGAGGCTCCGGTGGCGCGGCCCTGGCACCAGCAGTGCTGGGACGCGCACTGCAACGCCGTCACGGGCAACGTGGATCTGTGGCGGCGGTGGGTCGATGAGCAGGGGGCGGACCTGACGGACGTCGAGCTGGTCCACATGTACGCCTCTGCGCTCGAGTCTGCGGCGGACCCATGGGTGCGTTGCCTTTGCTCGTCCCTTATTGAGCCCCCTTCCAGGAATCAGGGAGTGAGGGGGCAGAGAAGGGAGCCAGCAGCGAGTCGGTTGGCTTTAAACGGCTGTCGGTTGGCTTTAAACGGCTGTCGGTTGGCCGGTTCTTCTGCTGTCGGTCAAAGTTAACCTTTAACTGCTGTCGGTTGGTGCTTTCTTGTTAAACTGCTGTTGGTGTACTTTCAACTACTGTCGGTCTATCTTCAACGGCTGGCGGTGGTTCTTACATCGCTGTTGAGTATTCCTCTGCCTGTCTCAACCGTGCACTGTTGGACAGTGACCATCACCGGCTGTTGGTTGACCTTCAGCTGCTGTTCGTTCGCTGTCAACTGCTCTGTGTTAAGCGTCACGCGAAGCTCACTAAGCATGACGTCCACTCACCTGCACTCCGAACGGGGCATACTGGCAGGGGAGTGGACGCCACGCGGGCAATATGCTGCAATCGTGAGCACCATCGGCAAACGGTCCGCTCTCAGCCACAAAAATGCGACCCCCCCCCCCACCCCCCAACAACAACACCCCCCCGCAAGAACCGACCTCGATCAACTCAGCAGCTCACGCAAAAGACATGGCACTGGACACACGCTTCGAATGTTGTCCGTTAAGTGCTGTTGCTTAGCCTTCGCCTCCCCATCAACAGCTTTGGGTCGACGTTGGGCGGCTGGCGATTGGCTTCCAACGGCTTTGAGTGCTGGGGCTTGACCATCAATCGTCACTGTTGGGGAGCGAGGCAGACAGGGGGGGGGGCAGAAAGCGAGGGATGGAGGGGGCGAGGGAAAGCGCGAGAGAGCGAGTGAACGACGGAGCGCAAAGTGCGGTGCTGAGCCACGGAGGGAACGGGGGGTTGACAAGGGCGGCAGAGGTGACCGAGGAAAGGATGCGGAGGCTGGAGGCCGAGGAAAGAGAGAGGCATCGAGCGATCTCCGGACTCCACTGCATCATCGGTATCCATTCCGTCCGGCTTGGGGGGCCCGATGGCCAAGGTGACCGCAGTAACTACTGTGTTCCCATACGCAGCACGACTCAGATTCTTACTCAGCCCAAAAACTTAGATAATGAGTTCAAACAAACCATGTCTGACACTGAAAATGCCAGATTGCTGTCTAAATCTGCTGTTTTTGCCCTGTGGACGTAGCCCCCCCCGGTGGTGGGTAGTTTTCAGGGTCGTCACGGGGAAATCACCGGACGATTAGGCGCCGTGCGCGCGCTGTGTCCCGCCCGTCAGATGGTTGTTCGAATTACACTGTGCCCGTGTCTTGAGGGCAGGGAAGGATCCAGAGAACCAGCCAAACGCCCTCTTCATACTCCCGCAGAGGGCAGACCGTCCCCTGGCCCTGAGGGGCTCGATCTGGAGGTCTGCGATAAGCAGCCCAGTCGTCTCCCCCACCGCCCCTTTTGCCTCCGCGGGCGGGAACGCAGAGAGCGAGAGGTGGTGGTGGTGGTGGCGGTGGTGGGCGCAACGGGGCCTGCCGCCCCCGCTCTGCAGGTGATCCAGGAGCTGCGGTCGCACGCGCACCTGCTCACGGTCCCGGTCTCGGGGAAGCAGGGCCGGACCCTCATGCACTTGGCGGTGCAGAGCCGGAACCTGCCGGTCCTGTCCCTCGTCTGCGACGCCGCGGCGCTCACGGCGCTGTGCCGCCACGTGGACGAGGGCCTGGGCCACAGCCTCGCCTTCACGGGACTCGACCCGGGCCTCAACGACATCTACGTGCTCCAGCCGCTGCTCAGCTTCAACGGCCAGCCGCTGTACGTGGGGCACGAGCGCGGCCACTACCTGTTCTACTACGAGCCCCGCCCCGGCCACCCCCGGCTCTACGACTCGGGCTGGTGCGTCGCGCCGAATCTCGGGAGCGGCGCCGCCCCGTTCCGGCTGACGCTGCACGCCAGCCCCATGTCCCAGGCCCCCTCCCTCCTCAGCTTTGCGTTGGGCGACGCACTGCCCCCGGCTCGCGGCGCCGGGGCTCTGCTGGAGCGGCTCCGCCTCCGCGTGTCCCGGGCCCTGGGCGCCTTCCTGCGGGGCCGGAGTGCGCGCGCGACCGCGACCGCGGACCTGCCGCCCCCAACGCGGGTGCCCTCCGAGCTCTCCGCCACGAAGACCGCCACGAAGAAGCACTCGTTCAAGCCCTCGCTCGGCGGCGCGCTCCACCGGCTGTCGACCGCCAGCAACCGCCCCCTCACCGGCAGCCTCCACGACCTCGACGCCCTCCCGGAGTTCGCCTCCGCCGAGTTCGGCCCGGGCGCCGACCCCGGCTTCGACGCCCCGCGCACCGTCCCGCTGCTGTCGCCCGAGGCCGCGGGTCTCATGCGCGTCCCGCACTCGCAGGAGCTGCTGACGGAGGCCGTCGCGGCCGGGGACTTGGCGGTGGTGCGGCACCTGATCGGGACGTACCAGCGGTGCTTCCCGCAGTGCCTGCGGTGGCAGTGCGCCGCCGGGCACGGGCTGTGGCAGGACCTGCCGGAGAAGGCGCAGGCGGACGTCGCGGCGGCGCTGCTGCAGGGGAGGCCGCGCGCCACGGTCCAGACGCCGGACGGCGCGGCGGAGGCGGACCTGCAGGCGCGCACGCTCGAGGGGCCCGGGGATGTCGTCGACCTGCGGGAGTACATGCAGTCGGTGTTCTGTCACGAGGAGACGGTCACCGCCGCTGTGGCCGACATCCCCATCGACGCGTGGCCGGACGTGGTCGTCATGTTGTCCCCGGGGCACATCGCGGCCGCGACGCGCGACCGCGACGTCCTGGCGCTCCTGTGCGACGCCCGGGTGATCGACGCGTCCCTGGCGCACGCGCCCTGCAACGACGTGGGGCTGCAGACGCTGAGCTTCACGCACGTGGAGGCGTACGCGGCCGTCGCGGACGCGGAGGTCGCCCGCGCCTCGCAGTGCAGCACCGGCAGCCTCACGCGGCACGCCAGCGTGCGCGGCGCGCTCGAGCCGCACGCGCGGCTCCGCGCGACCGGGATCGGGAGCCGGCTCACGGACGGGCTGCAGGCGCCGCACTCCGGCGACGGGCAGCTGCAGTTCTACCCCCCGGGGTACCGGTGCAACGAGGGGGTGCTGGCGTTCTGCGCGCGGCTGCCGGACAACGGCCTCTGGCCGTCACTTCACTTCGACCTGGGGGCCATCCTGGCGCTGGTGGGCGACACGCTGATGAAGATCCAGGAGCTCCGGCGGCAGAGGTGTCCCCTGCACCCCAAACACGTCGCGGCCATCTTCGTGTACACGTACAACCTCCCCACGCCGCCGGGCGAGTCTGAGGCGGAGCAGATCTACGCCTCGATGAACGCGGCCATGCGCCGCGGCAATGCCGACGCCATCGCGTTCTGGCGCCCGCTGATTTGGGCGGTGGATGTGGCGGTGCAGGTGCCCTCCGACCCTCTGTGCGCAGGGCCCCCTGTGCTGCCCCGTGCCACGGGGGGCGGCGGATGCCCGAAGCAGGCGAACGAACACGGGAGAACGGGGTGAGGCCGTTCACCGGACCCCTCCTTAGACGAGGTGGTGGCGGCGGAGCGCTCGGTGGAGGTTGGGGGATGGGTGCCGCGCAGTACAATTGGAGTTCAGTGCCGTGTCTTTTGTGTGCTGCTGTTGCTCGAGGTCGGCTTTCGGGGATGGGTGTTCAGGGGATGGGTGTGGGGTGTGGGGGGTGTGGGGCGGGGGGGGGAAGATGGGTAAGAATCGCATTTTTGTGGGGGATAGTGGCATTTCCGTCTCACTGCTTCCGATTGCAGCATCCTGCCCCACCCCCGGCCAGCGCCGACGGGCCTCACCTTCAGTCACCCTCAAGGCTGTGAACATTGGAGGGTGCTCTCCACCACATCTGATGTGGGAAATGTAACTCAGGGCCAGGGGGTTCAGGGGCACCAAGTGTTGCACATCGGTGGTGCACTGCAGATCCAGGCATTTTGCCCGTGGTATCACCAGTGCAGGCCATGCGGTCCCTGGCAGTTCTGCACTCGGCTGAGGGTCGGTGGAATATGGAGCCCAAGGCGAGAGCAAGGGGAAGGGGTTTGAGGTTGGGGTAGTAACGTCCAGCACCTGTCTTGGCGCTACCTGTTGCACCCCTGGCCACCGTGGCTGACCAGCCTGGGCACCTCAGGCTCCCGTGCATGGGACTCGGGGGGCTTCAAACCATCCACATGATGGTGGGAGGTGAGAGCGGACTGAAAAGGAGCTGCAGGCTTCTTTGATGTCGGTGCATAACCGGGGCGCTGGAGGCTCCAGATTTTTGGGGGGGGGCTGTAATGGGTGGCCTTTGGAGGTGGAGGGCACATATAGGGCTCAGGGGGAGGGTATGTGAAAAATGGGCTTCTTGGTGAGGCAAGCGCCGAGGGACACAAATTGTTGAATTCTGCAGAGTGAACCACACGGCAGGGCTCTTCAGAGTGTTGAGGTTCGTCCAACACTTGATTCCTGCTTCCACAGCGATACCCTAAAAATACCGCGCTTTCAGGGGCCGACAGATGTGCTCATGTAGCTGTGTGCCAGGGCAGCCTCACCATTTGAATGGATGGCAATGGCGGGGGTGTCCCTTTGGGGCACGGGTCCAGTTCATTTGGAAGTCAGTCCCAGGCCCCCCAAGGGGTTCAATCTAGGACTATTGCCGGGGTGATGGGCAGGGCAAGGAATAGGGCACGGGGCCCAAGCCCACCAAATGGATCGCGCACGTGGGTCAACTAAGGCACCAGGTGGTCTTGGGGGACTCTTATCCTGCACCAAAGGTGCACCCTGCAGTGCACAGTTTGGGTAGTTATCCCCGAGCAAGTTGTATAAATATGTTCGCTGTTTTTCCATAAATGGTACCCATATGTACCATTCCTCCCATATTCCTTTATTAGCAGGCAATGGAAGAAAGGGTTGAAGTACTTTTCCTAAATGTAGGCATTTAGGAACGGTGAAGCAATGTGCCTAGAGCTACTGCATGGCCCACACATGGACTTTGAACTCATGGTTATTGCAGCTCAATAGGAATGTAGAGAGGAATGTTGAATGTTGAATATTAGAATGTTGAACCTTGCAGTTTGAGCATTCTTCGAATTGATGCTTTGATAGTGTGTGGGCCTCTTCTCTTCACAAATGGTGCACATGGTGCCAAGATATTACAATGTATTCCAAGACAAAGAATAAGGATCACCCAAGGTGGCAAGCTGAATACAAGGATAGACACCCCTTCATTTGGGGGCCATGGAGAGCAACCCCTCACCCCGGATGAACTGGAATGAGTGTGTGTTGCAACACCAATTGTGGCCCTTCTATCGTAGTTCATCAACAAGCGCAACATGAAGTACCGGCCACTCGTTTCCTTGACAATGTGACCTAATTACCCTTACCAAGCAGTGTGCCCACAATTCAACGGAACTTTCATGGTCACACTCCCTCCCATCCGGTGCTGAGTTCTGGTGTGGAGTGGTGCATGGGTGCTGAGTTCTGGTGTTGACGGGTGCATGGGTGCTGAGTGGTGGTGTGGACGGGTGCATGGGTGCTGAGTGGTGGTGTGGACGGGTGCATGGGTGCTGAGTGGTGGTGTGGACGGGTGCATGGGTGCTGAGTGGTGGTGTGGAGTGGTGCATGGGTGCTGAGTGGTGGTGTGGACGGGTGCATGGGTGCTGAGTGGTGGTGTGGACGGGTGCATGGGTGCTGAGTGGTGGTGTGGACGGGTGCATGGGTGCTGAGTTCTGGTGTGGACGGGTGCATGGGTGCTGAGTGGTGGTGTGGACGGGTGCATGGGTGCTGAGTGGTGGTGTGGACGGGTGCATGGGTGCTGAGTGGTGGTGTGGAGTGGTGCATGGGTGCTGAGTGGTGGTGTGGACGGGTGCATGGGTGCTGAGTGGTGGTGTGGACGGGTGCATGGGTGCTGAGTGGTGGTGTGGACGGGTGCATGGGTGCTGAGTGGTGGTGTGGACGGGTGCATGGGTGCTGAGTGGTGGTGTGGAGTGGTGCATGGGTGCTGAGTGGTGGTGCTCAGTTGTGCTGAGTGGTGCTGGACGGGTGTTGACTGGGACTGCGCAGTGCTGAGTGGGCTACTGTCCTGTGCAGTGCTGGTGTCATGATGGCCCTACGGGATCGCTCTTCACCCAGTAGACCTCCATTATTGTCATCCTTATGTCCCCCATTGCACGCACCCATTTGCAGGCACTCCCACCGGTAAAGGCGAAGCTGTACCGGGGCATTGATTGCACCTTTAAAAGCGCCGAGTACACTACAGGAGGGCGCATCTGTTGGCCCGCCTTTTCCTCCGCATCAGAGAGCCTTGCAGTTGCGAAAGAGTTCAGTGCGGGTGACTCGGGGACACTCTTCTTTCTGCTGAGCCGGTCTGCAAAGGCCATCGCGGCGTATTCGCGATTCCCAGAGGAAGAGGAGGTGCTGTTCCCGCCCAACACCACGTTCAGCATCACGTCCGTACTGCAGGGCTCGTCTGACATCGGGCAGTTTTACAGCCGCATCGACAACATCGCAATGGAGGAGCTGGAGAAGGTCGACAGCGCGCCAGGGTCGCCCGGGAAGCTGCTTGCATTCCAGAAAGACTTTGCACGCGTGCTGCGGCAGCTCCCTGCCGACTTGCAAGAGGAAACCATGTCCCACTTGACAGCCCTTGTTGAGCTGCCCCGTGCTTTGCAGGTACTCCCGTCGCCCTGTGCGCTATGATCTGCCGGGTCAGACGTGAAACTTGGCTAACGGATGCACGAAACTTGGTTTCCCTTCCAGACACTAGTGGCGTGTCTGGCCCTGTGTGCCTGCACAATTGCCCCCAGTTTCGCACCCCCCCCCCCGACATTGCCATGAGTCGTTGCCACACTGTCTACACAACATCATCGGTGCCCTCTTGACCCATAGGTCTAGTCAGGTCAAGACTCTTGGGCCTAGCCTGCACGCCTCGCCACTGTCTGCTAAACCCCCAGCCTCCAGGGCCCCTGCCCTCACCTCTCCCACCCCACCCCCGGGTTCAGGGAAGGACCACCGCTGGGGTGCTGGGCAAGACAGGTACACGCCATGGCCCTGGTAACAATGCAATCCTGCACAGCAAATCAAGCGCATCAGGGGCGAATCTGAAGACAGAGTCGATTTGCTGCGCCTCCCGCGATCCACCACAACAGGGAGGCTACCGCCTGTGATCTAGGGATAGGCAAACACCACTTCTTACACCACGTGCACAGCAGTGCACCCACTGAGAATATAGAGCACACCAAAGCAATGCTGAGACAGTTGCTGGTCGCCCGTAACAGTCCTCGGAAAGTCGTCAAATCACAATTCTTGAAGGTACTGTCGCAGGCCCTGGTCCCCAATTTGAGAACACACCTCGGACTAGCACAAAATAATCTCATATTCACGCCTCTTTGGCCACTTTTAACGCGGTACCAAGTGTAGTAGACCAATGTAAGCGAAGGGTTTGGTGATAAGATCACATGTTTGGTGCGAAATGCCCAGATCCCAAACGTGCGGGGATTAGCAGCAGGTCCTCTTCAAGTACCTCAGGAAGGTACCACGGGGCTGCTGATGCCCCACTCCATCAGCGGGGCTCTGCATGGTCAGGGGCACGGTCCTGCAGTTATCCTCGGAATCTACCCCCATTACAATTCGGCGAAATGAGGAAAAATCTCGCTGATATTCCAATGTCTCGGTGAGATTTCTTGTGCCATTTTTTTGGCCAATCATCTAAAGAGCATTTCAAGAAGGCTGCTGTTGATAAATGCCTCCACGCGGGAGTGGTCCTACAGATTGAGATGCGAGAGCAACCATGCGTGGGGTGGACCCCATGTGCCTGCTCTGTCTGCGTTACATATCACGTGGTGATGAACAGAAGTGATGGGCTTACAGACAAACACCAAGCCCAACACCAAGACCATGGCTTCCCTGTAGGAAATTAGGAGCGGTTGAGATACGCGCTAATGGCATGAACGTATGACCCAACTCGTAACCTTCATGAATCACTACCGGTTTGTGAATTTGGCCCTCGCTTTTGAGACACTTTGAGCACCAACCACATTTGAGTTTTCCTTTGCCATAGAAAACGGAGCCTCCTAAAATTGGAGCCTTATGAATTCGGAGTCTGTAGTGAAGTGAATCTTGACTTCCCCGTCAAGTCGGCGTCAAGGGACAGCTCTCTAGCTCTCTGTCCCGCCAGCACTTGCTCACCTCTGCCATGGCGGAGCGCCCCGCGGCTCTACATTAGCACAAACAGCGGTGCGGTCTTGACTTCCCCGTCAAGTCAGCGTCAAGGGACAACTCCACGTCCTGCTAGCACTTGCTCGGTTCCTCACTGCAGCCATCCCCCGGTTATGCTAGTGACGAGCCTGGGGTGCTCGACCAGGCCTTCCTTCGTTGAGGAGGGGGGGCTTTGGGCTTTGGGCCATTCCCCCGTCCGAACTTGGTCTTATGGACCAACGGAATCGCCTCTTCCGGGGAGATAGTCGCGTGGCGCACCTCACTCAGCGGGCGCCCAGCCAGGCCACCGGCCGGGGTATACGCATTCCTAAGTGCAGGAGGTGCATGCAATCGGTTGCGGCTAGGCGGCCGGTCCACTGAGGTGGGCGTGCGGTGCAAGGTTGTGCAAGACAAACCGGCCAACTCCCTCCCTGGGCACTTAGACGAGGCATAAGGGTGTTGTCGGTTTACTGAAATTGCGAGTGCTGAGGAAAGGTGTTGACTACTGAAGAGACCCATGGGAGCACATAATGAAAAATGTCCAGGGCGTTGAAGTCGCGCCTCAAGGCGCCCCAAACATCGGAAGGCCGGGTCAGGAACACCAACGGCCCAACCATGGCCCGCAAGAACTCTACTTCGTTGGGCTGGCGGTGGGGCGGCATTACATGAATTGTAACTTGAGGGCCCCACCTGCTGTGGGGAGGGGGGGACATGGGCAGGGGCAGGAGACCATTGGTGACCATGACCCAATCCTGCAAATGACAGGTCACCCATCTAGCAACCATGGCCGCTGAGAGGGGGAGCATGATGTGTGGGTGCTATGTACGTGAGCGTTTAAGGAAGGCGAGACCCGAGGGGGGAACTCAAGGTGTCGAGGACCATGAGGAGGTCGGTAAGATGCCGAGCGCTGTCCGCCATGGTTTGAAGAACAAGGCGCACTGCATCGTGGCATACTCGGGTAGAGACGTACTCCTCTTGGCCTGTGTGCATCTCCAAATCCGAGGGGGAAAACACTGCGGAGCTTTATGGGGTCAATGGGGGAAGGGCGTGTGGATCTGATTCTAAGGCTAACGGCACCGCTCGACGGTGTTCAGGGCGGACGAGTGCTCTGCCATCAAGAATGTGAGCTCTTGGTGCTTTGGGGAAGAGGGTAATGATCCAAACGAGCGCCCACATGCACCGCATGAAAAAGATGGGGCAGGAGTGCATCACGTGTCCCCACGGCTGGTCGACCTGAGCCTCGCATAAGTCAACGGAGTAGTAGTGCACCGTGCGAGGGGGGGGGGGGTTACAGGAGGACTCGGAGGCGTAGAGCTGTGGTGAGTTCAGGGCGAGTTAATCGGGACTCTAGGTAGAGGTGGGTGAAAGTGTCTGCAGACCAACTTGTTGAGCTCCAGGCTATGTCACGGCGCGAGGCGTGAACGAGGGCATGGACGTTCTGCTGCTCTACACCCAGGCAGGTGTTGAACAGCACCCGGCCCGAGCTCGTGGCAACTGCCACCCACGAGAGGAGGTGGAGGAGGGGCATTGTGAGAGGCCGCGCCTGAGAGGCCCCGCGTGATGTGCTAGGCCTTGCAGACTGGCGACGGTGTGCGCGTGACCTGTGTCATGCTGAGCCTGCAGCCAGGATTCCTCAAAGCTGGCAGTGGCCGCGACAACGCGCCGGTAAATGCGGTTGGTGTATGTGGACAGGGACCCAGGAGAGGGGGGGGGGGGGTCATTGGAGCCCCGTGGACCCAGGGGAGGGGCGGGGGGCCATCAAAAGGGGGGCAAGCGATGGCTTTTGCGACTCCCTTGGCGATGCTGGTTCCAAAAAGGCCATTTTCATGGTTTTTCTTTGTTGGTTTGTTTTTTGGTCCCTGACCAGTCCCACGCCACCGGCTGGCCTGGAAATGGCCTGACAGGAGAGCGGGGGGTGGGGGTCTTGAAAAAGGGGCTCTAACAACCCTTGCCCTCCTGGAGCACTTTTCCTCCAGCCCAGGTCAACAATGCACCGAACACCAGATTCTGACTCAAGATTGATGACGAAGTGCCTCCGCACTGAACAGTTGAATGAAGAGAAAAGCCACCCATAGCACAATGATTCATGGTTGTCCTTCACTGGGGGCAAAACTGGGTCCACAGCGGTGTTTGCCAAATGGATCTGGCAAGGGGCACCCAAACGTAATTCTGGGCCACAAACAGTCCTGTGGAAATGGACTGATGGGGGGCTGAAGTAGCCCGACCACACGCAGCAGGCCAAGAGCAAGCCAAGAGTCAATGTGGACTGTTTATTGGGCTGTAGAGCCAAGGCCCACCTGCCGAAGAGCTCTAAGGGGCTCCCATAAACAACGTCATCAGCTCCTCCCCGCCGCCCTGTGCGAATGGGGTCTGCCTGCAGAGACAAGCCGCCAGAGGCTGTGGCAAGACCCTCTCCTGGTGCTCAATGTGTTGCGAAGTTAGCCAGGGAGTGCCCAGCATTGCAGGTGCGTTTGCATGAATGTCAGTCTCTGTGATGTTGTTGGCGTTGGCGTTGGCCAAAGAGAAAAGTCACCGGGATGAGCACTTTTTCTGCAGGCAGGATCCAGATTTGCGGTCTTCTTTGAAAAGTGCACGACACACCAAAAGTTTGATCCTGCGGAAAATCTTTGATGCGCCGACCCAACGGGTCAGGGACCTACAGTATTTGAGCCGCGGCTTGTAGACAAAGATTGGTGCCCATGAGCAATGTGTATGGGCAGTGCCTCACAGCCCGGGTACAAGTGATTTCCGCGTCAGTGTTGGTTGAGCGCAGTCGCATACCTCCCCTCCTCCGAGCGCCAAGTGCTTGTGTACCCCCATCAAACCAGAAAACTGCAAGCGCGAGCCCACTCCTCAACCCCTGGGCCGCTCCCTTTACACATCCGTCCCTCCACCGCCTCAACAGGAAAAGACATTGGCGCATCTGTCCAAAACCGCGGGGATGGGGAAGACGGCACCAGATGGCCACACGGCGATATGCCTCAGCCTCCCGGACTCATATCGGAGTGTGCAAAGTGTCGGGCAGTCCTCGGATGAGGATTCGCCGTGGAACTCGGTCCTGGTAGACAGCCGGAGCTACTCCCCCGTCATGTCTGGGTTGGCTGGGCGGCCCTGCAGCCCCGTGTTCGATTGCCCTCACGTTGCAGTGCACCGGACCCAACGCGGGAAAAGTGAAAAAAAAGTAGTGGTGTCTTGTTCTCCGGAGATTTGAGACACGCAGAGATGTGCAAAGTGCGCGGATGTACAGCAGCACGTTGAAGCCCAGTGTGGTGTGTGGGTCCACCCCGCAAGCTACCACTTTGAGGGTTTTTATACCGGTGCCATGTCACCAAAAAGAGTACAGGTAACAGAGTCACTGAGCAACAACGCATGCAACCTGAAACGTAAAGTTGCGCAATGAGCGTTGGTTGGTGTTAGCAGAGATTTGCAAAAAGTATTTTGGGAATTACCAACTGGTGTCTGTGCAATAACACTTCTTGTCCCCCAAAATGGCCAAAAAAACGGTCCTTTTGTCTTAAAACCACCTAAAACAATAAGACGGCCAAGGCACTGTGTGACTAAATGAGGTGTCTCTAGTAGAAGGCATCATGTGCCTGTACTGCAAATTTACTGTGACCATGTCTACTTGCACTGCAAATTTATTGTGACTGCTGGTATTTGTACACTGTGTGTGTATTCTGTAGTGAGATGGAGCAAGCTCCTTGTCCTCCTTTGCATCTCTGAGCACAGTTTCATCCAGTGGTAGTGGCAGCAATAGTGACAGTGCTAATGACAGGTCAAGTCGTGGTAGCTGCAGCGAGCAAGACAATATTGTCACTGTGAGTGATGACAGTGAATGACATTGAACGACATCGAATGGCATTGGCAAAGTTGCATCCGCAGGGATCTGTGCCTTTCATGTGTGTTGTTGCATCAACCCCCCTCCCCCCTCCCATGTACATTTACG
This sequence comes from Eutreptiella sp. 'Long Island Sound 2002', assembly GCA_964036045.1. Classification (NCBI taxonomy): domain Eukaryota; phylum Euglenozoa; class Euglenophyceae; order Eutreptiales; family Eutreptiaceae; genus Eutreptiella; species Eutreptiella sp. 'Long Island Sound 2002'. The sequence goes on along the minus strand of OZ038387.1, from coordinate 6,288,023 downwards.
GGCTGAGGGCTGCCCACAACGGCCGGTGTTAGGTCGCTTTTTTTTGTGACCAAATATCACAACCTTTTTTGTGACCAAGGGGGGCGTGGGGGGGGGTCCAGGCCGGACCCCCCCCCCCCAGTTATATCCACCACTGCCGGGGGGCCAGGAGTGTCCTATTGCAAACAAAAAAATGAAAACTGGCTGTGCCCCATTACTTTGCTGTCCGAAACGGCACCACATTGGGCCTGAAGGGCACCACAGAAAATTTGCTGTGCAAACTGCCGTTTCATCATAGAACACCTTGACACAACTGCCACAAACAGTCAACTGGTAGTCAGTTCGCCATCAACCGTTGGCGGTTGGTGGCGAACTGTTGGCAGTTGGGGGCTCATCCAGGGATTCATTTAAAGGGAAGGGAAGGGACCTCAGAGGCGGAGCCCCAAAGCGGTTGGGGGCGGTTACTGTCGGTCATGGCCTTGAGCCCAGGATGCTTGAATTCTGCAGAACACGGTGCATGGGAGGTTCGTTTCTGTGCCGCAAATGAATTGTGATCTGTGCCTTGCCAATGCCTACAAGATTTTCTTTTTGTCCGATGTGCCCTGTGGAAGCTAAATCTCTAAATATATTGCACAGGGCTGTGGGAATTTATCAGAAGCAAGGAGACAACCAGGACCCCTGCAGACTGTTCAGAATGCACTCATACCCCCCCCCCCCCTTGCGCATGCACGGCCTTGTCCAAGCACAGGCTGGGCGTTGAACCGCCGTTTCGAGGAAATTTTGGGACCACAGTTTTTGTGGTCCAGAATGGAGGATTGGGTGTTTGTAGAGTGTTTGTATGGGGAAAGAGGGGCTCAGTCATGTTTGTGATAGTGCATTGTGTTCATAACAACATTGTACCGCACATTGCAATCCCATGCTGTTTGTTCTGATGTGATTATCAGCCATGGCTCACAATGTTATTCCCGGCATGGCCGTCACGTACGTTCAGAGCAGAGGGGAACATGTGTCTGCCAATATTTTTGGTCCCTCTTGTCATGGGGACAACTACATCCATTTGAAGTGCATGCGGAATGGGAAGGAGATTGAGCACAATGCCGCTTTTGATAAAATGCTCTTCCCCATTCGCAGCCCCTCGCCATCCCCATCCAGGGGCTCCCCCACACGTTTGCTGTCACGTGTGTTGCGCGCATGCACAGCCTTGTCTAAGCACGGGGTGGCGTTGAACCGCCGTTTTGACCAGACTTTTGGGACCGCGGCCGTGCTTGCGCAAGGGGGGGGGGGGTAGGGAAGTCGTTTAGGAACACTTGTGCCTGAAGGTGGGGGGTACAGGGGCTCCATGATTGAGGTAACCAATTTCATCTCTGAGGTAACAACGAAAGCTGTCTGCCCAGAGCCGATGAGAAATCACATGTAAAGGTATCTAGAAGTAGGGTGTTCTGAACACTTGTTGTATCTTGGATGAAAATCAACCCATTCCCAGTTTCACACACTTCACAAACAAGCCAAATGCCATTGTGTTGTTTCGCCAGAGTACTTCCACAATTGCACATCGTTATGGAATCACCAGAGTGCCTCTACATTTGCACATCATCACACCACACTACGAAATCGCTGCCCTTTGCAACTGGGGCGTAATCTTTTTCTGTGATTTGCGCATGGGTTCAGCCCATTTCAGTGGCAGAGATCTTTTGCTGATCCAAATCCCACAATGCACATGCATGTGCACTCCACCCATGGAACTACACTCGGCTCTCAACTGCGCTTCTGCATAAATTTCTGCAAACGTTCAAGCCTCTGATGCACTCCTGCTGGTTGCCCTCTGCTGCGAGGGTGTGGCTGACCACCAGGCAGTTTCCTCTGCAGCATCAGTATTAGAGGGTTTCCTATGTAGTGGGTTTTGCCAAATATGCACATATGACGGCACACAGTGCAACAATGTTGCCTATGTGACACGTATGTACATAGTGCAGCCAATTTGGGGCGTTCCGCCCCCTTTTTTGATCATTAGTTTTCTAGGTCGGTGGCAGATGGCTCCTAGAGATGCATATGTGCACAAAAGTTGTCAAAAGATTTCCAAAAAGAGGTACATGCAGTTTCCCTCTGCCATTCCGTGCTATGAGATTCAGCTTGTTGTCACTTGTTGTCACCACATGTGAAGCGCAACATGCCCCCTTCTAATACATCCCTGGGGGAGGGGGGGGGGGGCAGTGGCACACGCCAATTCCCGGCCACAGGCACAGCAGGTTGGCATATGCTTCGTCCCCCGTCTGGATTCCTCATGAACAGGCACACCTTTGCACCTGTGCCCAAAGGGTCTCCTGAAGGCCGTTCTGGGCTGGGCCGGGCCGCTCTGGGCTTGAGGGGGCCGGACGGGGCCGGTCTGGCCTCGAAGGAGCTGGGCCGGGCGCTGCAGGGCTTGACTGGGCTGGGCTGGGTGGAGCTGGGAGTCGTGCTATGAGATGCTGTGGTGTTGTGGTGCTTTGCCTGCCAGGCAGGATTGGATGGTTTTGTGACGCAGATGTTGTGTCCGGGGTTGTGATGTGGCTTGGGGGGGGGATGGAGTAGACAGGGACGGGATTCCCTGTGCGAAGTTCCTTTCAAAGGAATAGTTAAGGCTTGGGGAAAAGGCCATTTGTTGGCAATCACAATTTGGAGGCTAGACGCTGGCACAGAGTCCTCAAGAGCTTTTGCACGGTTTTGTACATCGGTTGAAAAGAAAAACTAAACCTCCGCCTCTTTTATATTATCACGCACAGAAATAATATCACGCATAATGATATTCTGGACTGCCAAAATGATATCACGCATGCATTTTGCCTGCCTCATCCAGCCCCAAGGAGAGCCCTTAAGCGCAGTGTGTGTGCAGTGCGCATGCAGTGTGCGCGCAGTGCGACTATTTGGGCACGCGGCCGTACTAGAAACCCGTGTTTTGTGATACTCTGGGCATCATTGTTGTTTGACAGCAGGTTTTGATGCTTCTTCTACATTGGTGATATGGCATTTTCACCCAGTTTCACCCATTTCCACCCCTTTTCACACATTTTGTGCTCATTTCCACCACATCCACTCTTTTCCAGATTGATTTCTCCCCACCACGGGGACCCCGAGAAAGCAGGGGTTATGTAGCCATTTTGCCACATATTCCGTCAGACCCTTCACTGATCATCAAACAGAGATTCTGAAGAGAAGACCAACATTGTAGGTGCGATGTCAATGTCAGATATGTGACATGATTGTGTGATATTGCGTCGGTACATAATGCTGAGGTACAAGGAATTCTAGCATGCACAAGTTTCAGTGGAGTAAAACTCATCAAATTTGGATGCAACATTTTTCAGCAAAAAAAAATAAAAAAAAATGTTTTCCATGTCAGATTGCAATTTTTACACCTTTCGGATACTTTGCACCCCCAAGGCTAGGGTAGTAGGTGTTGCCTAATTTTAAGCGCGTTTGGAAGGGGTGTGCCTGGGGCCTCTTCAGGGGAAATCTAGTCTAAAAGTAGCGCGCAGTGCGTGCGCAGTGCAAAGATTCCCCCCAAGTAACAAGGCAAAACACGGTTAGGAACATGAATCATGACGGGAGGCACATTTCTTTCTCTGCTAGGAAAGCAGCCATGGACAGCTCAGTGTGGCAGTGCCGTGCTACTGGCTTGGGTTTGGGTTTGGGCTTTGCAGCATTTTGGGGCTGAAATTCTGACGGGACAAATTGGTAGGATTACTATCACCGAAATCTTGGAAGTTCAGTGGAATCTAGCATGACAAAAACGACCTGAAACACGGGGGGTGGTCAAAATCATATCACGCACGTGATATTAAAATGGGTGGGGGGGGGGGGGTTTCGTCGAAACCCGCCACTTTCGAGGCGCTGAATCTCGTTGAGACCCAGGACCGATTGTCTGTTTCTTCCGCCCAGTAACCACAGCGTTTTGGAACTCTGTACATGTCCCTGTTGGATTTGCCCTTCCCCTCAGGTATTCAGCCAGAAGCAAGCACCTGCACGCGAGTATTCCACAGTGTGATGCTGCACCCAACGCATCCCCATAACTTTTCAGGTGCTTGACACATAAGGATGCCATTGCGGATTCGAAATACGGTGGTCAGCATGCTGGACGTAGCATCTCTGATCTCACACGGGAGTGACACACGTTGCATCCAACCCCGTCCTCATATGCCACTTGCCCTGGCTGGCACGCTGTTGATTTATCTGGCCCTCTCTGGATGCCAGCTTTCTGCTGACCCAGTTTGATTTCATTTTCTAATAACAGTGGTTTGGACCTTAGACTCTTGTTCCCTCCTGAATATGAGGGCAGCGACCCTCGTGACCAGGGAGTTTGCTTTCCGTCGAGTTTCGGCGAGGGTGGCACCTGGGGCCCTCCTTAATGTAATTGGCCAACTCCTTTGTATTGGCATCTTCAATGATAATAGGTCTCAAGGCTGATCCCCCCCCGCCCGCAAGAATATGGTGTCCATTGGGCAAGCCCTGTATCAGGTGTGCACTGGGCAGAGTGGGGTACCTTTTCCTCTCTAAGGAGACTGCAGAGCCCCTCCCTTTCCAGGGGCAAGCCTTTTCGCTTAGTGGGGACATACCCTGGGCTATGCCATCAGGCAAAGGCCAGGGAGCAAAGGGCAGAGCAAAAGCATAGCAAGGGAAGAGCGGACATGCCAGCCAAGCAGGGCAGGGTGTCCCCCCAACTTGCGTGACCAGTGCCAGCCTGACAGGGGGTGTCATGCCTGGACAGCCCACGCGCCTGCGGTCCTCGAGGTTCAGAATGGCAGCATCATTTCCCCACCCTAGCCTCCCGCCCAGAGGCAATGGGGGATACAAACACCATGGGTGCATGGAGGGACCCGCTCCCAGCAGGGCTATGAATAAAGAGACACCATCCCGGCATACCGGTCCCTCTGACATGCTGCATGTGCCGGGGCCAGTGTTGGGGGCAGGGATGGACCTGATGTGTGTGCCGCTCGGGGGTGGGGGTGCAGGTGCAAGGTGGGGTGGAGTGGTCAATCTTTGCATGCGACATAAAAATCAATGGCCATAGTGGGAAACTCACAAGCCCCAAAATGTTGTCGCACCACATACGGTCTCATGGTTGCAATCATCTCCTCCCTACCTATTGTATCATACTGGTTGTTCCCACATACAGCTTATTGCCATGGGGCAGGTGAAGACCAAAGGACACACTGCGTCAAGGAGCTGTTTATGTGGACAAGTATCTCTGATGCAGAGATACTGCCCTGCTCCTTTCAGGCAATAGCAACAGATTTGTCAACCTCCAGTGACAGTGCTGCAATCAGTGTCAGTTGCACTGATCATAGTGGTGCCAATGTCACTACTGATGGGCAATGGCACTGGCAACAGAGACAGTGACAATTCTGCCTGAAAGACTGCATCTCAATCACCTTCATCTTTTGTTCCTGTGTGCTCTGTTTGCCACATTGAAATTGGTATTCTTATGTGTGTGGCTGGGTTCGGCGATTGCACTATGATTCCTGGTTCACATAGAGATGGGCCGGACCCCCCCCCTTGAAAGGGTGACAACCCCCGATCAACGGGGGGATAAAACCAACGGGATGATCAACCCCCACCCCCCCCCGGTGGGGGGATAAAACCACCCCTTTGGGGGGCGCCTTAAGCGCAGTGCGCGTGCAGTGTGCGCGCAGTGCAACTATTTGGGTGCCTGGCCGTAGTAGAAACCCATACTTTCTGGTGCTTTGGGCATCATTGTTGTTTGGTAGTAGGTTTTGATGCATTGGGGATATGGCATTTTTGGAGGTTCCCCCTGTTTCACCCATTTCTACCTTTTTGCACACATTTTTTACCCATTTCCACCACATCTACTCTTTTTCTCGGTTGATTGATATGCTGATACACTTTCATGGTGCCTGCTGCAGGACATCATACTTCCCTCCTCATTTCTCACGCCCACTTTCTCCATGGGTCTTAGTATTGGGGATAGGGTTTTCTACACCCGCTCCAATGGCTTGCGACCTCCTGCCACGGTGGTTGGGACGGCTGAAGATGGACTCCTTCACTTAGAATACTACCAAGATGGTTGAGAGTGGTGAATGGGCAATGCAAGAAGGAGTCCATCTCCTTTGCCATCCCAAGTTCAGATTTGCCACCTCACTGCCCTCCATCTCCGCCACCCACACAGTCAAGTTCCCCCCCAAAGGCCCCCAGTCCTTCACCACTGCCACAAGAACCGGGAAGGTCCCTCTCAAGGTCCCCTCTAGCCCAGTTTGGGTCGCCTAATTCTAAGGGTGTTTCCAAGGGGCGTGCCTGGGGGCTCTTCGGGGGGAACATAGTCTAAAAGTAGCGCGCAGTGCAAGGATTCCCCCTTGGGTGACAAAACCACCACCCTAAAGAGGGGGATAATACCACCCCCAGGTGGCATAAAACCACTCAGGGGTCAAAATGGCCAAAAAGGGGATGGGGGGGTGGTTTTATACCCGCAACGGTACGTTCGCCCCCCCCCCCAAAAAAATTATGCACAATCGCTGCGAGACAGGTTGCCTTATGTGTATATGTTGTGCTGTATGTAGAGCACCCTTGGGGAGCGGGGGGGGGGGGGGTTGCTCCATTTCCATTTCAGGAGGAGGTAGGAGAGGTGATGGAAGGTCACGGAACCTCATGTGATTGTACACTCAGTGTTTTGTTTCACATTGCTCTTTATATGTGTGTTGCAGGATGTCTGACCTGGTTGGGGACAAGTTTACAGATGGGGACTGGGATGGGTTTTCAGACTTGGTTTGGGTTCCACGTGGACAGAGGATTGGGACAGGGTTCGAGATAAGACCTGCTTTGGCACGGATGGGGTTCGCCACGGGTGATGGGCGTCATGAAATGGGCTCCCCCCTCTATTGGGGGGACCCACTTTGTGTGTTTCATCAGTCAGTCACGGGCCAACAAACCCCTTAACCCCCCCCCCCCCCTGCTCTCAACCCCTTCCCCGAACCTCCGTTAAACAATCAGTTTAACAACCTGGGAAAATTTTCATAGGAATAGAAGTCTGTAGAAGCTGAAATACACACCAGTGTCTGCACGCTGTCTGTCTGCACGCACTACTTTTTATCTGTGAGTTTTTTGACCTGTCAGTTGTGCCCTCCCCCGGTATCACAAAAAAGCTGTGGTGCTGACCACACCCACAGGAAGCAGAGCAATTAAACATCAATGGCTCATCAATGGCTTCACTTCTGAACTCAGGCAGGGGCATGGGTCATCCCCTCATTATTTGACATTGCGCAGAGTGCATTGTTCAGAGTTACGTTGTTCATCCCCCCAAAGTGGTGGTTTTATACCCCTAAATGGGGGTATAAAACCCCTAAAAGGGGGTATAAAACCACCTGGGGTGGTTTTAAGGGTGGTTTTATCCCCCATTTGGGGCTGTTTTTATGCCCATGACCACGTGGACGTACCCCTGCAGTTATATCCACCCCTGGTTTGGGTGCAAAATTCCTCAGCAATGCCTTTGCAACACTACCCCCGCCCCCCTTGTCCAGTAAGCGCCCTTGTCTGGTGAGCGGGGGGGCGAGGAAACCGTCACCTTCCTTTTTCCAAATTTTCTTAGAAGGTTGGATATTGAGGTTCTCCTGTGTGTTTGTTGGTTGGACAAGGTTGTTGGTGCATTGCTGTGTACTTCAAATTTCTTGCATGGAAGGCACTGCACTGCACCCTGTATCATGCAGAACGTTGAGTTTTTCGCAATTTCAGCCATGAATGTCGATGATATTGACAAGTACTCTCCTGGTGCTGTTGTCAATTTCCATCATTCACATGGCTGATTCTTCGGATTCGGAATCATCTAACCCTCCTTCCAACCCTCCTTGACCATCTCGGGCAAGTTCATCGGAAAGTGATAGTGATGGGACTGGTACTTCAGGTTCAGGGTCAGGATTGCCATCCCATGCCTCATAGACTGCAACAGATTCTGATGTGTCATCGCTGACATCTGTTGATAGTGGTCTCCCAAGTGGTGTTCAAGAAGACCGTCACAGTGCATCCGACATTCAGATTGTGTGGGCAAAGGGTGCTCGTGGTGTATGGGGTTTGGCAAATGTTTTTGCCAACGGTAAATTGTATTTCACCCGCAATGTTCCTGAGGCAAGCTGCATGCCGCAGGGGCTGGAGCCTCCTGCTGCCAAGCCTGCCCCCAAAACTGCCAAACCTCGTGCCAAACCCTCCAAGCGTGCAGCCAAACCTGCAGCCCAGGTGGCAGCCAAGCCTGCAGCCAAACCTGCAGCTGGAGCGCCCATTCCTGTGGCCCCTGGTGAGCATGTGCAGCTCTCAGCTCAGGTGGAACACTCGCATCAGAAAGAGTGGCACACCGAGCCTGTTGCTCAGTAGACCTGACATGCATCCCTGCAGGCAGTTTCCTCGTCATTTTGTGGTGCACATGCCCTCGTGTTCGCTCTCTTGGTTTGTGTTGCGTGTCTCTTGTTTAGTAACCGGGGGGAGGGGGTGGTGAGGGAACCGTCACTTGGGGTAGGCTCCCGCGGGGTTGCAAGGAAACCGTCACACGCAGCCGCTCACTGGACAAGGGGGGGGGATACCTTGGATCTGAATGGGCACCTGCCCTCATGATATGAAGGGAGCAGTCTCACTGCCCCCTCACCTGCCAAGGGCCAAGGCCATGATAGGCTTGCACCCTCATGCAATAGTTAACCTCCTTGAGGGTGGGTAGAGTTGCTCTTCTCTTTACCCTGCAATTGACCCTGGTGCCCTCCTTAATATGACCAACCTCCTGCAAACCAGCAGTTTAGAATTTGATAGCCTCATGTGATCCTTCATATGCACATGTGCCATGTGTCTGTGACGGTGGGATCGGAGTGCACCAAGATACTGCTACGGTGCAGGTCACTCTTGTGCTTAGGGACAGGCTGAAGGATTCAGGCCAGGAAGCTGTGCTGCTCTCTTTTTGTGTATGGCGGCTTAACCTGCTGTGTGTGCACCTTTTTCTTGTGCCAATATATGACGGCTGTTCTGTTGCGCTTTTTTTTTGGAGGGCTGGGTTCCACAATATGTGGTGCGCACCAAAAAAAAAAAACGACTTCGTACCAAAAACACCCCCCTTTTGTCGCAAAATGTACCAAAAAACACCCAGCTAAAAGGCACCAGAAAACCCCCCAATTCTACCAAAACCTCCCTGTGGGGGATTTTGGCACAATTTGGGGGGTTTTGGGTTATGGACATTTTGGGGGGTTTGTTGCTCCACTTCAGGGAGTTTTCAGTACACTTCAGGGGGGTTTTTCGATACAATTTGGGGGGGTTTATGGTACAATTCGGGGGGTTTTATGCGAATGTTTCATCTGTGGGGTCAGCTGGCAATTGGACAGCTCTGAATCTCGCACCCTAAATTTCAGCAGTCTTGCTGTGCATTGTGCTGTGATTGTCAGCCTATAGTGTTGTGCCTGGTGCGCACTGAGAAGTGTGCAGCTATGGCAGTGTCCCACTGGTCAGGTGGAATGGGTCAGCTTCATTATATGCTTGCAGAGCCAGAGAAGTACGATTACATGTCAGATCAACTACCAGATTTCTGTGGGGTCAGGGACAGAAGAATTGTACAATCTGATTGGTCTGCTGGATCTCACCTTCATTAGATGCTGTTTTTCGTGCATATTGCCTTCAGGAGGTGGCTGTTTTGGGACAGGAAATATGACAGACATACGCACAGCTGGTGTGGGAGGGTTGCTGGAGGGGGCTAACCTGAGGTTCAGCCCCCAGAAAAAGAAGCAACTCATCGCGAATGAATTCCCAGAAAAGAACCAGAGGGCAAACTGCAGGGGAGGGGGGGGTGCAGCAGTAAATATGCAGCAGTGCAGCTATGCAGGGGCAGATGGCAGCGTAAAAGGAAGCAAACGGCGGCACTGGACAGTTTGCACCCCCAAAAAGACATGGGTAACAGTACCGAGGGAGGGGGGTTGAGACATGGGAATGGGTGGCTTTTCCTATTTGGTGGACCTAAAAGTTGTAGAATGTGGCGGAAAGGAGGTATTCAGACTGCCCCGAGAAAACCCATCCTAGGGTTGTTTTCATACAAAAGGGGGCACCCAAGTTGTCTTTTTGGTACATGAGGGTCCGCAAGTGTAGGATACGTGGGGAAGCCAGGTGGTTTTGTGTTGGTGCATATTGGTTTTGTCGGGGGTCCATTCCGGCGAGGTCAGTAGGGGAGTTTTTTAGTACAAAGGGGGGGTTTTTGGTACCAAACGGGAGGTTTTTTTGGTACAAAGTGGGTTTTTTTTTGGTATTCACCAACACAATATGAGCCCTTCGGTCATCATTGTGGCAACACGGGGGGCTGGGGCGTGGGAAACCCCATGTTTTACACCCACATGTTGTGTTGAAGCAGATCAAAGGGCACACCACCTCATTTGTGTTGTATTCCATTCAGGTGAAAGTCAATGTTGTTACATACGCTTCAGATCCATGCCTCAAGGAGAAAATTAATGTCGCAAACCAGCAAATGCACCCCACGAGATTTTTTAGGATGTGTATTCTAGTGCAAAAAAGTCGAAACCCAACGCAAAGAATAGGAAAATATGGAAGACTCAATCACATTGCAATTACAGGTTTCCATTTTAGTTTCAAATTGTTCTTGTTTCCTCCCCTTTTTCATGTGCTCAAGTGTCATTTTGGGATGCCTACAAACGGGAGTTTCCGTTGCACGATTTCACCTTTAGCCCACCCTATATATGTGATGTCTGTGCTGCTACCGCACTGAGCTGTGGAACATTTGTAGCACGAGAACGTTTTGACAAGAAGTTTCGAGAATCATAGTGAGTACCGTCTTGCATGGGGGCTTTACTAGTTTACCGACGTTGAAACAAAAAAACATTGCAGCTTTTGATTTGCAATTACAAAATTTTTGCTTAAAATTACCATTGGTTTAAGAATTGAAAAACTACATATGGAGCAACTTTGGGACAAAGCACAGGTGTTGAATTGGTGGCTATAAGGTAAGCGAACCAGTAGGTAGGCCAATAGGCTATGCAAGCTTGTGATTGCCAGATCAATGCAACAACGAATATTGACCTCCACGAATGCGCACCTCGGTGGTTTCTAGAAAAAAAGATTTGCCCACATTGGCCACATGCGCATGTACGAACTACTTTTCTGGAAATTAATTTGAAATTTTTGTTCCGGTGCAAATTTGAAACCTTGTGGCGGTTTGTTATAAATGCTAGTACTAAGGACATCATTTGCACCACCTTGTTGGGACAAAATGTCTGATTCCTTGTCTAAGCTAAATTTACTCTGCTGATTACGAACAAGCCGACCGGCAAGAACTACTTGCATGCTGCCATGCGGCAACTGCGGTGGACGAGTCTCGAGGCATGCACAATGTGTGCTCAGGTGAGTTAGAGTTAAGAGAAGAAGATGTTGATGACCAATTCTTAAGAGCCGCGACTATGCCTATGTGGCAAATGTCTTGGACGGTGATCTCATCCACCCAAGCCTTTTGTAAAGTGATCTTCTTCTCTTTCTTCTCCTTCTCCCTTTTTTTCTTCTTTTTAATGTTCTTCTTTGCACTTCATGTACCATGACTCGGAGCTGGGTAGCCGTACGGCCTCATCATTTTTGTCCGGACTTTGGCACCACTCATGGGTAGAGACGGAACTGTTGGAGATGTAGCCCTAGTGCAGAAAAACCATTTGTGGCCGCCCCCTTTTGTCCGCGACCCACTTCTCGCTAAATGCCCTCAATGGGCTCAAGGGGCGCCTGGTTAGGGTCGTGATCCGGCCAACCACCGGGAGCCTCTACACCATCAAAGCCAACTTGCATCGTCTTGGGCACGTTGTTGAAAAAAAAGTGGTGACCTCGATGCAGAACATCAGTTCCTACCTAAAGCAAGCGCTTGACGTTAAGGACGACTGGAGCTGTCCATATCCCGTATTCTATATGTAATTAGATGAAAAGGGGGGGGGGGTTGGGATGCGAAATTTGACCAGTTAGATGCCTGCCCAACGCAGGCAGATCCTTTATTCCTACCGTTGGTATGCCCTGCACGATCAGCTTGTGCATGCCCCCCCCTTGGGGCCCATACCGTGCGCCATTTTATACGGCCTATGACCCGTCCCCCTTTTGGGAGCTACTCTTTGTGTGATTATGTTTTAATATTGCGTAAATGCTGGCCACAAGCTTGCGTGGGGCTCGAATACCCACACACCCGTTCTGCACGGACCCCAATTTGGGCCTGCTAGAGGCTCTCCGGGGGCCATTTCTGCCTTCAACTCCCTGATCCTCACCCCCTCTACCCCCATCGTTCCCGCCACTTTCCCCATCTCTGTGACGTTTGTACTTTGGACCGCCCTTTGTTGATGATTGCCCGGCCCTCGACCCCCCAAGGTCATGCATGACCTTTGGGCCCGGGAACCCCCCTGCCTGTGCCGTCTACGCTTTGGACCCCCCTGTGTGCGACAACCGGGCCGATAAGCCCTCTTGTACGTGATTTTTGGACTGCGGGCACCTCCTTCATTGCGATTTGTAGCCTGGAGAAGCTCCTTGGGTGTGATTCACGGACGGTGCCCCCCCCTCTCCCCCGCGATCAGAAAGTGTACATTTCTGGACCCTATCAGCTTGTGTCACGTGTGTTGTGGAACCCGCTCCCTCCTTTGGGCTCTGGGTTCCCCTTGTAACATCTTTGATGCGGGCCCCCTGTGGGCTTTCTCTTTGTGCTTTCTGGACCGTAGACACCCACACAACTTCAATTTGTCGGTATTATAATGTCGTAACAGACTCGGAAACTCCGACATCAATTGATACAATATGCGTACACACAGAGCAAAGGCATCTACTAGGATTTCCGTGTCACTGTAGCAGAGAACATGTTTTTATTCATATATCACCAAACTGAAACGCAACGAAATTTGTCCTGTTAAACATCGTTTTAATACATGTAGTCAGCGGCATCCTACAAAGATGGAGAGGTGTGTACTGCGCTGACATGCATGCACTGACTGATGGCTGTCTCTTCCATAGGTTATCGTGCGTGCATCTGCCCCAATGCACAGTGCACACGCGCCGACTGCTGGCAGCAGCTCGACTGCTTCGCTCTCGCTGTCCCAGTTCACCATTTCACCATCATTCTCATCCGAGTCACTTTCCACCTCACTGTCCACAATCATGGCCTGTCTTGTCAAAGGTCTTGCTATGAGAGTGTGCGGCGACAACAAGGGAGCAGCAACAGCGCAGGACGAAGCCACAGGCGCAGACGCGAGAGGTGATTACGCGATTCCAGCTGACTGGGTAGCAGGTGAGTGCCGAAATGCAACTGACAGGCTGTGGTCATGCAATCCGCTGTTCATGCATTTCTCACAGACCTTGAACTTTTTGAGTTTAACAAAGACCTTGGAGACCTTGCTGCAGTACCACTCCGTCGCGCCAACAAAGTACGTGACCTTCTACCCTCGGCAGGCACAGCAAAAATGCTTCATTCGGCCTTCTTCTTGTTGACCTTTGCAAGCTTGGTGGTCCTTGTCATCTAACACAGCACACAGGCGCCTAGCGAAGATACTTGTGGCAAAACACTGCACCGAACAATGCGCCAAACCTGAGCACTGTCGAGTGGACTCGATTTCGCTCTACTGCACAGGAATTGTCGCGCGATTTACTGATTTGATGCAAAGAGATCCCTGGATGGTGGCGAATAGCACTTGTACCAAAAATGACACGATGGGAACAAGCAGGTCGAGTGCCAGCACTAGGGGGCTACCCAGCCGAGCCTCAAGGAAGGTGCGCAGGTTGCCGGCGGCCTCAGGGAGGTCACATGTCCACGTATGAGGCGAAATGTGTCATCATGGGAAAGGAGGCATGTAGGTGGAACGGCGGACCACCTAACAGACAGCCCTCGACAAAAAGTTCATGGCGGTACTCGGAATTAAGGCTTCTAGTCGACTATAACGAAAGCTTGAAGATCCGACGGCGGCTAATGTCGTGTCATTTCTGAAGCAGGGTTGCTTTGATGTACTGAAATGACGACATTAAAGACCAATACATTTCGCACGGAATCTTGATGTCTACATTGCATGTCGTGTTGCAAAACCTAAGATACAGGCCTCACCACTACCTCACCAACCAAGGGTTTGGGGGACATACTATAGTTAATGTAGGACGAAGGTCCTTTGGCTTTGGGACCACCCATAGGCCCCAAAAACACTTTGTCCTACATTACCTCTGGGTTTGGGTGTCTTTTGGTGGCATTTTTTGGTGGTTGAGGTGTGGGCCCCTCTTAGGGAAAAAGCCCCCCTCCATCGGAAATCACATGTGGAGTAATTGTGAACCACATGGAGCCACTCTACTTTAGAATGACCACAATTGCAGGGCAGAGGAGGAAGAAAATAGGCATGGACACACACATTGGAGCACATGGGCAGACAATCGAGATATAGGAGGGCATATTTGCAACAACTGAGGTCCGGTCAAATGACAAGATGGGGGAAATGCACCATTTCAGGCCAGCTTAAATGCCCTACACAGTTGGGGCGGCCGACGCCACGAGAAATCTTGTGTTGTTGCGCACATGGACTGAGCGTAAGCAAACTCGAACTGCCATGGCGCGGTCCTTGCAGCAGCGGTAGCGAAGCCACATCCGGTGCAAATCCGCCTGCTGGCTTTCCATTGGCTCCTCGTCGGCAAGGCCACAGAAGCCATGCTGACGAATGAACTCTATGGCGTGTGTGGCCGTGAGTACTCCTTTGGAAGGGGTCGATGGGACGGAAAATTCACAGCCATAAAACCGACATATTGCAGGATAGGCTTGTAGGTTCCAAGAAGGGCGGTAGGGCTCTACAAAGCCTGACCCATTGGAATGGGTCCCCACACCACTAGTGATCCCTTATTCAGGGAGAGACCAGGGTAGCAGAACAGGCTTGCAGGTTCCATCGCCCACAAATCTCGAAGATTTGGTTTTTCATCGACGATGGGGGAAATCAAACCCATAGGTGAATGCAGACTGTCTCACTCTATACAAATATGCCACTCCCTTACGATTTTTCGTTTCCGTACTCGAGAACACAGTATGTCCGCCTGGTGCACTAGTGTCACAAGCATATTTGACCCATCTTTCGGGGGCCTGTCGAGTATTACTTTGAAAATGCCGCAGGTGCATGCACAAGCTGACTGCGCGAGTTGCCAAGTCCGAGTACTTTAGTGTGCCAAATACAAGTCCCTGGTCTCTTTTTTATTTTTGCGGTTTTGAGCCGGCCCTGGTCTTTTATTGGGAACCTGGTCGCCGATCCGAGGCTTGGTCGGTTCGATTCCCGCTGGCCCCAAGCCTTGACGCCGTGCGCTGCGCTGAGCACCTATCAATAACCACTTCTCTCCCTTGCCGGATTTGCCTCCGCTTCCTCCCGGATTCATATTGCCTCCGGATGTGTTTGCTCTATTTTCCCAAGGTCCCGTGCAAGATGAGAACTCCGCCAAGCGGCCGAGGTTGATGTAGTTTCACGAATTGTTATTTCTTGTGTTGTTGCTCATGCCTTCCATGCTTGGGTGCTCGTCTCTCCTTCGGTGACAACCCGGTCTCTTATTAGGAACCCGGTTGCCAACATGGCGCCCCGTGACAACCCGGTCTCTTATTAGGAACCCGGTTTCCAACATGAGGTGCGCGTGCAAGGCCTGCCTCCCGAAACCCACCCCGGTCTCTTATTAGTCACCGGTCTTGTATTTGGCACACTAGAGTAGGGAACTCGACCTTGGACGAAGTGAAGGAGAAGGAGAGACAAGACAGCACTTTCAGGCAAACAGAAGTGTGGAATCCAGTGGTGCAAGGTGCCTCGACTGAGCCTTCGCTGCGCAAAGGCTACCCAGAATCTTGGTGGCTCCCCACCCTGAGTCGGAGGCGCTGGTGACGGAAGTTGAATCACACACAGCTCAGATCATGAGTTTTTTAATTTTTCTATTCTGTTGTACAGCCACGTTGCCTGGCCTGGACTGGGAGGCCCATTGAGAGTAATGCCCGGTTTCTTGCAATAGGAGAAATAAAAAAAGAGGTGGAACGAAAAATAGGGCGAAACCTGGTGGGTGTGGGCGGTAAGGGACACCCATGATGAACCTATTGGTTTGTTGGACACATGTTTCGTCATCCTTCAGTGTAGCCTACAATTAATTGCCGTCTGAAGAGTTTTGCTATCGCTTGCTCCGTGTGTATCGCGGATCAATGAAATGGCCTCTTCGCGTTTGATTTCTTGTCAATTTAAGATTCAATTTGATTTCATTTGTGATACCGGGTTGTCGTCGATTAATTTGCGCGTGGTTCGAAGATGTATCGTTGGCAGTGTCGGATTTGCAATGTTTATGGTTGATTCTTGGTAGGGTTGCGTTGTGTTTGGGATGTCACTTTTCTTGGGTAGGGGTTTGTCGTTGCCCAAGTGTGTTGTGATTCGGCTGACCGGGACAATTAGCTATGTGGGATAGAGCATGTACTAGGATTTCTCGACTCTCGACAAAGGCGTGTTTCACACGAAGGATTGTGATCAACGTCAACCGGGGATCGTATGGTGGTTGTGGCTCGACTTCGCCAAAACCTCCGAATATTCATAGCAAAGCGAAGCCTTCCATTCGTCAAATCAATTACCCTTATGTGACAATGTACCCAATTGAGGGAAATTTTTTCGCGGTAAAATGAGCTTTTGGATGAGATATTTGTGTGGATGCTTATCGGTACGAGCTATCAATATAGAGAGGACTTTGTATAACGACATGCACTCACTCGGATTTCGGTCTTCGCAATAGGTGTCGAATTCCGAATTTTTTGTTAGACAACCTCATGCCTTGGTCGCACATGGCACCATGGCCCACATGGGCCACGGATGTTACTCAGTGCCATCGGAAGACGTGGCGTATTGTTGCTGCATTTGTGATGGTTGTGGGAGCGATCCTCATATTGATGCACGGACAAGTGACAAGTGACCGTCGTTTGTGGTCTCACGCAAGCAACTCAATGGCGCCACAATTAGTGCCAACCTTGGGTGTCCAATATGAAGGCCGAATCCCATTCTACACCCGGCCTTTCCTAGAAAAGCAACGCAACCTCCATTTGCGAGCCTTGCGGAGCGCATCACGGCAAACCGGTTTGCAAACACACGCAAATGTACGGGCCTACGGCAAGCCAGAGCGTTCTATCGTCACTCAGGTTGTGAATTTCTAATGTCGTGTGATGGTTCATCAATGTCATTTACGATGCACTCCTTACCCCTGGAACCTTGAAAGAACATTGTGGGTGCTTCCGCCTCTTTTGCCAATATCCGCTATCGGTCTCACAATTTCTCGACCAAGAAATGATATCACCGACCCTGCTGGCAGATATCATTTCTTGGCAAAGAAATGTTAGGGGGTATCATTTCTTGGCAAAGAAATGCTAGGGGGTATCATTTCTTGGCAAAGAAATGCTGGGGTAGGGGCCCCTACCCCAGCATTTCTTTGCCAAGAAATGATATCACATAGTGTTTCCTGTATAGAATGTGGAACCTATGGATGCCGCAATGACTACCTCGACAAGACTACCTTGCGCCTAAATCGAAATGAGGGAAAGCAAGCTACGGCATGTGGTTGGGAGCAAGAACGTCATATCCACCGGAACGGACCCATGAGGCAATTCACGATTCCACAGAAATGCCACTTAGACTCATGATTTTACAACACCATGAAAGACGAGTAAGCAAATGACAACCGTAAGGACACCGGGCATTCGACGTGGTTATTTTTTCGTATCATGTCACGCAACGCATCACGTATTGCGTATTATGCAAACGTGAGATTCTGTTCATCTTGGGCCGGTCCATTTTCTTCCGTCACGTCGATTGTTTGCAGGAGCAACTGCTTTTCTATTGCGGGGCTACAGCCATTCTCACGGGCTTTTGGGCGTTCTTCGGCAGGCGCACATCACGTGCTCCTGTTCAACCGGTTCAAGATGTTTTGATTGCAAGTATGTGGGGCAGCTTGTGATGTCTCTTTGTACGCATGTGTGGGTTTTCGTGCCCGAACGGCCGGCATTGGCTTATTCATCCCACATGTGCCCCATATCCACCATCCCCTTAAACACTTATCATACCCGGATTCGGCTTGAACCCCGGTTATGTAGCCGACTTGTCTTCAAGATAGGCGATTTGTTCGTTGGTTCGTTCATTCCGTGGCGGCTTGTAATGATCATGAGCTTGCAACCCGACTCTAAAGTGTCGTCAAAAACACCTTGGCACCGCACGAGCCAAAGCACCTCTTGGTTGAGGCCGCCACTTTTCTCTGTGTACGAACCATTGGGTTGAACCTGGCATCTATGAGGACTACATGTTTGCTTACGTATTCCCCACACCTAGCAATCCTTATTGCCAATGTCCTATGGCAAGCAAGTCCACTCCTATGGTCGAGTGACTCGGCCCCGACCTCGTGCATCATGTATCAAACTGTGCACCACTGCCTTGCCTTTGTGTCTCTGACACCTTGGCATGGTTTGTAGACATTATTTGCTGCAAGTAGACGCGGTTTGCTGATTTTAGACTTAGACTGTCTTGCATGCAATACATGCAAAGAGACAACATAAGGAAGGAGGCCGAAGCCCCCCTTCATAAAACGGGCCTGATAATGACGTTCACTCTTGCACATGGCCACCCCGCACACCTTCCCCTCTCCCCCTTCCCGACCACCCCCCCCCAACACGCCCTTACCCCCTCCCACACTCCATGACGATTCGGTTTCCTCTAGAAACAAAAAAACCCAATCTCCACAATTAGCAGACAAGTCTGCTTGTCGCAGATAGTGTCAAAAGAGTACAGAGGCGTCCCCTTGGGGTCCGTTGCTGCAATCGTTAGGCATGAATGCCCTTGTATGTTTGATTGTCTCGGATCCGTATAAGCATTTCCTTGCCAGCCTGCCTCTTCTCGTTGTCGTGGTTTCAACTCTTGTCCTCTTGCTTCTCCAGACGTCAGCCGCCGTACCGCTGGCCTCGCCGCGCTCGTCTCTGCTGGGGCACTGCCGGGTCCTGTAGCCGCTGCACAAAACACTGCTGTGGTCGAGGCTTTGAAGCGACAGCAGAAGGAGGCATCCAGCAGCTCCACGCTGAATCACCTCATTGGGGCTGTGCAGTACTTGAACCGCGCGGCCACTGTGTCCCAGGGAGGGGACTACGCCCGTGCGCGGCAGCTGCTGCGCGGTGGACCTTTGGCCAATTTCCGGACGGACTGCGTGGATGCAGATCGGCTGCTGGGCTATGCGGATTCGGCCTACGGAGTTGACAGTGCCAAAGCGGGGCGTGCGGCGATGGCGGCCCTGGGGGAATTTGATGAGGCGCTGCGGCGGGCGGAACGCGAGGGGGACGCCTCGAAGGTTGGAGCGGCAGGGCAGGGCGCGGTCGTGGCAGCGGAGCGCGTTCGGGATATGCTGGAGACCAGGGAGCAGAGGCTTGGCAAATGACCAGCGCCGACGCATCATGGACAGGCTTTCCGTGGACGGATCTTGTGTCCAAATGTCACCAGCCGGCTCCCTGGTGGGCGAGCGCATTGGGGACATCCCTGCTCCGTCTGCTGCGGGTGCATGATGCTCTCCAGGTGCCAGCACAACGGAACGGGCACTGTGTCATCTGGCATCAATGATTCCAAGGAGCCCCAATCCCGGCGTTTTCCAAGGGGCCCAGTAGACGACACACCCCGGAAGATTGGATGTCAACGTTCAAACCCTCGTGTCCAGCACTGGCTGCTGTGCTTGGCTCACAGGACACACAGGTCCAAATCCGCAACCGAGACCAGCACCAGAGCAGGACACCGAGATTTGGGCACAAGGCGGGATCGTGCTCTTTTGCAGCCATTCTCATGCGCCCAAATCGCCCCCCTGACAGAAAGGTTGCGAAGTGGGACCCCCGGTCCACATGGGCCGTCATTGACACGTGGGCCTACGCGTGGGGACAGCATTGCTCATATTGGCAAAGTATCAACGATTGACGATCAACGATTGAGAGCCCAAATGTTTTCCGAACCAAACAAAAGCAATCTCATCCCTTTTCCTGCCCTTGACCACGTGTGAACCCACAAAAGCATGAAAGCGTCGGCAAACCAAGACAAGCGACGTCAGAGCTGATCTCGTCCGTGGGGTTCAGTCCACTATGCGTGAGTCACATTTTGAGGTGGTTGTTGTTCAATCAAATGTGAACACGATACGTGCTGGCGCCAGAAATCGATGGTTGGTGGCGATTCGCGTGGTTGTGTGCACAGGCAGCCCAAAATCGAGTGCCTGGCACCCCAGGCTCATACCCACGGACTGCGGACTGCCGGGTTGCCAGACTCTGCTCTTACTGGTGACGTTGAAGATAATCTTCTCCGACATTGAAGATAATGCTCAGTTGAACAGTGATGTGGTGCTTGTATGAAGGCCACTTACTGTGGCAATTTATCTCAAGACTTGGATTGGGAGCCCACATCACCTCCTCCTACCTCGCTCCCTCAGATCCCACCCTGCTGTGCTTGGCTTGACGACCACCGAAGAAGGTGCTGAAAAGGACAGAGAGAAAGGGGAGGGGAATGAGGGAGAGGCACGGAAAGTCAGGGAGGGACTGCCCACCACATCCTCAAGGCTGCTCCGTCCAACTAATGCAATGCAGTCAAAAACTTAAAAATACTCGGAGCATTGCAGACCAGGCCATGGATTGCAGACTCTGCAGGGAGAGGGCGCTGGGCCCAGGGATGGTCACCTTGATTGGCGGTGCTAGCTCAGTCGCCAGGTTCAGACTTGCCATGCACACGGCTGGCCTATTTCAGTACAAAACTGCTCTATTTGTGGTTAGTGCACGTCCCCTCCACTCTGAGGAACGTGGGCAGTGATACATGTGGAAAATTTCGATGTCCAACATTAATGGCAAGTTTTACTACTGGTGGCATCCCATTCCAACATGTGTTCAACTACAAATACCAAAGCCACTCAGGTCTGGTACCAGAGTCAGCTCATCCTCACTGCATTTGAAGCTCGCTACCTTGCACGCTTTTGGCCTTTTGAGCAATGTCCGGACCACTTCCATGAACAAACCAAATTAAGCACCACAGTTTAACATATGTCATCATTTGGGGGCATCTAAGATTGTTTTCAAGGGGCAAGGGGCAAGGAGCAAGGGGGGTGCGGGTTGCGTAGCATTTTAGCTTGCAAACCGGTTACCATATTGCTTGCAAAACTCATGATGCGCTCCTTGAAAACCCACATGCAAAATTACCACAAAGCTGCACGCAGCTCAGTGTGCAGTGCTAGGCAATTTGGCCGCAAATTGGCTTGTAATTTGTTGCCTATGCTTGCAATCTGGACCCCACGATTCATGATTGGTGGTATTTGCCTCAAAAGCTCAAGGTTGATGTTTCAGGCAATTCAAATGGAAAATCCTATTAAAACCCGGCCACATTTTAGTGGCATTTGCGGCCCTCCACAGTCACCCCAGCCCCCACCCCCACAACCTTGGTTGCCCAAACCAAGTTGAAGTGGCTACCCTGTGGTGTATCCCCCCAGCTATTGGAGCCATGTCTGCAAATGCCATTGTGGAAATGGGGCACCCATTGGGGTTTTGCTGATGTTTTCGGAGCATGAGCCCGTTCAAGAGGCCCCATATTTAGTCATGTTGCCGAACTCAAGTGTGCTAGAGCAATACACCCCTCCAACAATGGCCCTATTTCTCTGGTTATTTTCTCTTTCGAAAACGTTTCAGGCAACTCTTGGTGTTCGGCCTGTCCCTGGTGTTTTCAGCCCTTTCCTTTGTGTTCTAGGTGGAAGAAGGACATAGCATGAACAATATACATAGTGCACAAGTAGAGTGGTCCAACAACATGTATACTGCATGTTAGATGCGTTGTACTCTTACTTTGGGCAGTGGTTTGCAGGTTGAGGCATTTGTTTTCTCATAGCTAGGGGCTGTGCTTCATGTGCACGAATGGTGCTCTACACAACTTTTTCTTTTGAGAAAATTGATTCTTTTGTTCAACCGCTTTTAGCTGCAACTGTACATGCCCATCTTAGCTGCGGCCCCTCACTGGGCTTAATGACTTGCTTCCAGGCAGATTGTGAGGGCTAAGCTACTGAAGCAACCTTGCACCACAAACTTGTACCATGGCGGGATACTAGTGCTTCAGACATCGTACCCCTACCTAACAACCAAGGGCAAAAAATGTGTGGTTGTCAAACACGCAGCTCAAGTTCTAGATGACACGGAGCCACATGTCAACGGTACTGAAATATAGTGGTCGCAATAAGGCCTAAGCCACAGTGATTACTCGGCTACTCAGCAAATCCATCTGCATGTAGATGAGGCTACAGCGCAGTGCTGCGGGGCAGCCTTTAGGAAAATGCGGGGAGTCCTCAAATTCAACCAGCACCAAAGATGCCATGTGTCCCACATGCTTCGAAAATGGGCACAGCATGTGCGCACCACACGCCGATTGAATCACCATTGCAAAGGGACACACAGTTAGTGCCGTGTCTGGCCTGCATGCTGAAGCATAGTGATGCCCTCCATCGAGGCTTTGGCTCAGTCCCCAGCCCCATAGGCCTAGGGCATCTGCCACCGACCAAGAAATGGTGGTAAGAGCAAGAAGACGGGGAGAGAGGGGGACAAGAGCGCCGTGGACCCATACAGGGAACAATGATTAGAGCCCCAGTGATACACATACAGGATGGTGGGGTTGTCTTCCACATTGGAGAAATTTTCATGGGGGGAGGGGGGGCACTGGATGAAGCAACTGGTTGATCAGAATTGCAGATGTGCAGGAGCAGAGCAACAGAGGGACGGTGGACAATGATGCTGGAAAAGTTCTCTCAAGCTTTTGGGCCATGCAAGGTCCTAAAGTGTGTGTGTCAGGAAGGGCTGTCCTCGGTGCTCAAAAGCGCAGTCTCACAGGCTTGGTCAGCAACAGCGACCCTCTTGGACTGCATTCTAGGAAAGCCCCGAAACCAGTGATGTTGCCACCATAGTGCATCCTGCAGAAGGACTGCGAAGGTGCCAGATGCTGCACACTGTGGCAGCGGCTGCCACTGGTGTCCGCGGAGAATGTGAACGCGTGCAAGTGTATGCCAGCAGAAAGCGCGCACAGTACGCTGGCCTGCACTCACCTCTAACAGACATCTGCAACAATGCACACAAATCTTGTGCACCTGACTAACACGCACATGCTCCATTCAGCTCCGGCGTTGCTCCATTGCAACACACACAAAATACCACCTGCTGCATTCAGCGCTCCTGCACCTCCCATTGAAGTACCTTCTGATAGAGGCAGGCCTGTGCTTAGTTGGGTACGCCCTGCCACCAGGGGCTAGGGGCTGGGTGGGTGAGCGGGTTTGGCGAAGGCAATAAAAGGACAACCCCTTGCCACCTGAACTGGGGCTGGATTCCCCCACCGACTTTGTGCCCCGATTTTGTTCGATTTTTGGGACCCAGTCATTGAAGCAGCTTCCAGGGTGTCAATGCAGGCTGCTTTTAGCTCCTGCAGACCCTCCTGAGACAATCTCCTGATTGGTTGCCCCGATTTCTTTGCAACCCCCCCCCCCCTTTTGGGCATGTCGAAAAAAAGGAAACTTTGTTTACTTCCCGCCCCTTTTTAGTAACACCTCACCCCAGGGCAGCAGCAGCTCTATTGTCACAGCTGACACCAGCCATATTGACGTAGTGGCACACAGCAGTAGTCACACGATCAAACCGAAATTCTGAGGAATCAGGAACCAGACTCTGGTCACCATTCAATGATGAGAAGGGAATACTGTGTGACATATGGTGAGGCAAGTGGGTTTCTCAGGTGCTGGCCAACCCTGATATAAATGCTGGCCATTGCACAGGGGTTTCGCACACGCATAACCACGCACGGCATGCATGCGTGCACCTCGCTTTTCTATTCAACCTCCCACAAGAGGCTGCCCCAGCTTTTTCGCCACAGCACATGCGTAGGCCAATCGTATTGAAAGTGGCTCTGTCTCATGACCAAGTGCAGCCGTTGGAATGCCACACATCGCTTGCGCAGAACGCACTGTACCCATGTGCTGCGTCCCGCCTGCCCTGCACAATGGCGTGCAGCCTCATGCATTTCTGTTGCCCACAGGTCTTTTTTTCTCCCCCTTCATGCTTTAGTGGAACTGGTACAGTTGATAGCAATGGTGATGCAAGTTCGCATAATCTTATTGTGCATGCTCGCCTTCTCGATCCGCATCCCACACGTGAAAGCCGCACAAGGTCTCCATCCTTCCCCATGTATGGAATTCCGTCCTCCCCTTTTTTCGCTTGCTTTGTCTCAACTAATCCAGTTGCACACGGCGATGAATGCCTGCCCTGAACTGCTGTTGCCAAACACCGCCTTGCAGCTTGCCTGGGGACGAGGTTTCACAAGATTGAAAGTACTGAAACGCAGCCGCTTCATCAAAAATGGGGCGGGAATCGCTGCAATACCCCTGCACAGCTAGGAGCTTTTTGCAAAGCTGTGCCTGACTGATCAGGTACAGGCATGCCATCCGACCCTTTGGATTGTGTTCTCAGTCCCTTTCCTCGGTTAGGCTATGGCTCTTTTGAAGAATAGTCAGCTCGGAGGAATGTGATTGAAGGCAGCGTTCACTGCGCAGCAGTGTTGTGGGGCAGTTTTTCAGCACCCTCAGCAGGTCTGCATTTCTGCTGGGTGCATCTGTTGAGACCCCGGGAATCTTTTTCGATTTCAGATCCAGGGTTTCCGTTCTGGACAACCTGCCCCCTCTGCCAGTTTAGAGACAATATTGATCGCCTCCCAGAACGCACATCCAGCATGCGATCACACTGCGTAAGAAGATGAATGTCTAATTCTCGTCTTGCACATGTTACCAGACTGCCTGGTGCATGACTGTTGGCTTGCTTACAAGAAGCATAGTTGCATTTTCAACCTTTTGGCTTCCCAGAAATTTGCCTATAGCGAGTATTCCCCGCAAATTTGCCCCCCCCCCCCATTTTTACATGTGATAATGATGGTGCTGCTGTCATAGCACTTGGCATCTGACCAAGAGGCACCCCCAGGTCAAGCCCCAGGTCGGACATGAGCAGGAACGCATGGCTGTCCTAAGTGCTTGGGTGAGCCAGATGGGATGACCACTTTGAAAAAATTACGCCGGAATTTGGAGATCGCCCGATTCCCCTACTTGCAGCCCAGATCACGTCCCTCTGCATCTTCCCCCTGGTGACCGATGAACCGGTGCTGTGCTGTCTCCATGGTGTGGCTCCTCCTGGCTTGGTGTTTACCGGTGACTGGGAACCACAGCAGTTTTTAGGTCCCAAGCAGCTGGGCCAGAACCGGAGCCCAGTTGAGCATCAGGCTCCTGCAGCCACCACAGACACGCGGTGTAGTGTCGCGCAAGTCGGGCAAGTTCCAACTGCGCAGTGCTGGCTCCGTACGGCACTGACCCAAGAGCAGCCACGCAGCTCAGCATTAAGGCGCACGTAGTCCACGTCCACAGTGCGGTTACCCGCGGTGCTCACCAGTCGCGTTCCTTGTGCCACGCCTGAGCCATCTCTCTGTGTGCATCTCGAGTGTCCCGCAGGAAAACCAAGTTTCATCAAGAACCAGCACCATGCCAGGATCCACTCAGTAATACCAGCTACCTTCACATCCAGAATTTGGTAGGACCACTTGTGTCCAGTGCATGACTCAGTAGGGCTTAGCCCCGTCTGATTAATATGGGATGCTGGACGCCGGCGGCAAATCTGGTCTTGGTCACAGCTTAGTGGCGACCGTGACCTATACCGGGCGGTGGGTGGGTGGGTGGGTGGGTGTGTCAGAGGCCAAAAAAAAGTTGATGTACCTAAAATCGACCTCAAATTTCGGCCCCCTTTGATAAATTTCATTTTTTCCCTGAGGAAAAAAACTTCTGATGTGAGTGGGTGCGTGGTGGGTCAAGCGGAGGAGCCCAGGATGCCATTCCGCCCCTCCACCCCTCGGTAACGGGAGGCTGTGGCCTGCTCTCGCCCTTGTCGGACCCTTTAATGCTTGTCTGTTGCCGGGCCTGTTGTTTGACGCCCCATATGTTTGCAGGCATTTGTCACGTGGAGGATGACACCAACGCCTACAACACAGTCGTCGGCCAGTGTCCCCTACAGCCCACATCCCAGCCAATCAGCGTCGTGCAGTGTTCCGCTTCAGCACTGACGGTGGAGTTCTCCCAGACTTTCAAGTCTACTGCCGTTAGCTGGATCGCTACTGACTGCATCGACCCTGCGGACCCCACCAATCAGAACGCCAATCCTACAGACCCAAGCAATCCTACGTGCAGCGGTTGCTGCTCCAAACGGGAAACCGTAGCATCGAATTCCACATGGCAACGCACTTGCCGTTGCAAAGATGGATACGCCACAGTTGCTATGTACGTCCATGACGGTCAAATCGGCGCGGACTATGGACCGCTTGACGACCCGGTTCCCTCACACTGCAACCCGTCAAGCGATACAGGCCAGAAATGCCGCTTCGTCTACAAGATCTCATGTGAAAATGGTACCATCTGCACCCTCCGCTCCTCAGGGGATATGTAGCCACAATCCATGCTCTGTTGAAGTGTGCACCTATACCGCCGGAGATGGGGAGCTACAATCCGCGTGCTCTTGGAGCGTGGCCACAAAATAGGACAGCGTACCTTGGGGAGTGTGGCTCGAGACTCAGCAGGGGGCATGACACCCTTTTAGAGGGTTCCTTTGAGACAGCACGGCTGATGTAGCCACAATCAGTGTCTAGTCAAAATGCTCAGAGAAGATTGGGACTTCAAGTATACCCCAAAATAGAATTTGACCCTCCCACCCTGGCGCCGTGCCGAGTCGGATGGGTACAGACAAGACGTGCAACATGAGTCCAAGTGCCCACCAAATAACCACTTCCTGGAGAAGGTGCTATCTGCATAGCAGCAGTACCACTGCCATACCCAGTGCTACACATTGGGAGCTGCGATGAGTGTGATGAGTGTATGTTGTAATAGACTTGACGTATTTTTGTTACACACGTTTACCGCAAAAAAATTACACGACGTAACAATTTTTTGTTCCACGCATTTACCGCAAAAAAGATTACACGACCTTACCGCAAACATGTGTAGCCATGCGGCCCATTTTGTGGGCCACCTCTGATTTTGTCTCCCGCTATAAAGCGTTGGGGGCCCCGCAGGCGGCAGCGGTTATGTAGCCACGCGGCCCATTTGTGGGCCACCTCTGATTTTGTCCCCCGCTTTGAAGCGTTGAGGACCCCCAAGGCGGCAGGGGTCATGTAGCCATGCGGCCCATTTGTGGGCCATCTCTGATTTTGTCCCCCGCCATGAAGAGTTGGGGACCCCCAAGGCGGCAGGGGTCATGTAGCCATGCGGCCCATTTGTGGGCCACCTCTGATTTTGTCCCCCACTATGAAGTGGTGGGGATCCCCCAGGTGGCGGGAGTTATGTAGCCATGTGGCCCACTTGTGGGCCACCTCTGATTTTGTCCCCCTCTTCCAAGCGTTGGGGACCCCCCAGGGGGTAGCAGTTATGTAGCCACGCGGCCCATTTGTGGGTCACCTCTGATTTTGTCCGCTGCTCTGAAGCGTTGGGGACCCCCTGGGCGGCAGGGCTTATGTAGCCATGCGGCCCACTTGTGGGCCACATCTGATTTTGTCCCCCTCTTCCAAGCGTTGGGGACCCCTCAGGGGGTAGCGGTTGTGTAGCCACGTGGCCCACCTGTGGGCCACCTCTGATTTTGTCCGCTCTATGAAGCGTTGCGGATCCCCTAAGCGGCAGCTAGTATGTAGCCACCCAGCTCATTTGTGGGTCACCTCTGATTTTGTCCGCTGCTGTGAAGCGTTGTGGACCCCCTAGGCAGCAGCGGTTATGTAGCCGTGCGGCTACATAACCATAATCATTTGTAGGCCACCTCTGATTTCGTCCACCGCTCTGAAACGTTGTGGACCCCATAGGCGGCAGGGCTTATGTAGCCATGCGGCCCATTTGTGGGCCACCTCTGATCTTGTCCCCCGCTATGAAGCGTTGGGGACCCCTTCGGCGACAGGTGTTATTTTGCCATGCGGCCCACTTGTGGGCCACCTCTGATGTTGTCCTCTGCTCTGCAGCGTTGGGGACCCCCAGGCAGCAGGGATCATGTAGCCACGCGGCCCATTTGTGGGTCACCTCTGATTTTGTCCCCCTCTTCCAAGCGTTGGGGACCCCTCAGGCGGCAGCGGTCATGTAAACACACGGCCCACTTGTGGGCCACTTGTGATTTTGAATGCCGCCATGTAGCGTTGGGGACCCCTTCGGCGAAAGGTCTTATTTAGCCATGCGGCCCACTTGTGGGCCACCTCTGATTTTGTCCCCCGCTATGAAGCGTTGGGGACCCCTCATGCGATAGGTCTTATTTAGCCATGCGGCCCAGTTGTGGGCCACCTCTGATTTATCCCCCTCTTCCAAGCGTTGGGGACCCCCAAGGCGTCAGCAGTCATGCAGCCACGCGGCCCACTTGTGGGCCACCTCTGATTTTGTCCCCCTTCCAAGCGTTGGGGACCCCTCAGGGGGTAGCGGTCGTGTAGCCACCCGGCCCACCTGTGGGCCACTTGTGATTTTGTCCGCCGCCATGTAGCGTTGGGGACCACCTAGGCGGCGGGGCTTATGTAGCCATGCGGCCCACTTGTGGGCCCCCTCTGATTTTGTCCCCCTCTTCCAAGTGTTGGGGACCCCCTAGTCGGCAGCGGTCCTGTAAACACGCAGCCCATTTGTGGGCCACCTCTGATTTTGTCCCCCGCTATAAAGCGTTGAGGACCCCGCAGGCAGCCGCGGTTATGTAGCCACGCGGCCCACTTGTGGGCCACTTGTGATTTTGACTGCCGCTTTGAAGTATTGTGGACCCCCTAGGCGGCAGGTCTTATGTAGCCATGCGGCCCATTTGTTAGCCACCTCTGATTTTGTCCTCCTCTTCCAAGCCCCCAGGCGGCAGGGGTTATGTAGCCACGCGGCCCATTTGTGGGCCACCTTTGATTTTGTCCCCCGCTCTGAAGCGTTGAGGACCCCCCAGGCGACAGGTCTTATGTAGCCATGCGGCCCATTTGTTAGCCACCACTGATTTTGTCCCCGGCTATAAAGCGTTGGGGACCACCCAGGCGGCAGCGGTTATGTAGCCACACGGCTCATTTGTGGGCCACCTTTGATTTTGTCCCCCACTCTGAAGCGTTGAGGACCCCCCGGGCGGCAGGGGTCATGTAGCCAGACGGCCCATTTGTGGGCCATCTCTGATTTTGTCCCCTGCTATGAAGCGTTGGGGACCCCCAAGGCGGCAGGGGTCATGTAGCCACGCAGCCCATTTGTGGGCCACCTCTGATTTTGTCCCCTGCTCCGCAGCGTCTCTCTAGCCAGTTGAGGCCCGTTGCCTGGCCCCCTTTTATGCTACTCGGAACGCCTCCATCGTTTCAATTGGTACCCCTATGATGAGGAACGCCTTATCGAGATCCCCTCATCCGAAACCACCGGAAACACTGCTGGAATGGCAAGCTCCCATTGTTACGCATGGGTCTCCGGGAAAACTTCGGAAAAAACATTTTTTGAACAATCTTATTAAGTTCTTGAACTTAGTGGCAAAATACGGGTTACCTCTGTAGGTGGGTTTTTTGCTCATGTAGGTGGGTTTTTTGCTCAGCTTCAAAACCCAGTGGAATTTTTTTTTCATCAAGGAAAATATTAGAAGACAAAATTTTCTCCTGTACTTAGTTTTTTATGTAGTAAAAATTTTGTTCTAGCTAAGTTAAGAAAAACAAAAAAAACATCGTTTCCTCCCCACGGTGGGGACCCTTGAGATGGTGGGGGTTGCGTAGCGACTTCGCCCACATGTGGGCCCCAAAGACGGCAAGGGTTATGTAGGCACAATGTTTTGGCCCCATTTAGGGGACCCCCAAGACGTCAGGGTTTTATCGCCACTTTGCCCACATGTGGACCCCCAAGACGGCTGGGGTTAAGAAGCCACTTTTTAAGTTTCCCGATTAGCCCCCCCCCCCCCCCTCCCCCGAGATGACAGGGTTTATGCAGCCACCTTGCCCACATGTGCCCCCCAAGACGGTAGGGGTTGGGCAACCTCTTTTGATTTTTCTCCCCGCGCCAAGACTTGGGGACCCCTGAGACGGCAGTGATACCCCCGAGACGTCTAGCGTTATGTAGCCACTTTGCCCACATGTGGGCCACCAAGATGGTAGGAATGGAGTAGCAGCTTCTAATATTTTCCCCGTGCTAGGCATTGGGGCCCCCCAAGACGGTAGGGGTTATGTAGGCATTTTGCCCGCATGTGGGCCCCCAAGACAGCGACAGATAAATAGCAGCTTCTGATTTTGTCCCGGCGTCGGGTGCTAGCGACCCCCGAGACGGCTAAGGTTATGTAGGCACTTGCCCACGTGTGGGCCCCCGAGACAGCAGGGTTTAAGTAGCCCCACGCCAAGCCCTAGGGCCCGAGACGGCAGGGGTTATGTAGCCATTTTGCCCACATATGGGCCCTTGAGACGGCAGGGGTTATGTCGCTACTTTTTGGTTTTGTCCTCACGCTGAGCATTGGTATCCCCGAGACTGCAGGGGTTTTGTGTAGCCACTTTGCCCACATGTGGGGCCCCGAGACGGCAGGGGCTCAAGTTGACACTTTTTGATTTTCTCCATGGGCTGAGTGCTAGGGACCACGGGACGGCAAGGGTTTTGTAGCCCGTTTGCCCACATGTGGGCCCCCGAGATAGCGGGAGATATTTAGCCACTTTTTGATTTTGTCCTTGCGCTGAGCACTGGGTTGCCTGAGACGGGAGTGGTTAAGTAGCCACTTTTTGAAACTGTCCCTGCGTTGAGCACTAGGGGACCCTCGAGACGGCAGGGGTTATGTAGCCCTTTTGTCCACACATGGACCCCTAAGATGGCAGGGGTTAAGTAGCCAGTTCTCTCTTTCCCCCTGGTCATGTAGCCACCTTGCCCAATTATGGGCCCCTGAGATGGCAGGGGTTAAGTCGCCCACCTTTGATTTTGTCCCCAGGCTGAGTACTGGGCACCCCCAACACGGCAGGTGTTAGCCACCTTGCCCACATGTGGGCCATTGGGTAACAAATGCAGCCCATGCAGCATATCTCAGCATCGCTGCCAACAGTCTGGAGGGTCCCCTCCACAAAAAAACGAATGAGTCCGGTGCATCAGATGTGTCCAGCCGCTCGCTTTTCACGTTTTCGAGTCTTTTCCACCACCCACACGCCACCTTTGTGGTTCATCCCGTATGCGAGGGTGCAGATCATTTCCCCATGAAATGTTTTTGTTGACAGCCTTTCTTCAATCAAGGCAAATTTGTGGATATGATGCATACCAATTGTAAAGTCGGATCATGCAATCACTTGCAAGCGTTGCTTGAAAGGGATGTCAACAGAGCCATTGTGTCCTTCTAATGTGTCTCTCTTCAGGTGTGTCCACACCCACATCCCCACAATGGGTGTTGCCTTCCCCATTTTCATTTCAGTCCCCATCCCCATCGACATCCACATGGCCAATAATTCCAGGCGTTTGCGCCCACAACAGTAGTACACACCAGCAATTCAGCAACGTCTCCCTCGAGCACTGCTTGGGACAGTGCCTACAAGAAGCAGAGTGCATAGCTGTAGCCTACGGAGAGCATGGGTGCATTTTGTTGAACACGCTGGCGTATGATCCCGGCAACTGCTCTGACATTCATCTTCTGAAAATATCAGTGTTGCCATCATCATCACCGTCCGGATCTATGGACCCAACCAGTTCGCCCCTCACATCACCGTCGCCGGTTGCATCCCCATCCCCATCCCCATTGCAGTCTCCATCACCATTGCAGTCACCATCTCCATCCCCGTCTCCGTTCCCATCCCCATCTCCGTTCCCATCCCCATCTCCGTCTCCATCCGGGTCGCCGATCATTCCAAATGTCTGCACGCACAACAGTAGTACACACCAGCAATTCAACAATGTGTCCCTGGAGTACTGTATAGGACAGTGCCTGCGAGAAGCAGAGTGCATAGCTGTAGCCTACGGAGAGCATGGGTGCATTTTGTTGAACACGCTGGCGTATGATCCCGGCAACTGCTCAGATATTCATCTTCTGAAAATATCAGTGTTGCCATCATCGTCACCGTCCGTATCTATGGACCCAATCAGTTCGCCCCTCACATCACCGTCGCCGGTTGCATCCCCATCCCCATCCCCATTGCAGTCTCCATCACCATTGCAGTCACCATCTCCATCCCCGTCTCCGTTCCCATCCCCATCTCCGTTACCATCCCCATCTCCGTCTCCATCCGGGTCGCCGATCATTCCAAATGTCTGCACGCACAACAGTAGTACACACCAGCAATTCAACAATGTGTCCCTGGAGTACTGTATAGGACAGTGCCTACAAGAAGCAGAGTGCATAGCTGTAGCCTACGGAGAGCATGGGTGCATTTTGTTGAACACGCTGGCGTATGATCCCGGCAACTGCTCAGATATTCATCTTCTGAAAATATCAGTGTTGCCATCATCATCACCGTCCGGATCTATGGACCCAATCAGTTCGCCCCTCACATCACCGTCGCCGGTTGCATCCCCATCCCCATCCCCATTGCAGTCTCCATCACCAATGCGGTCACCATCTCCATCCCCATCTCAGTTCCCATCCCCGTCTCCGTTCCCATCCCCATCTCCGTTCCCATCCCCATCTCCGTCTCCATCCGGGTCGCCGATCATTCCAAATGTCTGCACGCACAACAGTAGTACACACCAGCAATTCAACAATGTGTCCCTGGAGTACTGTATAGGACAGTGCCTACAAGAAGCAGAGTGCATAGCTGTAGCCTACGGAGAGCATGGGTGCATTTTGTTGAACACGCTGGCGTATGATCCCGGCAACTGCTCAGATATTCATCTTCTGAAAATATCAGTGTTGCCATCATCATCACCGTCCGGATCTATGGACCCAATCAGTTCGCCCCTCACATCACCGTCGCCGGTTGCATCCCCATCCCCATCCCCATTGCAGTCTCCATCACCAATGCGGTCACCATCTCCATCCCCATCTCAGTTCCCATCCCCATCTCAGTTCCCATCCCCATCTCCGTTCCCATCCCCATCTCCGTCTCCATCCGGGTCGCCGATCATTCCAAATGTCTGCACGCACAACAGTAGTACACACCAGTATTTCAACAATGTGTCCCTGGAGTACTGTATAGGACAGTGCCTACAAGAAGCAGAGTGCATAGCTGTAGCCTACGGAGAGCATGGGTGCATTTTGTTGAACACGCTGGCGTATGATCCCGGCAACTGCTCAGATATTCATCTTCTGAAAATATCAGTGTTGCCATCATCATCACCGTCCGGATCTATGGACGCAACCAGTTCGCCCCTCACATCACCGTCGCCGGTTGCATCCCCATCCCCATCCCCATTGCAGTCTCCATCACCATTGCAGTCACCATCTCCATCCCCGTCTCCGTTCCCATCCCCATCTCCGTTCCCATCCCCATCTCCGTCTCCATCCGGGTCGCCGATCATTCCAAATGTCTGCACGCACAACAGTAGTACACACCAGCAATTCAACAATGTGTCCCTGGAGTACTGTATAGGACAGTGCCTACAAGAAGCAGAGTGCATAGCTGTAGCCTACGGAGAGCATGGGTGCATTTTGTTGAACACGCTGGCGTATGATCCCGGCAACTGCTCAGATATTCATCTTCTGAAAATATCAGTGTTGCCATCATCATCACCGTCCGGATCTATGGACCCAATCAGTTCGCCCCTCACATCACCGTCGCCGGTTGCATCCCCATCCCCATCCCCATTGCAGTCTCCATCACCATTGCAGTCACCATCTCCAACCCCGTCTCCGTTCCCATCCCCATCTCCGTTACCATCCCCATCTCCGTCTCCATCCGGGTCGCCGATCATTCCAAATGTCTGCACGCACAACAGTAGTACACACCAGCAATTCAACAATGTGTCCCTGGAGTACTGTATAGGAAAGTGCCTACAAGAAGCAGAGTGCATAGCTGTAGCCTACGGAGAGCATGGGTGCATTTTGTTGAACACGCTGGCGTATGATCCCGGCAACTGCTCAGATATTCATCTTCTGAAAATATCAGTGTTGCCATCATCATCACCGTCCGGATCTATGGACCCAATCAGTTCGCCCCTCACATCACCGTCGCCGGTTGCATCCCCATCCCCATCCCCATTGCAGTCTCCATCACCATTGCAGTCACCATCTCCAACCCCGTCTCCGTTCCCATCCCCATCTCCGTTCCCATCCCCATCTCCGTCTCCATCCGGGTCGCCGATCATTCCAAATGTCTGCACGCACAACAGTAGTACACACCAGCAATTCAACAATGTGTCCCTGGAGTACTGTATAGGACAGTGCCTACAAGAAGCAGAGTGCATAGCTGTAGCCTACGGAGAGCATGGGTGCATTTTGTTGAACACGCTGGCGTATGATCCCGGCAACTGCTCAGATATTCATCTTCTGAAAATATCAGTGTTGCCATCATCGTCACCTTCACCATCGAATTCTCCATGCATTGAGGAAATCAATTCGTACCAACAGCTCACCCAGGTCTCGCTGCAGCACTGCGTGACGCAGTGTCTGCAGGCTGAACAGTGTCTCGCTGTCGGCTACAATGGGCAGACATGCTATTTAATGGACAGGCTGGATGACTTGACGAAGAACTGCACTGAGATTCGCATTCTGAAGATCACAGTAACACCATCTCCATCGCCATCGCCATCCCCATCGTTGTCGCCATCACCATCTGCAGCGAGCAGCGCATCCCCAGGGCTGTACCCATCGGCATCGCCGTCCGCAGTACCTCACGCATCCCCATCACCAATGCCATCCTCATCACCCTCACCACTTGCATCACCATCGCCATACCCATCGCCTCCACCGTGCATTGAGGAGATCAACTCATATCGGCATTTGTCGAATGTCACGCTGCAGGACTGCTTGACGCTGTGTTTGCAAGCTGAACGGTGTATAGCTGTGGGGTACAGGCAGCAGACGTGCTATTTGATGGATACAGTGGATGACGTGACCAAGAACTGCACCGAGATTCACATTCTGAAGATCATAGTGAGGCCATCTACATCACCGTCCCCATCCGCATCGCCATCCCCATCTCCAGCCCCACGGACATCACCGTCTGCACGCATCAGCCCTTCTCCATCCCCACGGATGTATCCATCGGCATCACCGTCTGCAATACATCAGGCATCGCCATCGGCGACGCCACTCTCATCACCCTCGCCACACCTATCACCATTGCCATCACCATCGCCATCGCCATGCATTGAGGAAATCAATTCGTACCAACAGCTCACCCAGGTCTCGCTGCAGCACTGCGTGACGCAGTGTCTGCAGGCTGAACAGTGTCTCGCTGTCGGCTACAATGGGCAGACATGCTATTTAATGGACAGGCTGGATGACTTGACGAAGAACTGCACTGAGATTCGCATTCTGAAGATCACAGTAACACCATCTCCATCGCCATCGCCATCCCCATCGTTGTCGCCATCACCATCTGCAGCGAGCAGCGCATCCCCAGGGCTGTACCCATCGGCATCGCCGTCCGCAGTACCTCACGCATCCCCATCACCAATGCCATCCTCATCACCCTCACCACTTGCATCACCATCGCCATACCCATCGCCTCCACCGTGCATTGAGGAGATCAACTCATATCGGCATTTGTCGAATGTCACGCTGCAGGACTGCTTGACGCTGTGTTTGCAAGCTGAACGGTGTATAGCTGTGGGGTACAGGCAGCAGACGTGCTATTTGATGGATACAGTGGATGACGTGACCAAGAACTGCACCGAGATTCACATTCTGAAGATCATAGTGAGGCCATCTACATCACCGTCCCCATCCGCATCGCCATCCCCATCTCCAGCCCCACGGACATCACCATCTGCACGCATCAGCCCTTCTCCATCCCCACGGATGTATCCATCGGCATCACCGTCTGCAATACATCAGGCATCGCCATCGGCGACGCCACTCTCATCACCCTCGCCACACCTATCACCATTGCCATCACCATCGCCATCGCCATGCATTGAGGAAATCAATTCGTACCAACAGCTCACCCAGGTCTCGCTGCAGCACTGCGTGACGCAGTGTCTGCAGGCTGAACAGTGTCTCGCTGTCGGCTACAATGGGCAGACATGCTATTTAATGGACAGGCTGGATGACTTGACGAAGAACTGCACTGAGATTCGCATTCTGAAGATCACAGTAACACCATCTCCATCGCCATCGCCATCCCCATCGTTGTCGCCATCACCATCTGCAGCGAGCAGCGCATCCCCAGGGCTGTACCCATCGGCATCGCCGTCCGCAGTACCTCACGCATCCCCATCACCAATGCCATCCTCATCACCCTCACCACTTGCATCACCATCGCCATACCCATCGCCTCCACCGTGCATTGAGGAGATCAACTCATATCGGCATTTGTCGAATGTCACGCTGCAGGACTGCTTGACGCTGTGTTTGCAAGCTGAACGGTGTATAGCTGTGGGGTACAGGCAGCAGACGTGCTATTTGATGGATACAGTGGATGACGTGACCAAGAACTGCACCGAGATTCACATTCTGAAGATCATAGTGAGGCCATCTACATCACCGTCCCCATCCGCATCGCCATCCCCATCTCCAGCCCCACGGACATCACCATCTGCACGCATCAGCCCTTCTCCATCCCCACGGATGTATCCATCGGCATCACCGTCTGCAATACATCAGGCATCGCCATCGGCGACGCCACTCTCATCACCCTCGCCACACCTATCACCATTGCCATCACCATCGCCATCGCCATGCATTGAGGAAATCAATTCGTACCAACAGCTCACCCAGGTCTCGCTGCAGCACTGCGTGACGCAGTGTCTGCAGGCTGAACAGTGTCTCGCTGTCGGCTACAATGGGCAGACATGCTATTTAATGGACAGGCTGGATGACTTGACGAAGAACTGCACTGAGATTCGCATTCTGAAGATCACAGTAACACCATCTCCATCGCCATCGCCATCCCCATCGTTGTCGCCATCACCATCTGCAGCGAGCAGCGCATCCCCAGGGCTGTACCCATCGGCATCGCCGTCCGCAGTACCTCACGCATCCCCATCACCAATGCCATCCTCATCACCCTCACCACTTGCATCACCATCGCCATACCCATCACCTCCACCATGCATTGAGGAGATCAACTCATATCGGCATTTGTCGAATGTCACGCTGCAGGACTGCTTGACGCTGTGTTTGCAAGCTGAACGGTGTATAGCTGTGGGGTACAGGCAGCAGACGTGCTATTTGATGGATACAGTGGATGACGTGACCAAGAACTGCACCGAGATTCACATTCTGAAGATCATAGTGAGGCCATCTACATCACCGTCCCCATCCGCATCGCCATCCCCATCTCCAGCCCCACGGACATCACCGTCTGCACGCATCAGCCCTTCTCCATCCCCACGGATGTATCCATCGGCATCACCGTCTGCAATACATCAGGCATCGCCATCGGCGACGCCACTCTCATCACCCTCGCCACACCTATCGCCATCGCCATCGCCATGCATTGAGGAAATCAATTCGTACCAACAGCTCACCCAGGTCTCGCTGCAGCACTGCGTGACGCAGTGTCTGCAGGCTGAACAGTGTCTCGCTGTCGGCTACAATGGGCAGACATGCTATTTAATGGACAGGCTGGATGACTTGACGAAGAACTGCACTGAGATTCGCATTCTGAAGATCACAGTAACACCATCTCCATCGCCATCGCCATCCCCATCGTTGTCGCCATCACCATCTGCAGCGAGCAGCGCATCCCCAGGGCTGTACCCATCGGCATCGCCGTCCGCAGTACCTCACGCATCCCCATCACCAATGCCATCCTCATCACCCTCACCACTTGCATCACCATCGCCATACCCATCGCCTCCACCGTGCATTGAGGAGATCAACTCATATCGGCATTTGTCGAATGTCACGCTGCAGGACTGCTTGACGCTGTGTTTGCAAGCTGAACGGTGTATAGCTGTGGGGTACAGGCAGCAGACGTGCTATTTGATGGATACAGTGGATGACGTGACCAAGAACTGCACCGAGATTCACATTCTGAAGATCATAGTGAGGCCATCTACATCACCGTCCCCATCCGCATCGCCATCCCCATCTTCAGCCCCACGGACATCACCATCTGCACGCATCAGCCCTTCTCCATCCCCACGGATGTATCCATCGGCATCACCGTCTGCAATACATCAGGCATCGCCATCGGCGACGCCACTCTCATCACCCTCGCCACACCTATCACCATCGCCATCGCCATCATCATCGCCATCGCCATGCATTGAGGAAATCAATTCGTACCAACAGCTCACCCAGGTCTCGCTGCAGCACTGCGTGACGCAGTGTCTGCAGGCTGAACAGTGTCTCGCTGTCGGCTACAATGGGCAGACATGCTATTTAATGGACAGGCTGGATGACTTGACGAAGAACTGCACTGAGATTCGCATTCTGAAGATCACAGTAACACCATCTCCATCGCCATCGCCATCCCCATCATTGTCGCCATCACCATCTGCAGCGAGCAGCGCATCCCCAGGGCTGTACCCATCGGCATCGCCGTCCGCAGTACCTCACGCATCCCCATCACCAATGCCATCCTCATCACCCTCACCACTTGCATCACCATCGCCATACCCATCGCCTCCACCATGCATTGAGGAGATCAACTCATATCGGCATTTGTCGAATGTCACGCTGCAGGACTGCTTGACGCTGTGTTTGCAAGCTGAACGGTGTATAGCTGTGGGGTACAGGCAGCAGACGTGCTATTTGATGGATACAGTGGATGACGTGACCAAGAACTGCACCGAGATTCACATTCTGAAGATCATAGTGAGGCCATCTACATCACCGTCCCCATCCGCATCGCCATCCCCATCTCCAGCCCCACGGACATCACCATCTGCACGCATCAGCCCTTCTCCATCCCCACGGATGTATCCATCGGCATCACCGTCTGCAATACATCAGGCATCGCCATCGGCGACGCCACTCTCATCACCCTCGCCACACCTATCACCATCGCCATCGCCATGCATTGAGGAAATCAATTCGTACCAACAGCTCACCCAGGTCTCGCTGCAGCACTGCGTGACGCAGTGTCTGCAGGCTGAACAGTGTCTCGCTGTCGGCTACAATGGGCAGACATGCTATTTAATGGACAGGCTGGATGACTTGACGAAGAACTGCACTGAGATTCGCATTCTGAAGATCACAGTAACACCATCTCCATCGCCATCGCCATCCCCATCGTTGTCGCCATCACCATCTGCAGCGAGCAGCGCATCCCCAGGGCTGTACCCATCGGCATCGCCGTCCGCAGTACCTCACGCATCCCCATCACCAATGCCATCCTCATCACCCTCACCACTTGCATCACCATCGCCATACCCATCGCCTCCACCGTGCATTGAGGAGATCAACTCATATCGGCATTTGTCGAATGTCACGCTGCAGGACTGCTTGACGCTGTGTTTGCAAGCTGAACGGTGTATAGCTGTGGGGTACAGGCAGCAGACGTGCTATTTGATGGATACAGTGGATGACGTGACCAAGAACTGCACCGAGATTCACATTCTGAAGATCATAGTGAGGCCATCTACATCACCGTCCCCATCCGCATCGCCATCCCCATCTCCAGCCCCACGGACATCACCGTCTGCACGCATCAGCCCTTCTCCATCCCCACGGATGTATCCATCGGCATCACCGTCTGCAATACATCAGGCATCGCCATCGGCGACGCCACTCTCATCACCCTCGCCACACCTATCACCATTGCCATCGCCATCGCCATCGCCATGCATTGAGGAAATCAATTCGTACCAACAGCTCACCCAGGTCTCGCTGCAGCACTGCGTGACGCAGTGTCTGCAGGCTGAACAGTGTCTCGCTGTCGGCTACAATGGGCAGACATGCTATTTAATGGACAGGCTGGATGACTTGACGAAGAACTGCACTGAGATTCGCATTCTGAAGATCACAGTAACACCATCTCCATCGCCATCGCCATCCCCATCGTTGTCGCCATCACCATCTGCAGCGAGCAGCGCATCCCCAGGGCTGTACCCATCGGCATCGCCGTCCGCAGTACCTCACGCATCCCCATCACCAATGCCATCCTCATCACCCTCACCACTTGCATCACCATCGCCATACCCATCGCCTCCACCATGCATTGAGGAGATCAACTCATATCGGCATTTGTCGAATGTCACGCTGCAGGACTGCTTGACGCTGTGTTTGCAAGCTGAACGGTGTATAGCTGTGGGGTACAGGCAGCAGACGTGCTATTTGATGGATACAGTGGATGACGTGACCAAGAACTGCACCGAGATTCACATTCTGAAGATCATAGTGAGGCCATCTACATCACCGTCCCCATCCGCATCGCCATCCCCATCTCCAGCCCCACGGACATCACCGTCTGCACGCATCAGCCCTTCTCCATCCCCACGGATGTATCCATCGGCATCACCGTCTGCAATACATCAGGCATCGCCATCGGCGACGCCACTCTCATCACCCTCGCCACACCTATCGCCATCGCCATCACCATCGCCATCGCCATGCATTGAGGAAATCAATTCGTACCAACAGCTCACCCAGGTCTCGCTGCAGCACTGCGTGACGCAGTGTCTGCAGGCTGAACAGTGTCTCGCTGTCGGCTACAATGGGCAGACATGCTATTTAATGGACAGGCTGGATGACTTGACGAAGAACTGCACTGAGATTCGCATTCTGAAGATCACAGTAACACCATCTCCATCGCCATCGCCATCCCCATCGTTGTCGCCATCACCATCTGCAGCGAGCAGCGCATCCCCAGGGCTGTACCCATCGGCATCGCCGTCCGCAGTACCTCACGCATCCCCATCACCAATGCCATCCTCATCACCCTCACCACTTGCATCACCATCGCCATACCCATCGCCTCCACCGTGCATTGAGGAGATCAACTCATATCGGCATTTGTCGAATGTCACGCTGCAGGACTGCTTGACGCTGTGTTTGCAAGCTGAACGGTGTATAGCTGTGGGGTACAGGCAGCAGACGTGCTATTTGATGGATACAGTGGATGACGTGACCAAGAACTGCACCGAGATTCACATTCTGAAGATCATAGTGAGGCCATCTACATCACCGTCCCCATCCGCATCGCCATCCCCATCTCCAGCCCCACGGACATCACCGTCTGCACGCATCAGCCCTTCTCCATCCCCACGGATGTATCCATCGGCATCACCGTCTGCAATACATCAGGCATCGCCATCGGCGACGCCACTCTCATCACCCTCGCCACACCTATCACCATCGCCATCGCCATCGCCATCGCCATGCATTGAGGAAATCAATTCGTACCAACAGCTCACCCAGGTCTCGCTGCAGCACTGCGTGACGCAGTGTCTGCAGGCTGAACAGTGTCTCGCTGTCGGCTACAATGGGCAGACATGCTATTTAATGGACAGGCTGGATGACTTGACGAAGAACTGCACTGAGATTCGCATTCTGAAGATCACAGTAACACCATCTCCATCGCCATCGCCATCCCCATCGTTGTCGCCATCACCATCTGCAGCGAGCAGCGCATCCCCAGGGCTGTACCCATCGGCATCGCCGTCCGCAGTACCTCACGCATCCCCATCACCAATGCCATCCTCATCACCCTCACCACTTGCATCACCATCGCCATACCCATCGCCTCCACCATGCATTGAGGAGATCAACTCATATCGGCATTTGTCGAATGTCACGCTGCAGGACTGCTTGACGCTGTGTTTGCAAGCTGAACGGTGTATAGCTGTGGGGTACAGGCAGCAGACGTGCTATTTGATGGATACAGTGGATGACGTGACCAAGAACTGCACCGAGATTCACATTCTGAAGATCATAGTGAGGCCATCTACATCACCGTCCCCATCCGCATCGCCATCCCCATCTCCAGCCCCACGGACATCACCATCTGCACGCATCAGCCCTTCTCCATCCCCACGGATGTATCCATCGGCATCACCGTCTGCAATACATCAGGCATCGCCATCGGCGACGCCACTCTCATCACCCTCGCCACACCTATCACCATCGCCATCGCCATCGCCATCGCCATGCATTGAGGAAATCAATTCGTACCAACAGCTCACCCAGGTCTCGCTGCAGCACTGCGTGACGCAGTGTCTGCAGGCTGAACAGTGTCTCGCTGTCGGCTACAATGGGCAGACATGCTATTTAATGGACAGGCTGGATGACTTGACGAAGAACTGCACTGAGATTCGCATTCTGAAGATCACAGTAACACCATCTCCATCGCCATCGCCATCCCCATCGTTGTCGCCATCACCATCTGCAGCGAGCAGCGCATCCCCAGGGCTGTACCCATCGGCATCGCCGTCCGCAGTACCTCACGCATCCCCATCACCAATGCCATCCTCATCACCCTCACCACTTGCATCACCATCGCCATACCCATCGCCTCCACCGTGCATTGAGGAGATCAACTCATATCGGCATTTGTCGAATGTCACGCTGCAGGACTGCTTGACGCTGTGTTTGCAAGCTGAACGGTGTATAGCTGTGGGGTACAGGCAGCAGACGTGCTATTTGATGGATACAGTGGATGACGTGACCAAGAACTGCACCGAGATTCACATTCTGAAGATCATAGTGAGGCCATCTACATCACCGTCCCCATCCGCATCGCCATCCCCATCTCCAGCCCCACGGACATCACCATCTGCACGCATCAGCCCTTCTCCATCCCCACGGATGTATCCATCGGCATCACCGTCTGCAATACATCAGGCATCGCCATCGGCGACGCCACTCTCATCACCCTCGCCACACCTATCGCCATCGCCATCATCATCGCCATCGCCATGCATTGAGGAAATCAATTCGTACCAACAGCTCACCCAGGTCTCGCTGCAGCACTGCGTGACGCAGTGTCTGCAGGCTGAACAGTGTCTCGCTGTCGGCTACAATGGGCAGACATGCTATTTAATGGACAGGCTGGATGACTTGACGAAGAACTGCACTGAGATTCGCATTCTGAAGATCACAGTAACACCATCTCCATCGCCATCGCCATCCCCATCGTTGTCGCCATCACCATCTGCAGCGAGCAGCGCATCCCCAGGGCTGTACCCATCGGCATCGCCGTCCGCAGTACCTCACGCATCCCCATCACCAATGCCATCCTCATCACCCTCACCACTTGCATCACCATCGCCATACCCATCGCCTCCACCGTGCATTGAGGAGATCAACTCATATCGGCATTTGTCGAATGTCACGCTGCAGGACTGCTTGACGCTGTGTTTGCAAGCTGAACGGTGTATAGCTGTGGGGTACAGGCAGCAGACGTGCTATTTGATGGATACAGTGGATGACGTGACCAAGAACTGCACCGAGATTCACATTCTGAAGATCATAGTGAGGCCATCTACATCACCGTCCCCATCCGCATCGCCATCCCCATCTCCAGCCCCACGGACATCACCGTCTGCACGCATCAGCCCTTCTCCATCCCCACGGATGTATCCATCGGCATCACCGTCTGCAATACATCAGGCATCGCCATCGGCGACGCCACTGTCATCACCCTCGCCACACCTATCACCATCGCCATCGCCATCGCCATCGCCATGCATTGAGGAAATCAATTCGTACCAACAGCTCACCCAGGTCTCGCTGCAGCACTGCGTGACGCAGTGTCTGCAGGCTGAACAGTGTCTCGCTGTCGGCTACAATGGGCAGACATGCTATTTAATGGACAGGCTGGATGACTTGACGAAGAACTGCACTGAGATTCGCATTCTGAAGATCACAGTAACACCATCTCCATCGCCATCGCCATCCCCATCGTTGTCGCCATCACCATCTGCAGCGAGCAGCGCATCCCCAGGGCTGTACCCATCGGCATCGCCGTCCGCAGTACCTCACGCATCCCCATCACCAATGCCATCC
The DNA here is from genome assembly GCA_964036045.1 of Eutreptiella sp. 'Long Island Sound 2002'. Taxonomy (NCBI): domain Eukaryota; phylum Euglenozoa; class Euglenophyceae; order Eutreptiales; family Eutreptiaceae; genus Eutreptiella; species Eutreptiella sp. 'Long Island Sound 2002'. Next base: position 6,244,039 of record OZ038387.1, on the reverse strand, counting down.
TCATCACCCTCACCACTTGCATCACCATCGCCATACCCATCGCCTCCACCATGCATTGAGGAGATCAACTCATATCGGCATTTGTCGAATGTCACGCTGCAGGACTGCTTGACGCTGTGTTTGCAAGCTGAACGGTGTATAGCTGTGGGGTACAGGCAGCAGACGTGCTATTTGATGGATACAGTGGATGACGTGACCAAGAACTGCACCGAGATTCACATTCTGAAGATCATAGTGAGGCCATCTACATCACCGTCCCCATCCGCATCGCCATCCCCATCTCCAGCCCCACGGACATCACCATCTGCACGCATCAGCCCTTCTCCATCCCCACGGATGTATCCATCGGCATCACCGTCTGCAATACATCAGGCATCGCCATCGGCGACGCCACTCTCATCACCCTCGCCACAACTATCGCCATCGCCATCACCATCGCCATCGCCATGCATTGAGGAAATCAATTCGTACCAACAGCTCACCCAGGTCTCGCTGCAGCACTGCGTGACGCAGTGTCTGCAGGCTGAACAGTGTCTCGCTGTCGGCTACAATGGGCAGACATGCTATTTAATGGACAGGCTGGATGACTTGACGAAGAACTGCACTGAGATTCGCATTCTGAAGATCACAGTAACACCATCTCCATCGCCATCGCCATCCCCATCGTTGTCGCCATCACCATCTGCAGCGAGCAGCGCATCCCCAGGGCTGTACCCATCGGCATCGCCATCCGCAGTACCTCACGCATCCCCATCACCAATGCCATCCTCGTCACCCTCGCCACTTGCATCACCATCGCCATACCCATCGCCTCCACCGTGCATTGAGGAGATCAACTCATATCGGCATTTGTCGAATGTCACGCTGCAGGACTGCTTGACGCTGTGTTTGCAAGCTGAACGGTGTATAGCTGTGGGGTACAGACAGCAGACGTGCTATTTGATGGATACAGTGGATGACGTGACCAAGAACTGCACCGAGATTCACATTCTGAAGATCATAGTGAGGCCATCTACATCACCGTCCCCATCCGCATCGCCATCCCCATCTCCAGCCCCACGGACATCACCGTCTGCACGCATCAGCCCTTCTCCATCCCCACGGATGTATCCATCGGCATCACCGTCTGCAATACATCAGGCATCGCCATCGGCGACGCCACTCTCATCACCCTCGCCACACCTATCACCATCGCCATCGCCATCATCATCGCCATCGCCATGCATTGAGGAAATCAATTCGTACCAACAGCTCACCCAGGTCTCGCTGCAGCACTGCGTGACGCAGTGTCTGCAGGCTGAACAGTGTCTCGCTGTCGGCTACAATGGGCAGACATGCTATTTAATGGACAGGCTGGATGACTTGACGAAGAACTGCACTGAGATTCGCATTCTGAAGATCACAGTAACACCATCTCCATCGCCATCGCCATCCCCATCATTGTCGCCATCACCATCTGCAGCGAGCAGCGCATCCCCAGGGCTGTACCCATCGGCATCGCCGTCCGCAGTACCTCACGCATCCCCATCACCAATGCCATCCTCATCACCCTCACCACTTGCATCACCATCGCCATACCCATCGCCTCCACCGTGCATTGAGGAGATCAACTCATATCGGCATTTGTCGAATGTCACGCTGCAGGACTGCTTGACGCTGTGTTTGCAAGCTGAACGGTGTATAGCTGTGGGGTACAGGCAGCAGACGTGCTATTTGATGGATACAGTGGATGACGTGACCAAGAACTGCACCGAGATTCACATTCTGAAGATCATAGTGAGGCCATCTACATCACCGTCCCCATCCGCATCGCCATCCCCATCTCCAGCCCCACGGACATCACCGTCTGCACGCATCAGCCCTTCTCCATCCCCACGGATGTATCCATCGGCATCACCGTCTGCAATACATCAGGCATCGCCATCGGCGACGCCACTCTCATCACCCTCGCCACACCTATCACCATTGCCATCGCCATCGCCATCGCCATGCATTGAGGAAATCAATTCGTACCAACAGCTCACCCAGGTCTCGCTGCAGCACTGCGTGACGCAGTGTCTGCAGGCTGAACAGTGTCTCGCTGTCGGCTACAATGGGCAGACATGCTATTTAATGGACAGGCTGGATGACTTGACGAAGAACTGCACTGAGATTCGCATTCTGAAGATCACAGTAACACCATCTCCATCGCCATCGCCATCCCCATCGTTGTCGCCATCACCATCTGCAGCGAGCAGCGCATCCCCAGGGCTGTACCCATCGGCATCGCCGTCCGCAGTACCTCACGCATCCCCATCACCAATGCCATCCTCATCACCCTCACCACTTGCATCACCATCGCCATACCCATCGCCTCCACCGTGCATTGAGGAGATCAACTCATATCGGCATTTGTCGAATGTCACGCTGCAGGACTGCTTGACGCTGTGTTTGCAAGCTGAACGGTGTATAGCTGTGGGGTACAGGCAGCAGACGTGCTATTTGATGGATACAGTGGATGACGTGACCAAGAACTGCACCGAGATTCACATTCTGAAGATCATAGTGAGGCCATCTACATCACCGTCCCCATCCGCATCGCCATCCCCATCTCCAGCCCCACGGACATCACCGTCTGCACGCATCAGCCCTTCTCCATCCCCACGGATGTATCCATCGGCATCACCGTCTGCAATACATCAGGCATCGCCATCGGCGACGCCACTCTCATCACCCTCGCCACACCTATCACCATTGCCATCGCCATCGCCATCGCCATGCATTGAGGAAATCAATTCGTACCAACAGCTCACCCAGGTCTCGCTGCAGCACTGCGTGACGCAGTGTCTGCAGGCTGAACAGTGTCTCGCTGTCGGCTACAATGGGCAGACATGCTATTTAATGGACAGGCTGGATGACTTGACGAAGAACTGCACTGAGATTCGCATTCTGAAGATCACAGTAACACCATCTCCATCGCCATCGCCATCCCCATCGTTGTCGCCATCACCATCTGCAGCGAGCAGCGCATCCCCAGGGCTGTACCCATCGGCATCGCCGTCCGCAGTACCTCACGCATCCCCATCACCAATGCCATCCTCATCACCCTCGCCACTTGCATCACCATCGCCATACCCATCGCCTCCACCGTGCATTGAGGAGATCAACTCATATCGGCATTTGTCGAATGTCACGCTGCAGGACTGCTTGACGCTGTGTTTGCAAGCTGAACGGTGTATAGCTGTGGGGTACAGGCAGCAGACGTGCTATTTGATGGATACAGTGGATGACGTGACCAAGAACTGCACCGAGATTCACATTCTGAAGATCATAGTGAGGCCATCTACATCACCGTCCCCATCCACACCTCCATCCAATATCACATCTCCATCTGTGTCCACACCACCATCGACGTCGCCATCCACGTTCAACTCACCATCTGCACTGGCATCTACATCCACATCTCCATCCACTCTTACATCTCCAGCCACATCCTCAGCTCCATCGACATCCCCATCAACTTTCACCTCGCCACCACCATTGGCATCTTCATCCACCCTCAACTCGCCATCCACATTGGCATCTACATCTGCATCCACCCTCGCATCCCCATCTGTACCGACATCACTGTCCACATCGCCATCTACTTTCAACTCACCATCTGCACTGGCATCTGCATCCACACCCCCGTCCACCTTGACGTCTCCATCCACCTTCAACTCGCCATCCACATTGGCATCTACATCTGCATCTACCCTCACATCCCCATCTGTACCGACATCACTGTCCACATCGCCATCTACTTTCAACTCACCATCTGCACTGGCATCTGCATCCACACCCCCGTCCACCTTGACGTCTCCATCCACCTTCAACTCGCCATCCACATTGGCATCTACATCTGCATCCACCCTCACATCCCCATCTGTACCGACATCACTGTCCACATCGCCATCTACTTTCGACTCACCATCTGCATTGGCATCTGCATCCACTCCCCCGTCCACCTTGACGTCTCCATCCGCCTTCAATTCGCCATCGGCATTGGCATCTACATCTGCATCCACCCTCACATCCCCATCTGTACCGACATCACTGTCCACATCGCCATCTACTTTCGACTCACCATCTGCATTGGCAGCTGCATCCACACCCCCGTCCACCTTGACGTCGCCATCAACCTTCAACTCGCCATCCACATTGGCATCTACATCTGCATCCACCCTCGCATCCCCATCTGTACCGACATCACTGTCCACATCGCCATCTACTTTCAACTCACCATCTGCACTGGCATCTGCATCCACACCCCCGTCCACCTTGACGTCTCCATCCACCTTCAACTCGCCATCCACATTGGCATCTACATCTGCATCTACCCTCACATCCCCATCTGTACCGACATCACTGTCCACATCGCCATCTACTTTCAACTCACCATCTGCACTGGCATCTGCATCCACACCCCCGTCCACCTTGACGTCTCCATCCACCTTCAACTCGCCATCCACATTGGCATCTACATCTGCATCCACCCTCACATCCCCATCTGTACCGACATCACTGTCCACATCGCCATCTACTTTCGACTCACCATCTGCATTGGCATCTGCATCCACTCCCCCGTCCACCTTGACGTCTCCATCCGCCTTCAATTCGCCATCGGCATTGGCATCTACATCTGCATCCACCCTCACATCCCCATCTGTACCGACATCACTGTCCACATCGCCATCTACTTTCAACTCACCATCTGCATTGGCATCTGCATCCACACCCCCGTCCACCTTGACGTCTCCATCCACCTTCAACTCGCCATCCACATTGGCATCTACATCTGCATCCACCCTCGCATCCCCATCTGTACCGACATCACTGTCCACATCGCCATCTACTTTCAACTCACCATCTGCACTGGCATCTGCATCCACACCCCCGTCCACCTTGACGTCTCCATCCACCTTCAACTCGCCATCCACATTGGCATCTACATCTGCATCTACCCTCACATCCCCATCTGTACCGACATCACTGTCCACATCGCCATCTACTTTCAACTCACCATCTGCATTGGCATCTGCATCCACACCCCCGTCCACCTTGACGTCTCCATCCACCTTCAACTCGCCATCCACATTGGCATCCACATCTGCATCCACCCTCGCATCCCCATCTGTACCGACATCACTGTCCACATCGCCATCTACTTTGAACTCACCATCTGCACTGGCATCTGCATCCACACCCCCGTCCACCTTGACGTCTCCATCCACCGTCAACTCGCCATCCACATTGGCATCTACATCTGCATCCACCCTCGCATCCCCATCTGTACCGACATCACTGTCCACATCGCCATCTACTTTCGACTCACCATCTGCATTGGCATCTGCATCCACACCCCCGTCCACCTTGACGTCTCCATCCACCTTCAACTCGCCATCCACATTGGCATCTACATCTGCATCTACCCTCGCATCCCCATCTGTACCGACATCACTGTCCACATCGCCATCTACTTTCGACTCACCATCTGCACTGGCATCTGCATCCACACCCCCGTCCACCTTGACGTCTCCATCCACCTTCAACTCGCCATCCACATTGGCATCTACATCTGCATCCACCCTCGCATCCCCATCTGTACCGACATCACTGTCCACATCGCCATCTACTTTCGACTCACCATCTGCATTGGCATCTGCATCCACACCCCCGTCCACCTTGACGTCTCCATCCACCTTCAACTCGCCATCCACATTGGCATCTACATCTGCATCTACCCTCGCATCCCCATCTGTACCGACATCACTGTCCACATCGCCATCTACTTTCGACTCACCATCTGCACTGGCATCTGCATCCACACCCCCGTCCACCTTGACGTCTCCATCCACCTTCAATTCGCCATCCACATTGGCATCTACATCTGCATCCACCCTCACATCCCCATCTGTACCGACATCACTGTCCACATCGCCATCTACTTTGAACTCACCATCTGCATTGGCATCTGCATCCACACCCCCGTCCACCTTGACGTCTCCATCCACCTTCAACTCGCCATCCACATTGGCATCTACATCTGCATCTACCCTCACATCCCCATCTGTACCGACATCACTGTCCACATCGCCATCTACTTTCGACTCACCATCTGCACTGGCATCTGCATCCACACCCCCGTCCACCTTGACGTCTCCATCCACCTTCAACTCGCCATCCACATTGGCATCTACATCTGCATCTACCCTCACATCCCCATCTGTACCGACATCACTGTCCACATCGCCATCTACTTTCGACTCACCATCTGCACTGGCATCTGCATCCACACCCCCGTCCACCTTGACGTCTCCATCCACCTTCAACTCGCCATCCACATTGGCATCTACATCTGCATCTACCCTCACATCCCCATCTGTACCGACATCACTGTCCACATCGCCATCTACTTTCGACTCACCATCTGCACTGGCATCTGCATCCACACCCCCGTCCACCTTGACGTCTCCATCCACCTTCAACTCGCCATCCACATTGGCATCTACATCTGCATCCACCCTCGCATCCCCATCTGTACCGACATCACTGTCCACATCGCCATCTACTTTCGACTCACCATCTGCATTGGCATCTGCATCCACACCCCCGTCCACCTTGACGTCTCCATCCACCTTCAACTCGCCATCCACATTGGCATCTACATCTGCATCTACCCTCACATCCCCATCTGTACCGACATCACTGTCCACATCGCCATCTACTTTCGACTCACCATCTGCACTGGCATCTGCATCCACACCCCCGTCCACCTTGACGTCTCCATCCACCTTCAACTCGCCATCCACATTGGCATCTACATCTGCATCTACCCTCACATCCCCATCTGTACCGACATCACTGTCCACATCGCCATCTACTTTCGACTCACCATCTGCACTGGCATCTGCATCCACACCCCCGTCCACCTTGACGTCTCCATCCACCTTCAACTCGCCATCCACATTGGCATCTACATCTGCATCTACCCTCACATCCCCATCTGTACCGACATCACTGTCCACATCGCCATCTACTTTCGACTCACCATCTGCACTGGCATCTGCATCCACACCCCCGTCCACCTTGACGTCTCCATCCACCTTCAACTCGCCATCCACATTGGCATCTACATCTGCATCCACCCTCGCATCCCCATCTGTACCGACATCACTGTCCACATCGCCATCTACTTTCGACTCACCATCTGCATTGGCATCTGCATCCACACCCCCGTCCACCTTGACGTCTCCATCCACCTTCAACTCGCCATCCACATTGGCATCTACATCTGCATCTACCCTCGCATCCCCATCTGTACCGACATCACTGTCCACATCGCCATCTACTTTCGACTCACCATCTGCACTGGCATCTGCATCCACACCCCCGTCCACCTTGACGTCTCCATCCACCTTCAACTCGCCATCCACATTGGCATCTACATCTGCATCTACCCTCACATCCCCATCTGTACCGACATCACTGTCCACATCGCCATCTACTTTCGACTCACCATCTGCACTGGCATCTGCATCCACACCCCCGTCCACCTTGACGTCTCCATCCACCTTCAACTCGCCATCCACATTGGCATCTACATCTGCATCTACCCTCACATCCCCATCTGTACCGACATCACTGTCCACATCGCCATCTACTTTCGACTCACCATCTGCACTGGCATCTGCATCCACACCCCCGTCCACCTTGACGTCTCCATCCACCTTCAACTCGCCATCCACATTGGCATCTACATCTGCATCCACCCTCGCATCCCCATCTGTACCGACATCACTGTCCACATCGCCATCTACTTTCGACTCACCATCTGCATTGGCATCTGCATCCACACCCCCGTCCACCTTGACGTCTCCATCCACCTTCAACTCGCCATCCACATTGGCATCTACATCTGCATCTACCCTCGCATCCCCATCTGTACCGACATCACTGTCCACATCGCCATCTACTTTCGACTCACCATCTGCACTGGCATCTGCATCCACACCCCCGTCCACCTTGACGTCTCCATCCACCTTCAACTCGCCATCCACATTGGCATCTACATCTGCATCCACCCTCACATCCCCATCTGTACCGACATCACTGTCCACATCGCCATCTACTTTCGACTCACCATCTGCACTGGCATCTGCATCCACACCCCCGTCCACCTTGACGTCTCCATCCACCTTCAACTCGCCATCCACATTGGCATCTACATCTGCATCCACCCTCGCATCCCCATCTGTACCGACATCACTGTCCACATCGCCATCTACTTTCGACTCACCATCTGCACTGGCATCTGCATCCACACCCCCGTCCACCTTGACGTCTCCATCCACCTTCAACTCGCCATCCACATTGGCATCTACATCTGCATCTACCCTCGCATCCCCATCTGTACCGACATCACTGTCCACATCGCCATCTACTTTCGACTCACCATCTGCACTGGCATCTGCATCCACACCCCCGTCCACCTTGACGTCTCCATCCACCTTCAACTCGCCATCCACATTGGCATCTACATCTGCATCCACCCTCACATCCCCATCTGTACCGACATCACTGTCCACATCGCCATCTACTTTCGACTCACCATCTGCACTGGCATCTGCATCCACACCCCCGTCCACCTTGACGTCTCCATCCACCTTCAACTTGCCATCCACATTGGCATCTACATCTGCATCCACCCTCGCATCCCCATCTGTACCGACATCACTGTCCACATCGCCATCTACTTTCGACTCACCATCTGCACTGGCATCTGCATCCACACCCCCGTCCACCTTGACGTCTCCATCCACCTTCAACTCGCCATCCACATTGGCATCTACATCTGCATCTACCCTCGCATCCCCATCTGTACCGACATCACTGTCCACATCGCCATCTACTTTCGACTCACCATCTGCATTGGCATCTGCATCCACACCCCCGTCCACCTTGACGTCGCCATCCACCTTCAACTCGCCATCCACATTGGCATCTACATCTGCATCCACCCTCACATCCCCATCTGTACCGACATCACTGTCCACATCGCCATCTACTTTCGACTCACCATCTGCATTGGCATCTGCATCCACACCCCCGTCCACCTTGACGTCTCCATCCGCCTTCAATTCGCCATCCACATTGGCATCTACATCTGCATCCACCCTCACATCCCCATCTGTACCGACATCACTGTCCACATCGCCATCTACTTTCAACTCACCATCTGCACTGGCATCTGCATCCACACCCCCGTCCACCTTGACGTCTCCATCCACCTTCAATTCGCCATCGGCATTGGCATCTACATCTGCATCCACCCTCACATCCCCATCTGTACCGACATCACTGTCCACATCGCCATCTACTTTGAACTCACCATCTGCACTGGCATCTGCATCCACACCCCCGTCCACCTTGACGTCTCCATCCACCTTCAACTCGCCATCCACATTGGCATCTACATCTGCATCCACCCTCGCATCCCCATCTGTACCGACATCACTGTCCACATCGCCATCTACTTTGAACTCACCATCTGCACTGGCATCTGCATCCACACCCCCGTCCACCTTGACGTCTCCATCCACCTTCAACTCGCCATCCACATTGGCATCTACATCTGCATCTACCCTCACATCCCCATCTGTACGGACATCACTGTCCACATCGCCATCTACTTTCGACTCACCATCTGCACTGGCATCTGCATCCACACCCCCGTCCACCTTGACGTCTCCATCCACCTTCAACTCGCCATCCACATTGGCATCTACATCTGCATCCACCCTCACATCCCCATCTGTACCGACATCACTGTCCACATCGCCATCTACTTTCAACTCACCATCTGCATTGGCATCTGCATCCACACCCCCGTCCACCTTGACGTCTCCATCCACCTTCAACTCGCCATCCACATTGGCATCTACATCTGCATCCACCCTCACATCCCCATCTGTACCGACATCACTGTCCACATCGCCATCTACTTTCGACTCACCATCTGCATTGGCATCTGCATCCACACCCCCGTCCACCTTGACGTCGCCATCCACCTTCAACTCGCCATCCACATTGGCATCTACATCTGCATCCACCCTCACATCCCCATCTGTACCGACATCACTGTCCACATCGCCATCTACTTTGAACTCACCATCTGCATTGGCATCTGCATCCACACCCCCGTCCACCTTGACGTCTCCATCCACCTTCAACTCGCCATCCACATTGGCATCTACATCTGCATCTACCCTCGCATCCCCATCTGTACCGACATCACTGTCCACATCGCCATCTACTTTGAACTCACCATCTGCACTGGCATCTGCATCCACACCCCCGTCCACCTTGACGTCTCCATCCACCTTCAATTCGCCATCGGCATTGGCATCTACATCTGCATCCACCCTCGCATCCCCATCTGTACCGACATCACTGTCCACATCGCCATCTACTTTCGACTCACCATCTGCATTGGCATCTGCATCCACACCCCCGTCCACCTTGACGTCTCCATCCACCTTCAACTCGCCATCCACATTGGCATCTACATCTGCATCCACCCTCGCATCCCCATCTGTACCGACATCACTGTCCACATCGCCATCTACTTTCAACTCACCATCTGCACTGGCATCTGCATCCACACCCCCGTCCACCTTGACGTCTCCATCCACCTTCAACTCGCCATCCACATTGGCATCTACATCTGCATCTACCCTCACATCCCCATCTGTACGGACATCACTGTCCACATCGCCATCTACTTTCGACTCACCATCTGCACTGGCATCTGCATCCACACCCCCGTCCACCTTGACGTCTCCATCCACCTTCATTTCGCCATCCACATTGGCATCTACATCTGCATCCACCCTCACATCCCCATCTGTACCGACATCACTGTCCACATCGCCATCTACTTTCAACTCACCATCTGCACTGGCATCTGCATCCACACCCCCGTCCACCTTGACGTCTCCATCCACCTTCAACTCGCCATCCACATTGGCATCTACATCTGCATCTACCCTCACATCCCCATCTGTACCGACATCACTGTCCACATCGCCATCTACTTTCAACTCACCATCTGCACTGGCATCTGCATCCACACCCCCGTCCACCTTGACGTCTCCATCCACCTTCAACTCGCCATCCACATTGGCATCTACATCTGCATCCACCCTCGCATCCCCATCTGTACCGACATCACTGTCCACATCGCCATCTACTTTGAACTCACCATCTGCATTGGCATCTGCATCCACACCCCCGTCCACCTTGACGTCTCCATCCACCTTCAACTCGCCATCGGCATTGGCATCTACATCTGCATCTACCCTCGCATCCCCATCTGTACCGACATCACTGTCCACATCGCCATCAACATTTCCATCCCCATCCTCATCTACATTACCAGCTGCATCCACGGCTCCATCCACGTCCTCAGCCACCTTCATTTCACCATCTGCATCCTCGTCTGCATCTTTGTCTCCCTTCGCCTTCACATCTCCGCTTGCATCAGCATCCTCATCACCGTCTCCGTCTGCATCTCCGCTGTCGCTGATCCCTCCTGTTTCTACAAATAGAACCACAAATGAAACCGTGGACACCTCCACCCCCACCCCCACATACAGCCCGACCTCCACGCCCACATACACTCCCACATCCACCCCCACACCCACCCCTACGCAGACAAATCACACCACCACTGGGCCATCATCTCCATCGCCATCCACCTCGCCATCGCCGTCCCCTTCAGCATCCCCGCTGTCGCTGATCCCTCCTGTTTCTACAAATAGAACCACAAATGCAACCGTGAACACCTCCACCCCCACCCCCACATACAGCCCGACCTCCACGCCCACATACACTCCCACATCCACCCCCACACCCACCCCTACGCAGACGAATCACACCACCACTGGACCGTCATCTCCATCGCCATCCACCTCGCCATCGCCGTCCCCTTCAGCATCCCCGCTGTCGCTGATCCCTCCTGTCTCCACAAATATCACAGCAAATGCAACCGTGAACACCTCCACCCCCACCCCCACATACAGCCCGACCTCCACGCCCACATACACTCCCACATCCACCCCCACACCCACCCCTACGCAGATGAATCACACCACCACTGGACCGTCATCTCCATCGCCATCCACCTCGCCATCGCCGTCCCCTTCAGCATCCCCGCTGTCGCTGAACACTCCTGTTTCCACAAATATCACAGCAAATGCAACCGTGAACACCTCCACCCCCACCCCCACATACAGCCCGACCTCCACGCCCACATACACTCCCACATCCACCCCCACACCCACCCCTACGCAGACGAATCACACCACCATTGGGCCATCATCTCCATCGCCATCCACCTCGCCATCGCCGTCCCCTTCAGCATCCCCGCTGTCGCTCAACACTCCTGTTTCCACAAATATCACAGCAAATGCAACCGTGAACACCTCCACCCCCACCCCCACATACAGCCCGACCTCCACGCCCACATACACTCCCACATCCACCCCCACACCCACCCCTACGCAGACAAATCACACCACCATTGGGCCATCATCTCCATCGCCATCCACCTCGCCATCGCCGTCCCCTTCAGCATCCCCGCTGTCGCTGATCCCTCCTGTTTCTACAAATATCACAGCAAATGCAACCGTGAACACCTCCACCCCCACCCCCACATACAGCCCGACCTCCACGCCCACATACACTCCCACATCCACCCCCACACCCACCCCTACGCAGACAAATCACACCACCACTGGGCCATCATCTCCATCGCCATCCACCTCGCCATCGCCGTCCCCTTCAGCATCCCCGCTGTCGCTGATCCCTCCTGTTTCCACAAATATCACAGCAAATGCAACCGTGAACACCTCCACCCCCACCCCCACATACAGCCCGACCTCCACGCCCACATACACTCCCACATCCACCCCCACACCCACCCCTACGCAGACGAATCACACCACCACTGGACCGTCATCTCCATCGCCATCCACCTCGCCATCGCCGTCCCCTTCAGCATCCCCGCTGTCGCTGAACACTCCTGTTTCTACAAATATCACAGCAAATGCAACCGTGAACACCTCCACCCCCACCCCCACATACAGCCCGACCTCCACGCCCACATACACTCCCACATCCACCCCCACACCCACCCCTACGCAGACGAATCACACCACCACTGGACCGTCATCTCCATCGCCATCCACCTCGCCATCGCCGTCCCCTTCAGCATCCCCGCTGTCGCTGATCCCTCCTGTTTCTACAAATATCACAGCAAATGCAACCGTGAACACCTCCACCCCCACCCCCACATACAGCCCGACCTCCACGCCCACATACACTCCCACATCCACCCCCACACCCATCCCTACGCAGACGAATCACACCACCACTGGACCGTCATCTCCATCGCCATCCACCTCGCCATCGCCGTCCCCTTCAGCATCCCCGCTGTCGCTGAACACTCCTGTTTCTACAAATATCACAGCAAATGCAACCGTGAACACCTCCACCCCCACCCCCACATACAGCCCGACCTCCACGCCCACATACACTCCCACATCCACCCCCACACCCACCCCTACGCAGACGAATCACACCACCACTGGACCGTCATCTCCATCGCCATCCACCTCGCCATCGCCGTCCCCTTCAGCGTCCCCGCTGTCGCTGAACACTCCTGGTTCTACAAATATCACAGCAAATGCAACCGTGAACGCCTCCACCCCCACCCCCACATACAGCCCGACCTCCACGCCCACATACACTCCCACATCCACCCCCACACCCACCCCTACGCAGACAAATCACACCACCACTGGGCCATCATCTCCATCGCCATCCACCTCGCCATCGCCGTCCCCTTCAGCGTCCCCGCTGTCGCTGATCCCTCCTGTTTCTACAAATATCACAGCAAATGCAACCGTGAACACCTCCACCCCCACCCCCACATACAGCCCGACCTCCACGCCCACATACACTCCCACATCCACCCCCACACCCACCCCTACGCAGACGAATCACACCACCACTGGACCGTCATCTCCATCGCCATCCACCTCGCCATCGCCGTCCCCTTCAGCATCCCCGCTGTCGCTGATCCCTCCTGTTTCCACAAATATCACAGCAAATGCAACCGTGAACACCTCCACCCCCACCCCCACATACAGCCCGACCTCCACGCCCACATACACTCCCACATCCACCCCCACACCCACCCCTACGCAGACAAATCACACCACCACTGGACCGTCATCTCCATCGCCATCCACCTCGCCATCGCCGTCCCCTTCAGCATCCCCGCTGTCGCTGATCCCTCCTGTTTCCACAAATATCACAGCAAATGCAACCGTGAACACCTCCACCCCCACCCCCACATACAGCCCGACCTCCACGCCCACATACACTCCCACATCCACCCCCACACCCAGCCCTACCCAAACAAACCAGTCGGCTGTAGGGGAGTTGGTCACCGCCAACGCAACGGCAAACACCACCACCCCCACCCCCACATCCAGTGCGACACCTACACCCACATCCACTCCCAGCCCCACACCTAGCCCCACTGCCACCTCGACAAGTACACTTTTGCCCACAGGCACATTGACACCTTCGCCCACACCCTCACCAACGTCCACCCCCACCCCCAGCCCTACCCAAACAAATCAGTCGTTAAGTGGTTTAGTGCTCATCCCTCCTGTTGGGGATACGGTCAACACCACCGCCAACGCAACGGCAAACACCACCACCCCCACCCCCACATCCAGTGCGACACCCACACCCACATCCACTCCCAGCCCCACACCTAGCCCCACTGCCACCTCGACAAGCACAGCTTTGCCTACAGGCACATTGACACCTTCGCCCACACCCTCACCAACGTCCACCCCCACCCCCAGCCCTACCCAAACAAATCAGTCGTCAAGTGGTTTAGTGCTCATCCCTCCTGTTGGGGATACGGTCAACACCACCGCCAACGCAACGGCAAACACCACCACCCCCACCCCCACATCCAGTGCGACACCCACACCCACATCCACTCCCAGCCCCACACCTAGCCCCACTGCCACCTCGACAAGCACAGCTTTGCCCACAGGCACATTGACACCTTCGCCCACACCCTCACCAACGTCCACCCCCACCCCCAGCCCTACCCAAACAAATCAGTCGTCAAGTGGTTTAGTGCTCATCCCTCCTGTTGGGGATACGGTCAACACCACCGCCAACGCAACTGCAAACACCACCACCCCCACCCCCACATCCAGTGCGACACCCACACCCACATCCACTCCCAGCCCCACACCTAGCCCCACTGCCACCTCGACAAGCACAGCTTTGCCTACAGGCACATTGACACCTTCGCCCACACCCTCACCAACGTCCACCCCCACCCCCAGCCCTACCCAAACAAATCAGTCGTCAAGTGGTTTAGTGCTCATCCCTCCTATTGGGGATACGGTCAACACCACCGCCAACGCAACGGCAAACACCACCACCCCCACCCCCACATCCAGTGCGACACCCACACCCACATCCACCCCCAGCCCCACATCCAGCCCCACTTCCACTTTCACCGCAACAAGCACACATTTGCCAACACGCACACCGACACCTTCATCCACACCCTCACCAACACCCACCAGGCTGGACCCGTCGCCATCCCCATCCCCCTCTGCGAAAGCTTCTCCGTCCCCCAGCCCTTCTCCATCTCCAGCCCCTTCTCCGATAATATCCGGTTCGTATTCGCCTACCCCTACTCTTACCCCTGTTCCCACTTTGACCAGCTCCCCGACGTCAACGCCCTCGCCTTCTGAAACACCTTCGCCCTCTGCTACACCGTCTCCCACCCCTACCGTCACACCAACTCCAACGTTGTCGCCAACACCTAGCCAAACCCCTACACTCTCGCCAACATCAACACCAACGCCAACTCCATCACAGACCAGGACAAGCACTCCTACCCACACATCAACACTAACACCGTCACCTACTGATACACCTAGCACAACGAACTCACCAACGCCTACTATGAGTGCTACCCCAGGGAAGATTGATGTACAATATACGGTATGTTTCTACATTTCTCACCCCCGATACCTTCATCCTGAACGGTAGTAGTTGTGCTCCACTTTCAGACTAACCAGGAAGAACGTCCAGCAACAGGACAGCACGCACTGCGGATGGGGCTCACATGCATGCGTGTGCGCAGACGTAGAAACCTTGCCTGTGAAGCATTTCCTGTAGAGACAGTGCAGACACACTGGTGTGTGCACCCGTGTGTGCGTGCACACAACACGCAGCAGAGTCTCATTTGCAAGGGGCGGTCAAATGCCAGGGGGAAGGTCGGTCCAGCCTTTCTGTACCTTGCGCCCACTTGCCTCTGAACAAATTGAGCAAGTGGTCTGCGATTATGTGACGATTTACAATGCGCGAACACGGGTTGTGTACAGAGGGTCTACTTTCCGCCAGCCTGGGCTCCTCCGCCTGACCCACCCACCCACCCACCCACATCAGAAAAATTTTCCTCAGGAGAAAAAGATATCAAAGGGGCCCGAAATTGGAAGTGGATTTTAGGTACACAAACTTTTTTTTGGCCTCTGACCCACCCACCCACCCCCCACCCCGGGTTAAGGTCACAGTCGCCACTAAGCCGTGGCCTGGTAGCCAACCCCACGTGAATATTGCTTTGGTGGTGCGCTGCCATTCCGCCCCCCCCCCCCCACCGGTAACGGTGAGCCGTGGCCTACCCCACAGAAAGTGCACATGCTCGCAGTGGCAGGGGCGTGACTCCCGCGACTTGACACCCTGCCCGCCTTGTTCTGGGGTTCCTCATGGCTGCGGTCCTGCTCCTCACCATGACTTGATGATGTCCCTGAGGGCGGTGGTGGACTCGCCCCTTGTACTACACACATGCAGATGCGCATGCCTGGGGATGTACGCAACTGCATGGATTCACGTGTGGATGTGGATGTATGAGGCGAATATGCGACTGTGTTTGTACCAGGGCAGAGGCCCCCAAAAAAGTTTGTGCACCCAAAATCGACCACCAATGTCGGGCCTCTTTCAAATTCCATTTGTTTCCGGAGGAAAATTTTTCTGATGACCGTGCACGTGGAGGTGTATGATGTACACGTGTACGCGTGTGCAGGTACGGCGTGCATACACAAACATGTGCCGGTTTGTGACAAGGTTACTACCGCACAGCCTGGCGCACGGCCGGGGGATGGTGTCCTGGAACCTGATGTCCACGCGCCACACGCACGTGGCTTGGGCCCTTGCTGCAGCTCTGCAGACCCGCAACGGGCTGCAGGCGGAGCATCCCGGCCTGCACTCCGTGTCTATGGGGGCCTGGTCCGGGGCCCTGGTCGGTGAATTCACACGTTCCGCCATGTCTCAATACCATTCCATGCCGTTTCCGGGGCCGCACCAGTTCATGGACGCACCAGAATGTTGAAAAGACTCTCCCATTTTCTTCCGTTTCCCTGCTCTTACCGAGGATATTGTGCGCGCTGTGTGTGCCGTGCCCGCCGTGCGTGCGGTGCCTGCACCGCGCCGCGCACAAACACTGTGCACATGCCGACATGATGTTGTGTGGAAACACGCTGGTAAACAGGGGCAGATGCCGTGTGTGTACGCACAGGTCTGCCTTGTGTGTGCACAAAACGGCCCCTCTCGCAGGGGGTGGGGGGTAAGCATATGCACATGCCCCACACGCACACAGTAATGTTCATGCACCATCTGCATGCGTGTGTGCCTTCACAGTAGGGCGTTTACACCTGCATACGATTCTGCATTCACCGTTTGCACGTGCACACGTGTGTACGGGTGCGTGCAAATGCGGTACGCCTGCTTTTGTGTGCAGCGCAGTCCAACGCTGCGATCTCTGTGCGCAGGCAGCCCCTGGACTGTGGAAAACATGTGCACGCACACATACATCTGAAGGGATGTCATGTTGTGTGTAAGCTCACCCTTGTCTAAGCCCACGCGCCTTGAGGGACCGTACTAATTTGGTACTTCGGGTGAGCTTAGACAAGGGGGGGGGGGCAGGGATGCGTTCGAAGGGGTGAGGTATCCCCCCCCCCCCTCCAGGGCGCCCAGCCTATGCCCAGCCACTGTCTCCCTGACGGCAAGTGCCAGCTTCAATGGCATTCGTAACCGACACTAACCGCCCCCAACCGCTTCGGCAACCTCCTCCAACCGCCTGTCTAACCGCTTCTGGGGCCCCCTCTGCGGTCCCTTCCCTTCTAATGCGTCCCTGTGGGGCGTATCACCCATAAGCAGCCCCCCAGCTGTCATAAGGAGCCAGCCCGTCCTGGACCACTGCTCTTTGCAGGGCCCCAACGAGACCATCCAGACGGTGTGGGAACTGGGCCTGACGGACTGTGAGTGGCCGTATTGGATCCGCAACTACTACCACGACCCCCGGGAGGTGAGCATCGCGGTGAACCAGAGCATCTTTGCCATCACCTTCAACGGGACCGCGCAGACCTCCATTGTGCTGGACGCGCTGGTCGGCGTCCGGGTGTGCGTGAAGATCGACGCGGCGCTGGCCCCGCAGGTCCCGCAGATGATCCCAGTTTTGAGCGAGATCAAGACCGTCGTCCCCGACCCGGCGGTCAACCCGGAGAACATCGGCAACATTGTGGTCATCCACTCCACGGACATCACGGTGTTCATCGTGCCAGAGCCCGTGATCGTGGATAACCAGGGCATCAGGTCGCTGCGTCTGGGGAATGCTGCCGAGATTGGGGCGTGTGGTGTTCCATGACGGGAGAACGACCCCACGGGAGAACGACCCCCAATGCTGTGCCCAGACCAGGGTTGTGCTTAGTGTTTGGCTGCCGGGACGGGGTGTTTACCATTGGGAAATGTGGCGTTTTGCATAGGTTTTCAAAATGCATCCAAAGCAATAGAAACCATGAAAGTGTTTGCTATCTTTCTACAAAATACAAAATCTTTTTTATGTCCAATTCAGTCCCATTTGAAACAGGTTTTGCCCATTCCAAGCATTTTTAACCTGAGCCCATGTGAAGCATTCTCAACGTTTCGGGAAATTTGAGGCACTTTTAGCTGATCAAAAGCAACTTCCATCTCGAGATTCTGTGGGCTAGTGTTTGATATCTACTTTACATTTCATAACACCGTGAATGAAAGAATGAATGAAAAAATTGCATAGATCTAAGCCCCCCCCCCCCCCTCGCTCCTCATAGTGGGCCGAAAGTGCTGTCCATTGGGTGCGTGCGTGGTGGGTACTCGGGCAAAAAAAGGTTTGTGTACCTAAAATGGGCCTTTCATTTTGGGCCCTCTATTCAAAATTTCATTTTTCCCCCGAGGAATTTTTTTTTTTGGTTTTGGGGTGGGTGGCTGGTTTGGCCTGCGTGGGTGGGTCCGCCAGATCAGCCCTTCCCCCGTGGACAAGCACATCCCTGGCCCAGAGGGACAAGCTGCGGTGAAGAGATGGCGCTGCAAGAACCGGGGCTGCCAAAAGGAAGGGTCCGTTCTGCAGAAGGGGGGGTCGGGGGGGGGTCCGACGTGGAACGTCATGCGGCTGTGCAGAGAAAAGGACTGGCGAGGAACGAGGCAAGCGGGACAAACACGAGGAAGAGACAAACGGTCCGCTCGCTGTTGTGCTCTGAGATCCGGCAGGTCCGCGCGTAAGCGACGACGGCTGGCGGTCACCCAACCGCATGCACCCCCCCAACTTGCGCAGACGCACGGTACGCCAGTCCGAAACTACGGGACAGACACGCGGTGTTGTTTGGACAAAGGGGCTGTTCACGACCCTACAAACGCGGGCCCATCTTTCGGGTGCAGTTGAGACGGGGGCCCCGCAGCTTCGGGGGGTGCCCCCCCTGTGTACGCCATTTCATTTGCCTGTTGACCTACATGGCCCTGAAGGGGCACCCGTGTGTAAATTTCATGCCACCTTCTGGGGGCTTTGGACCCCGTTTCTGGGGCGGGGGGTGGGGGGGCAGGCTATTGCTGAGTGTGGCGGACACCCTCCCCCTCCGGGGGGGGGGGTGAGAGGCTAAAAACAATTTATGTACCCCCGCCCCCCCCCCCCCCCTTGTAATCCCCCCACCCCTTGCAATCTCCCCCCCCAATGGGGGGGACCGTCACTCGGCCCAAAAAGCAAAGGAAACACTAGGCGCCGAAGAAAATTTTTCTTTAGGCCACACTGGAACTGGGGTTGGGGGGGACCGTCATTTGGTGACCCCCCCCCCCCCCCTTGGGGGGGACCGGCCTGACATGAGGGTCGGGATTACAAGGGGGGCGGGGGGTACCTACAATCAATTTCAAATTTCGGGCCTCTTCAGTCAAAAGTCATTTTTCCCCTGACGAGTTTCTGAGTATGTTTCTGATGTGGATGGGTGGGTTGGTCAGCCGGGGCTGGCCAGGACCCCCCCCCCCCCCGGGGTCACTAAGCCACTAAGGGCTTCGTCATTGCAGGGGATGGCCTCGGTTACAGGAGCTGTTGTGAGG
Source organism: Eutreptiella sp. 'Long Island Sound 2002' (assembly GCA_964036045.1). Lineage (NCBI taxonomy): Eukaryota > Euglenozoa > Euglenophyceae > Eutreptiales > Eutreptiaceae > Eutreptiella > Eutreptiella sp. 'Long Island Sound 2002'. The sequence goes on along the minus strand of OZ038387.1, from coordinate 6,223,495 downwards.
GCCCAGGGTCTGGAAAGCAGTCTCGACCCCCCCCCCCCTGCCAATGAACTTTTATCATGCCCTTGGGCTGACTGAATGTGAAGCCTGCAATGCCCGCAGGGGAGTGGATGCCATGGGGCCATGAGCAGTGGGACAGCCCTGTGTAGGTACAAAGGGTGGGGGGTGGGCCGGGAAATGTGAGGGGGCGGGTGGTTTGGCTGGGGGTAGGGGACGGAGAGGGGGAGCTGGTCGTTGGGTTGACTGTGCCCATGGCATGTTCGGTCAGGTACGGCCCTGAGACGGACTTCCAGAATTGCATCATTGTCCACAACGAGGTCAAGGCGTTCGAAGGGAATATGTCCGTGCGGTACGAACTGACGCCAAAGCTGTTCAATGGAGTCACGTGGAGCTCGGTCCCCAATGACGCTAACATCATTCAGGGCCAGGCCTCGCAGTACCTCATGACCATTCAGGAGCAGTACTGGGTGAATACTAAAGCGCTCGACATGTATGTTTGGGGCTGTGGTGTGGTGTGACGATGCGCTGCGGTGCAGTGTAGTACTGTTCTGTGGTACGTTGTGTTGTATGTTATCATATGTTGTGGTGTGTGGAGTGGTGTGGGGTGCGATGCGGTGTGCCGTGGTGCGGTGTGGTGTGCCGAAGCTCTGTTACCAAATGGCAATGGCCGGGATGCCTTGCATACGGGCAATGCAAAACGGGAGGGCTGTGTGTCAAAACGCGCGCTGTGTGTAGTGCGTTGTGCACCTGTGGCGGAGGGCCCTCAAAGCTGCCCTGGGGACGTCTTGCCACTCTGCCTGATGGTGGTCTACGCAGGAGCACCTGCGTATGGAGACATCGGCTATGTCTCCATATGGGCTGCGATGTGCCCACCCTGCGGCATACGCAAGGTGTGTGCTGTGGTGCGGTGCAGTGTGGTGTGGTGTGGTGTGGTGTGGTGTGGTGTGGTGTGGTGTGGTGTGGTGTGGTGTGGTGTGGTGTGGTGTGGTGTGGTGTGGTGTGGTGTGGTGTGGTGTGGTGTGGTGTGGTGTGGTGTGGTGTGGTGTGCCGAAGGCGCTGTTACCAGAAGGCAAAGGCCGGGATGTCTACCCACGGGTACAGGTAAACGGGCGGGGCTGTGTGTGTTGTGTGCGCGCCGTGTGTATGTGTGTAGGTCCTGGCGGGGAGAGGGGGGGGAGCCGGGAAGACCTGGTCGGCACCACCTGGCAGCCGTCCTTACTCCAGGAGCTCCCGCTGCACTCCCTCTCGCTCCGCTTGTTGGTGCAGGCGTGGTGTGGTGTGGTGTGGTGCGGTGCGGTGTGGTGTGGTGTGGTGTGGTGTGGTGTGGTGTGGTGTGGTGTGGTGTGGTGTGGTGTGGTGTGGTGTGGTGTGGTGTGGTGTGGTGTGGTGTGGTGTGGTGTGGTGTGGTGTGGCGTGGTGTGGTGTGGTTGTGGTGGTGTGCAATGCGCAGCAGCATGTGGTGTGTGGTTCCGTGACGTGCGGTGCGGCGGCGCTCCCTTCAGTTCGCTGCGTGGCCACCTCAGATATGCGGACGTTGAGTTCTACCTGCCGGACGTGTTCGGCCGCGTGGCCATAAAGCAGCGCATGTGCTCCGTCATCATCAATCTGGGCCCGAACGGGACTAGCGGCGCGTTCTCGCTGACCGCGACCGCGACGGCGGGCCAGAAGATGCAAGTCCAATCCACGGAGATCGTACCCTTTGACGTCTATCAAGTGATCATCGCTGGCTGGACCCACTGGACCACCATCTGGTAGCCCCCTTTGCACCGGGAGCAGGCTTTTGTGTTGGATGACGGGGCTCAGGAATTCTTGATCAGAAGTCAGACGTGTGAAGTGCTTTGCATTTGGGTTTGCCCAATCCCCCCCCCCCCCCGTTCTACACAGGGATTGGATGCCCTGTGACGTGGGGCCCAACTGCAGGGCACCTGCAAGACAGCCCCCACCCCCACCCCCCGCCCACCGGAGTCTCCTCCCCACCGGCGCCAAATGGACAGGTCTACAGGAACGTATGTGTGAGGAGGGGCGGGGGGACACGGTGGACGCCCACAGAAAACAAAACAGCAAAACACGGAAGAATTAGAAGAAACTGGAAGCAACAGCAGGCAAACCAACCCCGTCCTTATGGTGTGCCCCCCCCCCGTCTACAAGTTCCGCTAATAAGTGGCACACCTCAGCCTCAGCGTCTCAGCACAACAACGCAACATGGGCTAGGTTTGGCGCAGCTGCATCAGCTGTGCTCCTTCGATGGACCATGGCATGCCATGCGAATGCGACAGTCGCAGTCGACGCTCTTGTGCGGCCCATGTGCCAGTTTGAACGGCTGGACTGGGAGGGCGATGGTTGCGGCGCCAGGGCAGCGTTGCTCCTTGCGGGTCTGCCTCCGTGCCGTTCATTCAGGTACTCGGTGTGGGGGTACTACACTTCGGATTCAGAGAAACAGTTCCGTCTCAGTCCTGACAACACGTCCCAGATTCATTATATCACAATTCCAGCCGAGGTATGTGCACGGGACCCTTCCCGCTGCCTTGTTGCAGAGCTTGTGGCCCTCGGCGGCGCGTTGGCATGGCCCTGCCATGGGCGTTTGTGGAGGCTTTGGGGCGCCAAGTAGAGCGTTGTGGGGCCGATAGCTGCACTGCGCCCTCCGTTTGGATGTGTCATGTTTGCAGGCCGCTGGGGAGTCGCTAGTACTGTTGATCAAGGCCACCGACACTCTCGCGTTCCCCCACATTGACTGCCTGACCTGCAGCTTCATCCCCCCTCTGAAGACGCTCTCAGACTCGGAAGTTCTGACAAGGGTCAACACGTTGATTGATCAACCTATACCCGACGTCGAGCGTGTGCTGAACCTGCTGGTGACCACCGCAAAGATCAGCGATACCCTGGACACCACCACCCAGAACAATTTCTTGGTGTGTGTGTGTGTGTGTGTGTGTGTTTGTGCGTCTTTCTGAGTGTCTATTTTTTTTCGAAAGACACCTAGCCCCATGACTTGCATTCTTATGGCCTGATGAGGTGTTTGGAGACCAGTGCGCTGTGATCGCCTGCCTTGCTGTGCATCATCCACACTGGATTTCTTGGTCGTTGGATCAGTGGTTTCCCTCACGTCGTGTGTGTGTGTGTGTGTGTGTGTGTGTGTGTGTGTGTGTGTGTGTGTGTGTGTGTGTGTGTGTGTGTGCTTGCACTGCAGTTTGCGTTGCAGGACCTGAAGACAGCTCTGATAGCAATGCTCCAAGTGTACACTCACTGTTTCTACAATACTGCCTGTTATACTACAAATGTGTGTGTGTGCGTGGTGCGTGCGTGCGTGTGTGTGTGTGTACATGAGATACATCCTCTGCACAACAACACACCGGGCATGGGAAAAACAGGCCATTAAAAAGGTCGTGCGTGTAGTACGAACCAGCCCGCACACCGTGCAAAGCATCTTCAGTAAGCAAGCCACAAAAATGGACTGGGACAGGCAGCCACCACACTGCACCTGCTCTCAGAATATTGCTACAGCTCAACAATACGGCACTGTCACTGACATTGAAGGTCACGTAGCTCTCGTACCTGTATCTGTGTATGACGTCCAGGGCCGCACGTTGCGACCCAAGGACTCCCTCCCCATCCCTGGCACACATGCACGTAAAAAGACGGTAAAGGCGATTGAGGCATTTGCGAAGCAGGTTGGCGGCACATGCCCTGATTTGAATACCCAGCTCCCCCCCTCCCTGTTCCCTTGCACGGGTGACACCTTGAAACGGGTACAGCAAGCCTCGAGGAAGTTGAGTGCCGACTTCTACGTCCGCATAGTTGACAAAGGGGTGGGGGTTCTCCGTGGTTTTTGCAAACATTGGATCAGGCTGCAGGTTGCTAAATTCCTCACCAAGGGCGGGTATCAACAGGTGTCTGCAACAACCAGTGACTTCATGATGCAAGTGGGTAAACTGGCTACGGATCTGGGCTGGGCAAGTAAACGAGCTAAACTGTGCCGCCTATATATCATAGGTAAAGCCAAGAGCCTCTGGGCTGGAAAGGGCTGGCTCTGGCGTCCTATTGCTGCCTCCCCCTCCCCAATTGTCAGCAGAAGCCACCTCATAGTCGCTGCACGGGCATTTACCAGGTTCCTGAAGTATCTCATTGCAGAGCTCCCATTTTCCATCCTTCATCTTCGCATCACTGACCTAGCTGCTTGGTTTCAGTGGGTGGGGGGTCAGGGACTGCAAACAGTGACTGAGCTGGACTGCAAGGAACAGTTTAACTATGTGCATCCCACAGATGTAGAGGATCATATGGTCAAAGCTTCTGACTGGCTCAGTGCTAAGCGCCGGTGGCGCATGCCAGAAGTTGTTTGGTCCATACACCATATGCACAGTGCACTTGACCGAGTAGGAAAGGCAACAGCAGCAGGATTCAAATACGTTACACATCAGCAACTAACTGCAATCGTTGCGCATGAGCTGAGTAAAAACAACGCATGTTGGGCGGCGGGAACAGTGTGGGTGTGCACGAACTGCATCCCCATGGGGGGACCGTTCAGCGCCCAAGGGGCGGACATCCGCTCAGTGTGGCGTGTGTACCAACACAGAAATCTGTTTAGACAGCTCTGGACACTGACGGTCTCGCCTTAAGGGTTCCCATTGTGGAGTGGACAGTGGGGCAGAGTAGCCATGTGTCAATTCAGGGATAACATACTGGTTGCCACAAACTGTGCCAGGAGCAAGCAGCGCTAATTGAAACCATTAGGACCATCCTAAAAACGGCCTAGGGTTTGGAAGTGGAGTGCGATTGCATCTCGCCTCAACAAGCGACATGCACTGCACAATGCTGCGGGCCGGTTAGGAAGGCGGTGGGTGTGGTGATGACCCTGTGCCCCCCAGGGGAGGAATGCGCTTTTAGCGAACCAACAGCACTCCAACTTGATTGGTCTCTCCGCCTGAACGCCCCCCTGATGACCCCCACCCTCGCATCCCAGGGCTACCTCGGTAATATCATGAACAGTGTGCTCAAAACTGGGCTCACATGGACAAGGACATGGCTGGGCCAAATTCTGTCCGCACTGGCATGGCTCCAGGTCATGCTACTGTCAGGGTATAGGAAAACAGTGGCTATGCGGGCCATCCACAAAGGCATACATCGCGCTTATGAAACCAGCCCCCATGTTGTGCGAGCCACGGTCAAGTGCGCCCACTCACTTGTACACCACATGCCAACTAAACGCTGTATAGTACTCGCAAAAGTGAAAACGTGGTTAAAAAAGCACGCCATCTGGAACGGTACCGCATACACATCATGGATGCTGGCCCCAGAGCTGAGTGTAGACGGCTTTAATAGCGCCTGGAATGAAGATATAGGCTGTATTGTACCTCTGCAAAATGCCACCTGCAATGACACTGACTGCCAATGCCGTGGACAGCACAATGTGTGTGTGTAGTGCACCGGTGACGGTGTACTCCCGCCGCTCTCCCCTCCTCTGTTTGTTAGCTAATCCAAAGGTTGATTATCAGTGTAGTCACACTCCTCGGGGGGCATGGAACGTAGTGCAGGGGGACTGAGGTGAGAGCTCTAAAATGATCCCATAGCCCAGTACTGAACATACATGCCATCTGTGTTTGTCCTTTATAGGCCCTTGGCTTAGCGCTCTGTGCGGCTGCCGAGGGCTGGAGACGGTCGTGAACGGGTGCAGGATGTGCCTCTTCCTCTCGCCCTGTACTGCAGAAAGGCGCCTATTGGCGTCGGGTATGCTCTGTTTGTCTTGTCTGATGACCAACTGACGAGGATTTTCACTCAGCCAAAAACGCTTTGTGCTGTGCTTTCGCAAATTGTGTGTGTGTACATTTACTGCGTGTTCGTGGGACAGGTCCGTGAAAACCCCCCCGGCTACACCCCCCTTGTGTGTGTGCGGCTAGGTGGAAGCACCTAGCACAGGTTGCATAATTTGGACATGAAGACACGACCTCCTCCGTAGGTGAATTATGGTCTGTTGGTGGTGCAGCACAGATTCGGATGCAGGGCAGGGATCAGGGGAAGAAGTTGTGACCGAACCCAATGCTGCACATTACTGCATTTGTCAACAGATCGAAAGACGTCTAGGACAGCTGCTGTCCTTGAGGAGTTTTCTTTCACCGCTTTTCTTGCTCTGTTCTTGTTTGTGCGGTTCTCAGTGTGTGTGTGTGTGTGTGTACCTTCTGTTTTTGTTTTGGTCGAACAAAGTGTGTGTTGTGTGTGTGTGTGTGTGTGTGTGTGTGGGTGGGTGTGAGTGTGGGTGTGGGTGAACCCAAGTTGCGGCAGGACCAGAGCACCACTCGCTGATTGTGGCTAGCCGCCGGCAGTGACTGTATGTGTGTGCGTGTCGGCTGAGCCTTACCCCATTCTGTTTGTGTGCTGGCCCTTGCCCACTACACCTCCCTTGTATTCAAAGAGCATCTGTTCCAGAGTGCGAGTAGTTCTCTTTAGCACTTCCCTTTTGGTCGTAACAGAGAGAGCCTGCTTGCCTGTGACGCTCTGTCGAATTGCAAAATTTGCGTGAGTGTGTGCGTACGTGCATGGCCCGGCGTGGGCGTGGTGTGGTGTGGTGTGGCGTGGCGTGGCGTGGCGTGGTGTGGTGTGGTGTGCCGAAGGCGCTGTTACCAAAAGGCATAGGCCTGGATGTCTACCCACGGGTATAGGTAAACGGGCTGGGCTGTGTGTGTTGTGTGCGCGCTGTGTGTAAGTGTGTTGTTGCATAGCCGGACCAGTGCACTCTCGCACTTGGCCGACACTGCCCTGCCGACGCCTGCGCGCAGTCTCACAGGGTCGCATTGGTCCACTGCACCCTGCGTGCCGCGCTGCACCATCAGTGCTTTCTGTGTGGTGCCGCACTGCTTGGTGCTGTGCACTACACTGCACTGTGTGTGCCATGCTGCACTGTTGTTGTGGGCAGAGAGCAGTGGGCAGTGTAACGCACTGCCACGCCGCCTGGGGGCTGTGGGCAGTGGAAATCCTGCTTCGCACTGCCGCATTGCCTGAGGGCAGCGGGGAGTGGTACTCCTGCCGTACACTGCCTCTCTGCCTTGGGGCAGTGGGCCGGGCATCTCCTGCAATACACCGCCTCACTGCCTAGGGGCAGTGGGCAGTGGGACTCCTGCAATGCACTGCCCCACTGCCTGGGGGCATGGGGCAGTGGAACTCCTGCAATGCACTGCCTCACTGCCTGGGGGCAGTAGGCAGTGCAACTCCTTCAATACACTGTCGCACTGCCTAGGGGCAGTGGGCAGTGGCATTCCTGCCATACACTGCCCGACTGCCTGGGGGCAGCGGGCAGTGGACCTCCTGGAACACATTTCCGCACTGCCTGGGGGCAGTGGGCAGTGGAACCCCTGCAATGCACTGCCCCACTGCCTGGGGGCAGTGGGCAGCGGACCTCCTGCAATACACTGCCGCACTGCCTTGGGGGCAGTGGGCAGTGCAACTCCTGCAATGCACTGCCTCACTGCCAGGGGGCAGTGGGCAGTGGAATTCCTGCAATGCACTGCCTCACTGCCTGGGGGCAGTGGGCAGTGCAACTCCTGCAATGCACTGCCTCACTGTCTGGGGGCAGTGGGCAGTGCAACTCCTGCAATGCACTGTCTGACTGCCCTGGGCAGTGGGCAGTGCAAATCCTGCAATGCACTTTCTCACTGCCTGGGGGTAGTGGGCAGTGGAACTCCTGCGATGCACTGCCTCACTGCCTGGCGGCAGTGGGCAGTGGAACTCCTGCAATATACTGCCGCACTGCCCTGGGGCAGTGGGCAGTAGACCTCCTGCAATACACTACCGCACCGCCTGGGGGCAGTGGGCAGTGCAACTCCTGCAATGCACTGCCTCACTGCCCTGGGGGCAGTGGGCAGTGGACCTCCTGCAATACACTGCCTCACTGCCTGGGGGCAGTGGGCAGTGGAACTCCCGCAATGCACCGCCTCACTGCCCTCAGGCAGTGAGTGGGCAGTGCAACTCCTGCAATGCACTTTCTCACTGCCTGGGGGCAGTGGGCAGTGCAACTCCTGCAATGCACTGCCTCACTGCCTGGGGGCAGTGGGCAGTGGAACTCCTGCAACGCAGCGTCTCACTGCCCTGGGGCAGTGGGCAGTGCAACTCGTGCTATACACTGCCTCGCTGCCTGGGGGCAGTGGGCAGTGGAACTCCTGCAATGCACTGCCTCACTTCCTGGGGGCAGTGGGCAGTGGAACTCCTGCAATGCACTGCGTCACTGCCTGGGGGCAGTGGGCAGTACAACTCTTGCAATGCACTGCCTCACTGCCTGGGGGCAGTGGACAGTGCAACTCCTGCAATGCACTGCCTCACTGTCTGGGGGCAGCGGGCAGTGGAACTCCTGCAATGCGCTGTCTCACTGCCCTCGGCAGTGGGCAGTGCAACTCCCGCAATGCTCTTTCTCACTGCCTGGGGGTAGTGGGCAGTGGAACTCCTGCAATCCACTGCCTCACTGCCTGAGGGCAGTGGGCAGTGGAACTCCTGCAATATACTGCCGCACTGCCCTGGGGCAGTGGGCAGTAGACCTCCTGCAATACACTGCCGCACCGCCTGGGGGCAGTGGGCAGTGCAACTCCTGCAATGCACTGCATCACTGCCCTGGGGGCACTGGGCAGTGGGACTCCTGCAATACAGTGCCTCACTGCCTGGGGGCAGTGGGCAGTGGAACTCCCGCAATGCACCGCCTCACTGCCCTCGGGCAGTAGGCAGTGCAACTCCTGCAATGCACTTTCTCACTGCCTGGGGGCAGTGGGCAGTGCAACTCCTGCAATGCACTGCCTCACTGCCTGGGGGCAGTGGGCAGTGGAACTCCTGCAATGCACTGTCTCACTGCCCTGGGGCAGTGGGCAACGGGACTGCTGCAATGCACTGCCTCACTGCCTGGGGGCAGTGGGCAGTGGAACTCCTGCAATATACTGCCGCACTGCCCTGGGGCAGTGGGCAGTAGACCTCCTGCAATACACTGCCGCACCGCCTGGGGGCAGTGGGCAGTGGGCTGCAATGGGCTGCCTCACCGCCCTGGGGGCCGTGGGCAGTGGACCTCCTGCAATGCACTGCCTCACTGCCCTGGGAGTAGTGGGCAGTGGACCTCCTACAATGCACTGCCCCACTGCCCTCGGGCAGTAGGCAGTGCAACTCCTGCATTGCACTGCCTCACTGCCTGGGGGCAGTAGGCAGTGCAACTCATGCAATGCACTCCTTCACTGCCCGGGGGCAGTGGACAGTGAAACTCCTGCAATGCACTGCCTCACTGCCTGGGGGCAGTGGACGGTGCAACTCCTGCAATGCACTGCCTCACTGCCCTCGGGCAGTAGGCAGTGCAACTCCTGCAATGCATTGCCTCACTGCCCTGGGGGCAGTGGGCAGTGGAACCCCTGCAAAATACTGCCGCACTGCCTTGGGGCAGTGGGCAGTAGACCTCCTGCAATACACTGCCGCACCGCCTGGGGGCGGTGGGCAGTGCAACTCGTGCAATGGGCTGCCTCACCGCCCTGGAGGCAGTGGGCAGTGGACCTCGTGCTATGCACTGACTCACTGCCCTGGGGGCAGTTGGCATTGCAACTCCTGCAATGCACTGCCTCACTGCCTGGGGGCAGTGGGCAGCGCAACTGCTGCAATGCGCTGCCTCACTGCCCTCGGGCAGTAGGCAGTGCAACTCCTGCAATGCACTGCCTCACTGCCGGGGGGCAGTGGGCAGTGCAACTCCTGCAATGCCCTGCCTCACTGCCCCGGGGCAGTGGGCAGCGCAACTCCTGCAATGCACTGCCTCACTGCTTGGGGGCAGTGGGCAGTGCAACTCCTGCAATCCACTGCCTCACTGCCTGGGGAAAGTGGGCAGTGCAACTCCTGCAATGCACTGCCTCACTGCCCTCGTGCAGTAGGCAGTGCAACTCCTGCAATGTACTGCCTCACTGCCGGGGGGCAGTGGGCACTGGGACTCCTGCAATGCTCTGTCTCACTGCCTGGGGGCAGTGGGCAGTGGAACTCCTGCAATGCACTGCCTCACTGTCTAGGGGCAGTGGGCAGTGGAACTCCTGCAACACACTGCCTTACTGCCTGGGGGCAGTGGGCAGTGCAACTCCTGCAATCCACTGCCTCACTCCCCTCGGGCAGTAGGCAGTGCAACTCCTGCAATGCACTGCCTCACTGCCTGGGGGCAGTGGGCAGTGGAACTCCTGCAATGCATTGCCTCACTGCCTGGGGGCAGTGGGCAATGTAACTCTCGCAATGCACTGCCTCACTGCCCAGGGGCAGTGGGCAATGCAACTCTTGTAATGTACTGCCTCACTGCCTGGGGGCAGTGGGCAGCGGACCTCCTGCAATGTACTGCCTCACTGCCTGGGGGCAGTGGGCAGTGGAACTCCTGCAATGCACTGCCTCACTGCCTGGGGGCAGTGGGCAGTGCAACTCTCGCAATACACTGCCGCACTGCCTGGGGGCAGTGGGCAGTGCAACTCCTGCTATGCACTGCCTCACTGCCGGGGGGCAGTGGACAGCGCAACTCCTGCAATGCACTGCCTCACTGCCCTCGGGCAGTAGGCGGTGCAACTCCTGCAATGTACTGCCTCACTGCCTGGGGGCAGTGGGCAGTGGAACTCCTGCAATGCACTGCCTCACTGCCTAGGGGCAGTGGGCAGTGCAACTCTCGCAATGCACTGCCTCACTGCCTAGGGGCAGTGGGCACTGCAACTCCTGCAATACACTGCCTCACTGCCTGGGGGCAGTGGGCAGCGCAACTCCTGCAATGCACTGCCTCACTGCCCTCGGGCAGTAGGCAGTGCAACTCCTGCAATGTACTGCCTCACTGCCGGGGGGCAGTGGGCAGTGGAACTCCTGCAATGCTCTGTCTCACTGCCTAGGGGCAGTGGGCAGTGGAACTCCTACAATGCACTGCCTCACTGCCTAGGGGCAGTGGGCAGTGGAACTCCTGCAACACACTGCCTTACTGCCTGGGGGCAGTGGGCAGTGCAACTCCTGCAATCCACTGCCTCACTACCTGGGGGGCAGTGGACAGTGCAACTCCTGCAATGCACTGCCTCACTGCCCTCGGGCAGTAGGCAGTGCAACTCCTGCAATGTACTGCCTCACTGCCTGGGGGCAGTGGAGGAGGAGGAGGAGGAGGAGGAGCGCCTGCCGCGGTCCCACGTACGGTGAGCCTTGGCGTCGTCCCTCGGGGGCCAAACGCAGGCTCTGCCGAGGGAGTCCTCCGTCTTACCTCCGCTAGAGCAAGACGAATCTCGTCGCACACCTGAGAACGCTCCTCCCAGCAGGCCGTCTGGGTCACAACGTCGGTGTACGACAACGCTACGGCTCGATCTGCTCTCCGGTCCCGGCCACCAACCGCTCCGACCTGTCCTGGATCCACCCGAGTAAGCGTTCCAAGATCAACGGGCACGGAAGATGTGGGTCTCCCGGGGCATCACCTCCGACTTGAAAACGCCGCCGGGCTAAATAGAACGCGGCCCAGCACGACTATGCGCACTGCCGGTGGGCTGAGTACCGCCGGCGTCGCGAGTACGGTCACGCTACACGATCACGCGCACCGCCGGTGGCCTGGGTACCCCCGGGTTCTGTGAGTGCGGGACGTGCGTCACGGCCATAGCACCACGGTGGTGCACCGCCGTGGAGGTCACCGACGACGCCCGGCCGCAAAGGCCGAGCCCAAACGACTTGCCCCACGATACGTGTACCGAGACGGCACGTGACCGAGAAAATGGCACCACGATGGTGCCCGAGCGAGACGGCGACGTTCGTCAATGGCACGTGAGGCGGTGAGTACCGCCGATGACACGTCACCTCTGCACGGGGTGTCACGGGGGTTGGCGGAGCGCCAGGTGCAGACCCCGCCATGGTGCCTCGAGTATTGGCCTGGAGGACACACCATGGCGAGGCTGGCGCACGAAGACCGTTTGGGCAGCGCCACGGTGGCGCTCTGCCCTGAAGGTTGCGCCACGACGGCGCACGTGCACGTTGATTGCACCACGGTGGTGCCACGTCACTGAACTGGCGCCACGTCGGCGCAGGGCTGGCTGGGCAGCGCCGCGGTGGCGTTCTGCCCTGAGGATTGCGCCACTATGGCGCACGTGTACGTTGGCGGCACCACGATGGCGCTCTGCCACTGAACTGGCGCCATGGAGGCATAGGGCTGTCCGGGCAGTGCCACGACGGCGCCGTGCCCCGAACACTGCGCCACGGCGGCACACGTGCGTGTTGGCTGCACCACGGTGGTGTGCTGTCACTGAAGTGGCGCCACGTTGGCGTTGGACTGTTTGGGCGGCGCCGCGGCGGCGCTCTGCCGAGAAGGCCGCGCCACGACGGCGCTCTGCCCAGAAGGCCGCGCCACGACGGCGCACGGGTACGTTCGCGGCACCACGATGGTGCCCTGCCACTGAGCCCGCGCCATGTCGGCGCAGAGCCGTCGGGGCAGGCGCCACGTTGGCGTCTGGCGGTCGGGGGGAGGCCACGTATGTGCATCTGTCCCCCACAGGACTGCATCTCTGGCCCAGGGAGGGGTCCCGGACGGTTGGCGGGCGGGGTGGGCCCGGCCTGACACAGGGAAGACGCACGAGAAATCGAGACGTATCACGACTGGCTTCGAGCGTGGCAGTGCGTGTGGGCAATCTGTCCCACAGCTACCATCCTGAGGGTTTTTAGACTGGTGCCAGGTCACCAGGCAGTGGGCAGTGGAACTCCCGCAATGCACTGCCTCACTGCCTGGGGGCAGTGGGCAGTGCAACTCTCGCAATGCACTGCCTCACTGCCCAGGGGCAGTAAGCAGTGCAACTCCCGCAAGACACTGCCGTACTGCCTGGGGGCAGTGGGTAGTGCTATTCTTGCTATGCACTGCCTCACTGCCTGGGGGCAATGGACAGCGCAACTCCTGCAATGCATGGCCCCACTGCCTGGGGGCATTGGGCAGTGGAACCCCTGCAATGCACCGCCTCACTGCCTTGGAGCAGTGGCCAGTGCAACTCCTGCAATGCACTGCCTCACTGCCTGGGGGCAGTGGGCAGTGCAACTCCTGCAATGCACTGCCGCACTGCCTGGGGGTAGTGGGCAGCGGAACTCCTGCAACACACTACCTCACTGCCTAGGGGCAGTGAGCAGTGCAACTCCTGCAATGCACTGCCTCACTACCCTCGGGCAGTAGGCAGTGCCCCCCCTTGCAATGCACTGCCTCAGTGCCTGGGGGCAGTGGGCAGTGGAACTCCTGCAATGCACTGCCCCACTGCCTGGGGGCAGTGGGCAGTGCAACTCCTGCTATTCCTGCCTCACTGCCTGGGGGCAGCGGACAGCGCAACTCCTGCAATGCATGGCCCCACTGCCTGGGGGCAGTGGGCAGTGGAACCCCTGCAATGCACCGCCTCACTGCCTTGGAGTAGCGGACCTCCTGCAACACACTACCTCACTGCCTGGGGGCAGTGAGCAGTGCAACTCCTGCAATGCACTGCCTCACTGCCTGGGGGCAGTGGGCAGTGCAACTACTGCAATACACTGCCGCACTGACTGGGGGCAGTGGGCAGTGCAACTCCTGCAATGGACCGCCTCACTGCCCTCGGGCAGTAGGCGGTGGAACTCCTGCAATGCACTGCCTCACTGCCTGGGGGCAGTGGGCAGTGCAACTGCTGCAATGCACTGCCTCACTGCCGTGGGGCAGTGGGCAGTGGAACTCTTGCAATGCACTACCTCACTGCCTGGGGGCAGTGGGCAGTGCAACTCCTGCAATGCACTGTCTCACTGCCCTGGGGCAGTGGGCAGTGGAACTCCCGCAATGCACTGCCCCACTGCCTGGGAGCAGTGGGCAGTGCAACTCCTGCAATGCACTGCCTCACTGCCTGGGGGCAGTGGACAGTTCAACTCCTGCAATGCACTGCCTCACTGCCTGGGAGCAGTGGGCAGTGCAATTCCCGCAATGCACTGCCTCACTGTCTGGGGGCAGTGGGCAGTGCAACTCCTGCATTGCACTGCCCCACTGTCTGGGGGCAGTGGACAACGGGACTGCTGCAATGCACTGCCTCACTGCCCTGGGGCAGTGGGTAGTGGAACTCCTGCAATACACCGCCCCACTGCCTGGGGGCAGTGGGCAGTGGATCTCCTGCAACACACTGCCTCACTGCCTGGGGGCAGTGGGCAGTGGAACTCCTGCAGTACACTGCCCCACTGCCTGAGGGCAGTGGGCAGTGGAACTCCTGCAATACACTGCCTCACTGCCTGGGGGCAGTGGGCCGTGGATCTCCTGCAGTACACTTCCCCACTGCCTGGGGGCAGTGGGCAGTGGACCTCCTGCAATACACTGCCTCACTGCCTGGGGGCAGCGGGCAGTGGACCTCCTGCAGTACACTGCCCCACGGGATCGGGGCAGCTGGCAGTGGACCTCCTGCAATACACCGCCTCACTGCCTGGGGGCAGTGGGCAGTGGACCTCCTGCAGTACACGGCCTCACTGCCTGGGGGCAGTGGGCAGTGGACCTCTTGCAATACACCGCCCCACTGCCTGGGGGCAGTGGGCAGTGGACCTCCTGCAGTACACTACCCCACTTCCTGGGGGCAGTGGGCAGCGCAACTCCTGCAATACACTGCTTCACTGCCTGGGGGCAGTGGGCAGTGCAACTGCTGCAATGCACTGCCTCACTGCTTGGGGGGCAGTGGGCAGTGGAACTCCTGCAATGCACTGCCTCACTGCCCGGGGGCAGTGGGCAGTGCAACTCGTGCAATGCACTGCCCCACTGCCTGGGGGCAGTGGACAGTTCAACTGCTGCAATGCACTGCCTCACTGCCTGGGGGCAGTGGACACCGGAACTCCTGCAATGCACTGCCTCATTGCCCTGGGGCAGTGGGTAGTGGACCTCTTGCAATACACCGCCCCGCTGCCTGGGGGCAGCGGGCAGTGGATCTCCTGCAACACACTGCCTCACTGCCTGGGGTCAGTTGGCAGTGAACCTCCTGCAGTACACTGCCCACTGCCTGAGGGCAGTGGGCAGTGGAACTCCTGCAATACACTGCCTCACTGCCTGGGGGCAGTGGGCCGTGGATCTCCTGCAATACACTGCCCCACTGCCTGGGGGCAGTGGGCAGTGGACCTCCTGCAATACACTGCCTCACTGCCTGGGGGCAGTGGGCAGTGGACCTCCTGCAGTACACGGCCTCACTGCCTGGGGGCAGTGGGCAGTGGACCTCTTGCAATACACTGCCTCACTGCCTGGGGGCAGTGGGCAGTGGACCCCCTGCAATACACGGCCTCACTGCCTGGGGGCAGTGGGCAGTGGACCTCTTGCAATACACTGCCTCACTGCCTGGGGGCAGTGGGCAGTGGACCTCCTGCAGTACACGGCCTCACTGCCTGGGGGCAGTGGGCAGTGGAACTCCCGCAATGCACTGCCCCACTGCCTGGGAGCAGTGGGCAGTGCAACTCCTGCAATGCACTGCCTCACTGCCTGGGGGCAGTGGACAGTTTAACTCCTGCAATGCACTGCCTCACTGCTTGGGGGCAGTGGACAGTTCAACTGCTGCAATGCACTGCCTCACTGCCTGGGGGCAGTGGACAGCGGAACTCCTGCAATGCACTGCCTCATTGCCCTGGGGCAGCGGGTAGTGGACCTCTTGCAATACACCGCCCCGCTGCCTGGGGGCAGCGGGCAGTGGATCTCCTGCAACACACTGCCTCACTGCCTGGGGTCAGTTGGCAGTGAACCTCCTGCAGTACACTGCCCACTGCCTGAGGGCAGTGGGCAGTGGACCTCCTGCAATACACTGCCTCACTGCCTGGGGGCAGTGGGCAGTGGATCTCCTGCAATACACTGCCCCACTGCCTGGGGGCAGTGGGCAGTGGACCTCCTGCAATACACTGCCTCACTGCCTCGTCAGGCCGGGCCCACCCCGCCCGCCACCCGTCCAGGACTCCTCCCTGGGCCAGAGGTGCAGCCTGTGAGGGGCAGATGCACCACTGCCACACACAGTGCACCTGCTCGATATCTGGTGGCCTGGCACCAGGATAAAAACCCCCAGGATGGTAGCTGTGGGACGGCTTGCCCACAAGCACAGCCAGGCAACGGCCACGTGTTTACCCGCTCACTCACTCACTCACTCACCCACTCACTCACTCGCTCACTCACCCGCGTTAGCCCAGGGCCCACCCCTGCCACCCTCCGAGGGCCCCCCAGCCGCCCAGGCTCACCCACGCTCCCCCTTCACGCGCCGGCTCACTGGCAGGGTACCACCGTGGTGCCGTCGACAAATACGTGCGCCGCCGTGGCAAGATCTTCGGGGCAGAGCGCCATCGTGGCACTGCCCAGCCGTGACGCTAGTCCAGTGGCGAAGCGCCATCGTGGTGCCGCCAGCGTGCACGTGCGCCATCGTGGCGCGGCTGACGCACAGGTATGCCATTGCTGTGCCTCCTCTAGGGCCATGCGACACCAGCACAGTCGCAGAGCACCACCGTGGTGCCGCCAACGCCCGGGTACGCCGTCGCGGCGCCGACTGAACGCCCGTGCGTTGTCGTGGCGCCGGCTCAGTGGCAGAGCACAATCGTTGTGCCGCCAACACGCACGTGCGCCGTCGTGGCGCGGTTTCCGGTGCAGAGCGCCACCGTGGCGCCGCCCAGACCCGTGGAGCGTTTGCGCCAGCCTTGCCATGGTGTTTCCTCCAGGCCAATATTCGAGGCACCATTGTTGGGTCTGCACCTGGCGCTCCGCCAACCGTGACACCTCGTGCAGGGGTGCTTTGTCGTCGGCGGTGCTCACCGCCTCGCGTGACTTCGGCGGTCCTCACCGCCTCGCCCAGCCACCAGGCGCAATGGCAGGACACCGTCGTGGTGCCTTCGCCGTAGACGTACGCCGTCGTGGCGCGACCTCCAGGGCAGAGCACCACAGACGCACCGCCCCAACAGCCAAGCACCAATGTGCCGCGACAACGATGGCGGAGCACCACCGTGGTGCCGCCAACTCACCAGTGCGTCGCCACAGCACGACCTCCAGGGCAGCGCGCCACCATGGCGGCGCCCAGACAACCGTGCGCCGACAAGGCGCTGACGCACGTCCCGCACCCACAGAACCCGGGGGTACCCAGGCCCCCGGCGGTACGCGTGATCGTGTAACGTGACCGTACTCGCGCCGCCGGCGGTACTCAGCCCGCCGGCAGTGCGCATGGTCGTGCTGGGCCGCGTTCTATTTAGCCCGGCGACGTATTCAAGTCGGGGGTGATGCCCCGGGAGACCCACACCTTCCGTGCCCGTTGATCCTGGGACATCACTCGGGTGTTATCCAGGACAGGTCGGAGCGGTCGGTGGCCGGGACCGGAGAGCAGATCGGACCGTAGCGTGGTCGTACACCGGCGCTTAGACCCAGACGGCCTGCTGGGAGGGGCGTTCTCAAGTGTGCGACGAGATTCGTCTTACTCTAGCGGAGGTAAGACGGAGGACTCCCTCGGCAGAGCCTGCGTGGGGCCCCCGAGGGACGACGCCAAGGCTCACCGTACGTGGGACCGCGGCAGGCGCTCCTCCTCCTCCTCCTCCTCCTCACTGCCTGGGGGCAGTGGGCAGTGGACCTCCTGCAGTACACGGCCTCACTGCCTGGGGGCAGTGGGCAGTGGACCTCTTGCAATACGCTGCCCCACTGCCTGGGGGCAGTGGGCAGTGGACCCCCTGCAATACACTGCCTCACTGCCTGGGGGCAGTGGGCAGCGGACCTCCTGCAGTACACTGCCGCACTGTCCGGGGGCAGTGGGCAGTGGACCCCCTGCAATACACTGCCTCACTGCCCGGGAGCAGTGGGCAGTGGAACTCCTGGCAGTGGAGAGTCCTGCGGGGAGTCCTGCCCAGGGGGTGGTCGGAACGTCCTGCAGGGCCTGTGGGGACGTAGAACCGGGCACAGCGGCCTGGGGGGATGGGGAGTCCCGCCCAGGGGGTGGTCGGAGTGTCCTGCAGGGCCTGCGGGGAGGTAGAACCGGGCACACGCCTGGGGGGATGGGGAGGCCTGCCCAGGGGGTGGTCGGAGTTTCTTGCACGGCCTGTGGGGAGGTAGAACCGGGCACACCGGCCAGGGGGGCTGGGGAGTCCTGCCCAGGGGGTAGTTGGAGCGTCCTGCAGGGCCTGTGGGGTGGTAGAACCGGGCACACCGGCCTGGGGGGATGGGGAGTCCTGCCCAGGGGGTGGTCGGAGTGTCCTGCAGGGCCTGCGGGGATGGACAACCGGGCGCACCGGCTTGGGGGGATGGGGAGTCCTGCCCAGGGGGTGGTCGGAGCGTCCTGCAGGGCCTGTGGGGAGGTAGAACCCGGCACACCGGCCTGGGGGGATGGGGAGTCCTGCCCAGGGGGTGGTCGGAGCGTCCTGCAGGGCCTGCGGGGATGGACAACCGGTCGCACCGGCCTGCGGGATGGGGAGTCCCGCCCAGGGGGTGGTCGGAGCGTCCTTCAGGGCCTGTGGGGTGGTAGAACCGGGCACACCGGCCTGGGGGGATGGGGAGTCCTGCCCAGGGGGTGGTCGGAGTGTCCTGCGGGGACTGCGGGGATGGACAACCGGGGCCACCGGCTTGGGGGGATGGGGAGTCCTGCCCAGGGGGTGGTCGGAGCGTCCTGCAAGGCCTGTGGGGAGGTAGAACCGGGCACACCGGCCCTGGGGGATGGGGAGTCCTGCCCAGGGGGTGGTCGGAGTTTCCTGCAGGGCCTGCGGGGATGGACAACCGGGCGCACCGGCCTGGGGGGATGGGGAGTCCTGCCCAGGGGGTGGTCGGAGTTTCTTGCAGGGCCTGCGGGGATGGACAACCGGGCGCACCGGCCTGGGGGGATGGGGAGTCCTGCCCAGGGGGTGGTCGGAGTTTCTTGCAGGGCCTGCGGGGATGGACAACTGGTCGAACCGGCCTGCGGGATGGGGAGTCCTGCCCAGGGGGTGCTCGGAGCGTCCTGCAGGGCCTGTGGGGAGGTAGAACCGGGCACACCGGCCTGGGGGGATCGGGAGTCCTGCCCAGGGGGTGGTCGGAGCGTCCTGCAGGGCCTGCGGGGATGGACAACCGGGCACACCGGCCTGGGGGGATGGGGAGTCCTGCCCAGGGGGTGGTCGGAGTTGTTTGCAGGGCCTGTGGGGATGGACAACCGGGCGCACCGGCTTGGGGGGATGGGGAGTCCTGCCCAGGGGGTGGTCGGAGTTTCCTGCAGGGCCTGCGGGGATGGACAACCGGGCGCACCGGCCTGGGGGGATGGGGAGTCCTGCCCAGCGGGTGGTCGGAGCGTCCTGCAGGGCCTGTGGGGAGGTAGAACCGGGCACACCGGCCTGGGGGGATGGGGAGTCCTGCCCAGGGGGTGGTCGGAGTGTACTGCAGGGCCTGCGGGGATGGACAGCCGGGCGCACCTGCCTGGGGGGATGGGGAGTCCTGCCCAGGGGGTGGTCGGAGCGTCCTGCAGGGCCTGTGGGGAGGTAGAACCGGGCACACCGGCCTGGGGGGATGGGGAGTCCCGCCCAGCGGGTGGTCGGAGTGTCCTGCAGGGCCTGTGGGGAGGTAGAACCGGGCACACCGGCCTGGGGGGATGGGGAGTCCTGCCCAGGGGGTGGTCGGAGTTTCTTGCAGGGCCTGCGGGGATGGACAGCCGGGCGCACCGGCCTGGGGGGATGGGGAGTGCTGCCCAGGGGGTGGTCGGAGCGTCCTGCAGGGCCTGTGGGGAGGTAGAACCGGGCACACCGGCCTGGGGGGATGGGGAGTCCTGCCCAAGGGGTCGTCGGAGTGTCCTGCAGGGCCTGTGGGGATGGACAACCGGGCGCACCGGCCTGGGGGGATGGGGAGTCCTGCCCAGGGGGTGGTCGGAGTTTCTTGCAGGGCCTGCGGGGATGGACAACCGGGCGCACCGGCCTGGGGGGATGGGGAGTCCTGCCTAGGGGGTGGTCGGAGCGTCCTGCAGGGCCTGTGGGGAGGTAGAACCGGGCACACCGGCCTGGGGGGATGGGGAGTCCTGCCCAGGGGGTGGTCGGAGTTTCTTGCAGGGCCTGCGGGGATGGACAACCGGGCGCACCGGCCTCGGGGGATGGGGAGTCCTGCCCAGGGGGTGGTCGGAGTTTCTTGCAGGGCCTGCGGGGATGGACAACCGGGCGCACCGGCCTGGGGGGATGGGGAGTCCTGCCCAGGGGGTGGTCGGAGCGTCTTGCAGGTCCTGTGGGGTGGTAGAACCGGGCACACCGGCCTGGGGGAATGGGGAGTCCTGCCCAGAGGGTGGTCGGAGTTTCTTGCAGGGCCTGTGGGGATGGACAACCGGGCGCACCGGCCTGGTGGGATGGGGAGTCCTGCCCAGGGGGTGGTCGGAGTGTCCTGCAGGGCCTGTGGGGATGGACAACCGGGCGCACCTGCCTGGGGGGATGGGGAGTCTTGCCCAGGGGGTGGTCGGAGCGTCCTGCAGGGCCTGTGGGGAGGTAGAACCGGGCACACCGGCCTGGGGGGATGGGGAGTCCCGCCCAGGGGGTGGTCGGAGTTTCTTGCAGGGCCTGCGGGGATGGACAACCGGTCGCACCGGCCTGCGGGATGGGGAGTCCTGCCCAGGGGGTGGTCGGAGCGTCCTGCAGGGCCTGTGGGGAGGTAGAACCGGGCACACCGGCCTGGGGGGATCGGGAGTCCTGCCCAGGGGGTGGTCGGAGCGTCCTGCAGGGCCTGCGGGGATGGACAACCGGGCGCACCGGCCTGGGGGGATGGGGAGTCCTGCCCAGCGGGTGGTCGGAGCGTCCTGCAGGGCCTGTGGGGAGGTAGAACCGGGCACACCGGCCTGGGGGGATGGGGAGTCCTGCCCAGGGGGTGGTCGGAGTGTACTGCAGGGCCTGCGGGGATGGACAGCCGGGCGCACCTGCCTGGGGGGATGGGGAGTCCTGCCCAGGGGGTGGTCGGAGCGTCCTGCAGGGCCTGTGGGGATGGACAACCGGGCGCACCGGCTTGGGGGGATGGGGAGTCCTGCCCAGGGGGTGGTCGGAGTTTCCTGCAGGGCCTGCGGGGATGGACAACCGGGCGCACCGGCCTGGGGGGATGGGGAGTCCTGCCCAGCGGGTGGTCGGAGCGTCCTGCAGGGCCTGTGGGGAGGTAGAACCGGGCACACCGGCCTGGGGGGATGGGGAGTCCTGCCCAGGGGGTGGTCGGAGTGTACTGCAGGGCCTGCGGGGATGGACAGCCGGGCGCACCTGCCTGGGGGGATCGGGAGTCCTGCCCAGGGGGTGGTCGGAGCGTCCTGCAGGGCCTGTGGGGAGGTAGAACCGGGCACACCGGCCTGGGGGGATGGGGAGTCCCGCCCAGCGGGTGGTCGGAGTGTCCTGCAGGGCCTGTGGGGAGGTAGAACCGGGCACACCGGCCTGGGGGGATGGGGAGTCCCGCCCAGGGGGTGGTCGGAGTTTCTTGCAGGGCCTGTGGGGATGGACAACCGGGCGAACCGGCCTCGGGGGATGGGGAGTCCTGCCCAGGGGGTGGTCGGAGCGTCGTGCAGGGCCTGTGGGGAGGTAGAACCGGGCGCACCGGCCTGGGGGGATGGGGAGTCCTGCCCAGGGGGTGGTCGGAGCGTCCTGAAGGGCCTGTGGGGATGGACAACCGGGCGAACCGGCCTGGGGGGATGGGGAGTCCTGCCCAGGGGGTGGTCGGAGTTTCTTGCAGGGCCTGCGGGGATGGACAACCGGGCGCACCGGCCTGGGGGGATGGGGAGTCCTGCCCAGGGGGTGGTCGGAGCGTCCTGCAGGGCCTGTGGGGAGGTAGAACCGGGCACACCGGCCTGGGGGGATGGGGAGTCCTGCCCAGGGGGTCGTCGGAGTGTCCTGCAGGGCCTGTGGGGATGGACAACCGGGCGCACCGGCCTGGGGGGATGGGGAGTCCTGCCCAGGGGGTGGTCGGAGTTTCTTGCAGGGCCTGCGGGGATGGACAACCGGGCGCACCGGCCTGGGGGGATGGGGAGTCCTGCCCAGGGGGTGGTCGGAGCGTCCTGCAGGGCCTGTGGGGAGGTAGAACCGGGCACACCGGCCTGGGGGGATGGGGAGTCCTGCCCAGGGGGTGGTCGGAGTGTACTGCATGGCCTGCGGGGATGGACAACCGGGCGCACCGGCCTGGGGGGATGGGGAGTCCTGCCCAGGGGGTGGTCGGAGTTTCTTGCAGGGCCTGTGGGGATGGACAACCGGGCGCACCGGCCTGGGGGGATGGGGAGTCCTGCCCAGGGGGTGGTCGGAGTGTCCTGCAGGGCCTGTGGGGATGGACAACCGGGCGCACCGGCCTGGGGGGATGGGGAGTCCTGCCCAGGGGGTGGTCGGAGCGTCCTGCAGGGCCTGTGGGGAGGTAGAACCGGGCACACCGGCCTGGGGGGATGGGGAGTCCTGCCCAGGGGGTGGTCGGAGTTTCTTGCAGGGCCTGTGGGGATG
Source organism: Eutreptiella sp. 'Long Island Sound 2002' (assembly GCA_964036045.1). Classification (NCBI taxonomy): domain Eukaryota; phylum Euglenozoa; class Euglenophyceae; order Eutreptiales; family Eutreptiaceae; genus Eutreptiella; species Eutreptiella sp. 'Long Island Sound 2002'. The sequence continues at coordinate 6,201,151 of OZ038387.1, read as the reverse complement.
GACAACCGGGCGCACCGGGCAGGGGGGATGGGGAGTCCTGCCCAGGGGGTGGTCGGAGTGTCCTGCAGGGCCTGTGGGGAGGTAGAACCGGGCACACCGGCCTGGGGGGATGGGGAGTCCTGCCCAGGGGGTGGTCGGAGTGTACTGCAGGGCCTGCGGGGATGGACAACCGGGCGCACCGGCCTCGGGGGATGGGGAGTCCTGCCCAGGGGGTGGTCGGAGTTTCCTGCAGGGCCTGCGGGGATGGACAACCGGGCGCACCGGCCTGGGGGGATGGGGAGTCCTGCCCAGGGGGTGGTCGGAGCGTCCTGCAGGGCCTGTGGGGTGGTAGAACCGGGCACACCGGCCTGGGGGGATGGGGAGTCCTGCCCAGGGGGTGGTCGGAGTTTCCTGCAAGGCCTGCGGGGATGGACAACCGGGCGCACCGGCCTCGGGGGATGGGGAGTCCTGCCCAGGGGGTGGTCGGAGTTTCCTGCAGGGCCTGCGGGGATGGACAACCGGGCGCACCGGCCTGGGGGGATGGGGAGTCCTGCCCAGGGGGTGGTCGGAGTGTACTGCATGGCCTGCGGGGATGGACAACCGGGCGCACCGGCCTCGGGGGATGGGAAGTCCTGCCCAGGGGGTGGTCGGAGCGTCCTGCAGGGCCTGTGGGGTGGTAGAACCGGGCACACCGGCCTGGGGGGATGGGGAGTCCTGCCCAGGGGGTGGTCGGAGTTTCTTGCAGGGCCTGTGGGGATGGACAACCGGGCGCACCGGCCTGGGGGGATGGGGAGTCCTGCCCAGGGGGTGGTCGGAGTGTCCTGCAGGGCCTGTGGGGATGGACAACCGGGCGCACCGGCCTGGGGGGATGGGGAGTCCTGCCCAGGGGGTGGTCGGAGCGTCCTGCAGGGCCTGTGGGGAGGTAGAACCGGGCACACCGGCCTGGGGGGATGGGGAGTCCTGCCCAGGGGGTGGTCGGAGTTTCTTGCAGGGCCTGTGGGGATGGACAACCGGGCGCACCGGCCAGGGGGGATGGGGAGTCCTGCCCAGGGGGTGGTCGGAGTGTCCTGCAGGGCCTGTGGGGAGGTAGAACCGGGCACACCGGCCTGGGGGGATGGGGAGTCCTGCCCAGGGGGTGGTCGGAGTGTACTGCAGGGCCTGCGGGGATGGACAACCGGGCGCACCGGCCTCGGGGGATGGGGAGTCCTGCCCAGGGGGTGGTCGGAGTTTCCTGCAGGGCCTGCGGGGATGGACAACCGGGCGCACCGGCCTGGGGGGATGGGGAGTCCTGCCCAGGGGGTGGTCGGAGCGTCCTGCAGGGCCTGTGGGGTGGTAGAACCGGGCACACCGGCCTGGGGGGATGGGGAGTCCTGCCCAGGGGGTGGTCGGAGTTTCTTGCAGGGCCTGTGGGGATGGACAACCGGGCGCACCGGCCTGGGGGGATGGGGAGTCCTGCCCAGGGGGTGGTCGGAGTGTCCTGCAGGGCCTGTGGGGATGGACAACCGGGCGCACCGGCCTGGGGGGATGGGGAGTCCTGCCCAGGGGGTGGTCGGAGCGTCCTGCAGGGCCTGTGGGGAGGTAGAACCGGGCACACCGGCCTGGGGGGATGGGGAGTCCTGCCCAGGGGGTGGTCGGAGTGTCCTGCAGGGCCTGCGGGGATGGACAACTGGGCGCACCGGCCTGGGGGGATGGGGACTCCTGCCCAGGGGGTGGTCGGAGCGTCCTGCAGGGCCTGCGGGGATGTAGAACCGGGCACACCGGCCTGGGGGGACGGGGAGTCCTGCCCAGGGGGTGGTCGGAGTGTTTCCCTTAGGGCCCGTGGGGAGGCATGCAGCAAGCAGGCGAGGTAGGCATGCTGTACCGGAGGTCATAACTCCGGGGTAGCAGTAGCAGGGACTCAACGTGAGTCCTCTTAACCAAAACAACCCTAAATCTGCCGGGGCTTAACTCCCGAACGTTACGGAATTTAGGGCCCCCTTGGGCCTTATAAGCCCGCGGGGTGTACTGATGCGTGGCCGCCAGCACTTAAAGTCTGGCCTGTCATACCCATTGCTGGGCTCGCCTCAGCACGGCCGGTCGAGTCCGGCTCTGGGGGTGGCGCACTAAACTGACCCCGGGGGGGGGGCATTTACCCGTTAAGCATTAGTTACGGCAGTAGGCACTATTTATTACGTTAGGTATTTACTCGGCGCTATTTTTTACCCCGCAGACATGCCCCTTCCAGTGGTGCGCTCACCTTTGGGGCTGCCTTTGGGGGATCGGGGGCTGTTACCCCTCCCGGACGCCCTCCCTGGTGTTGGCGCCGGGGTGGTGGCCGGGGGGCCTTATACCTTACCTCAAAGGATGTTGGATACCCTTACCGGGGCGTCCAGCTGGACGGGTGCCCAGGGGGGCATTCAGAGCAGGACACGCGTAAGTTCAATGGTACCAATACAGCACCATCTCGTCAAGCAGAGAGCTTTGTCGCCATGCAGCATGGCAGTGGATTGCCCACGCACTCCAGCTGTCAGATGGAAAAGACAACTTCACAGGGGCGCCACCGAGATGCGGCCCCGCAGCACCGGACTTGAGAACACCTGCTTTGGCTCTGGCCCTTCCCAGCAATCCCTCTGAGAGAGCGCTCTGAGCTTCATCAGCCAAGACCCTGGTACCAGCGTGTCGGAATATCAGATTCGTCTGCCTGTAGGCCACTCCTGCAAGGCAGAGCCCTGGCACCGAGTGTCACCCACGCACACACCTGTCACACCCGTTCCGGTCCCACCTCGTCTCCGAAGCCCTGCACCCACGCGGCCAGCCGCCGATGCGGGGCCCTGGAGGCGCGCCGCCCGGGCGCTGCCAGCCTGTGAGGGGGGGATAGGGCAGAGACAGGGGGAGGTTTCGGGGCAGGGGAGGCGGCTGGGAGCGGGAGCGGCGTCGGGGGGGGGGGGGGGGGGCAGGGGCAGGGGCGCTGGGGGGGGGCGCATCACTGGGCTCTGCTGAGGACCCCGTGTGTGGGCGGGTGTGTTGGGGGGAGAGGAGGGGGAGGCCTGGCCAGCCGTCCTCGCTAGGGGTCGCTGACCGTTCCCAGGGCCTGGGCGGCCGGTACTAGGGGCCGCGGGGTCCCTGGGGATGGTGCTTGGCACTGGGACGTGCACGCACCCGACACTGTTAGTACACTGCCTATTGGCAGTGCCCGGGCCCTGTCGTCGGGGGCTTCGCACCCGGCACCCAGCCCGTGAGTAGAGCTGGGGAGTACTCAGGGTGTGGTGTGGTGTGGTGTGGTGTGGTGTGGTGTGGTGTGGTGTGGTGTGGTGTGGTGTGGTGTGGTGTGGTGTGGTGTGGTGTGGTGTGGTGTGGTGTGGTGTGGTGTGGTGTGGCGCGGCGCGGCGCGGCGGGGCGTGGCGTGGCGTGGCGTGGCGTGCGTGGTGTGGCGTGCATTGCATGGCGTGCTTGGGGTGCATGGTGTGCCCGGTGTGCGGGGTGTGCATATGCGGTCCAAGGCAGTGCTCCCGATGAGCTGGCAAATCCTGGCACCGTTAGCACAACCGACCTCTGAGCAGTGACACCATGCGTTACAGATTCGAGAACCAGGGTTCGGATTGTAGTTCTTTCCTGTGCCTGACCTGGCGATCTGGTCGAAGCGTCCTCATTCAGTGAAGTGAACCATGTGCTCAAGTCGTTGATAGGTTTTTGGGCTTGATTCAAAGGTTATACCGTGGGCCTCCCTGGGGCAAGTAAGACGTGACTGGTGCTAGTTGTGCTCGTGACAGGGTGCTTGAGATATTCAGGAACCATGTCTCATGGTGTAGATTTGAGAACTTTCAACTTTTTGCAGGCCTCTGTGTTGGGACAGGGTTCGGTGTACAAGTTTTGCCACATTGCTGTGCTGCAACTGTCGCAGAAAAGCGCCCAGTCGCGCAACTGTTGCTTGCGGCCTGATGCAGTACAGCCCTCAGCGCTCTGTTGCTCTGTTTGTCTGCTCTAAGTGTGTGCACATACACGTGTGTGACCTGGCAGTGGGGCATTCCGGATTAGCAGATAACGATCACGAGGCTGTGCTCACAGGGGTTTGCACTGTAGCAGACTCCGTGCTAAGCGTCTGACACAAGGCAACAGCGGCACGTCCGTGCCCCCCCTCTCCCTGCACGGTCCTGAGATTCGGTGGGCGTAGGTGCACCCGAAAAAATCACTTCGATGTGTTGGCCGGAACCATCTGTACCCAAGGCCTTTGGAGTCTGGGAAGGCAATCACTTAAGAGAATGGTGACGTCCAGTGTGTGCGCGCAGGGCGGGGGGTTTACTGTTGTCCCTACTACTCCCCCCCAACCTGCAATTGTGACAAAATTTCCGCTCTCACGCACAGACCTGCACTCATCCTTCTCCACCCCCCAGGGGGGCAGCCAGGCCCGGTCCTTGTATGCGACCCCCCCCCCCCCCTGTTTTGACCATTAGCGGTCCCGGAGGTGTGATGGCAGGACCATCGTGGGCGCTCGCCTCCTCCATCTCGCCCTGCACGTCCACCTCCACCACCTCGTCCACCTCCTCGTCCTTCACCCTCGCCACCACCGCCGCCAACTCCCTCTCGCTCCGCCTCACCGCCCGATCGAACCCCTCGATCGCCTCCTGCTTCTCGGCCACCTTCGCCTTCACCTTGCGAAGGTTGGCCTCCCCCCAGCGGATCCTCTCCTCCTCCGCTCCCTCCTCCCGGAGGCTGGCCAACTTTGCCTCTCAGGCCGAGACTTTCGTCTCAGCCCTTGTCTTGGCCGCCCTGGAGGCGGCGCGGGAATCCAAGAACCCTTTGAGCTCTCCCCGCGCCTCCTCCACCTCCGCCGGTTCCTCCTCGGCTGCGGTTGCCGCCCCCTTCCGGGCTACCAATGGGGGAGGGGGTGGCGACTGTGGATGTGGGGCTTGGGGTTGGGGCTTGGGCTTGGACTTGGGCTTGGCGAGGGGTGCTGCCTTGGGCTTGGGGGCTCTGCCTCCTCGGCCGGAGCTGCACGCCTCTGCGCCTCCAGGATCTGCGCAATCAGCGCCTGGGTCGCTGCATTCTGTAGCACAAGAGCGTTCTAGCGGCGTTCTAGGCAATTGTTCTAGCGGCGTTCTAGCGACAGTCTAGCGGCCGATCGTGCTGCCTAGATCAAGACTAGAACGATTCCCTAGATCACCGCTAGAACGCACAGCACGAAATATGCCTGCCTCACCAGCTCGTCCAACTGCTCTTGCGATGCCATCTTGGTTTGAAATACTTTGGTTCAGGGAAGCCTGCATGTGACCCTGGCCCCTCCTTACCTCCATGGCATCCCTGCCCGAGCATGGCACTTGCGACCGCGGCCCCCCATGCACAACCCACGACACGTCAAATTACGCAAACAACCATGTCATGCACTGCGCTTGCACATTGGCCTCCCTGTGGATGGCCGACCACTGACGACCCGACACCTCGTCCACCCCCTCCACCCGACAGGCCCTCCCCCCCCCGGTTGCTGTGCTCGTTGTGACCATGTTTCAGAAAGCGGTTAATGCTTTCCGAAATGTCACCGGAGAACATAGCCAGGCCAAACGGCTTAATGTTCTGCAACATGGTATCTACATCCTGCTCAAGGCTTAGTAGATACCATGATGCTGTTCCAGCAGTGCAGTGTCGCCGGAAATCGCGCGCAACAGCAGCACAATTCAATGGGTTAGGGCCCTGATATGTACAATAGAGGGCCTGCAGCAGGTCCCACATGTTCGCGATGGCCTTGTACTTGGCCGTGCTTGGCCTAATGCCGAGGCACTTAGCAATATCCGGCCATGCGTCAAAAAAATTGGCCGTCTCCTCCCCATCCGGGGATGCTGACCCATAAACGCTCCAACCTGCACGCCTCTCCGACAGGAGAACTTGCAGGTCTTGACGGAGCGCAGGGGTGACCGACCTAGCCTCCCGGTCGACAAACTCCCCCAACAAGCGGCCCACTGCGCACAGTTGGTCTTGGCCTTTTTATGCTGTGCTATCCCAATGAGGGTGTTGTCATGGAATTGCCCCCCCCTCCCCCCATCCATTGTGTGTGGGCACCCCTGAATCCCTTGTCCTGCTCTTGACTCCCTCCCCGACTTCTGTTAAAAAAACGATCTTTGTGATACTCAGGGGCCCGCCGATAGCGTGACTTCAAAATTTCTGCATTCTTTTTTAATTCAACGACACTATCAACAAGGTTGAGTGACAAGGTATTTTTGATGTTTCCTTCGCCAGCAATGGGGGGGGGGGGGCTACTTTCAGCACTCAGGGAGTCCAAGAGAGCATGGAGGAGGTTAATTTGGCCATGAGCCTGAAACTTTCTTCTCGGCAAAGATGAGAAAGCGCTACTGTCACAGACATACCTCCGTAACGCCATAACCCCAAGGTATGCCTGCAGTAGTAGTGGGTTGTGCGCAGGCCCCCTCCCCCCTCTCCCCTATCCCTTCCCCCCAAGTTTTTGACAGGTAGCTGGGGTGTGGTTCGCAGCCGGACCGCGTCTGACTGCCGTTTTGGGCAGAGAGACATAAATGACCTTGAGCAACAAGCTGGTTGCCCAAGATGTAGCAATGGACACCCGTTGTGCAAAGGTCAGTGGACCAATTAATCCCTCTTGCACCAGTTACTCCCAAATTTGGTTGTGCACTTATTCGCACATGGCTTGCGTCTGGTGATTGCATCGGTCGTTGTTTTGGATCTCTATGAAGAAGCCTTGCACAACACATATGAGTTTTGAGGTGGCCAAAGGAATATGTTGCTTCACACTTCGCACAAGCAAGCCAAAGTGCTTCCGTCGAATTCCATTTCCAAGTGGTTGTACAAAGTGTCAAGCATGCAATATTTTCTGCTGGCTGAAACCTCGTACCCCCCCTCCCTCTCCCTTGTCCTGCCCCACCCCTTGTCCTTCTCCAGGGTGGGGTGGGGGACCGTCACTTGGTCAACACAAAATTTTTGTTACGGCTCACTGTGTTGTTGTGTGGGTGACTGTGTTGTGAGGCACTGCCACTTGTATCCTTTGTACTCTTGGCAAGACATTTTGCTCACTTTCGCTGGAATGGAATTTGACAGCACAACTATGTTTACCCCTGGGATGAATGTACTGTTCATCCGCTCCACAGGGGAACCTGTTTTGGCGCAGGCCGTTGGAAACCACCACCCAAGAGTGCTGCCCATTCCAGTGGAAAGTGGTGAGCATGTTGAGGAATTCAAGGTCAAGTGGAGCAGGACCAAGAAATTTTACACCAAGCCGGTCAAGGAGTAGGTCTCAGTACATTGGCAGCCCTTTGAACGCATCTTATGCTGTATTCTTTCGTTTTGCAGTGCAATTTCTGTGCCTGCAAATGTACGTGTATGGTGGTAGTATGGTTCCCCAAGGGGGACCGTCGCTTGGCAACCGTCCCCCAGGGGGTGGTGGGGGACGGACTTCCCCGGGTTGGGGCAGGACAAGAGAAGGGGGGTATGTATTGTGAAAAGTTTCATGTACATCAAAACAACGAGCAATACAACCACCAGGTGCAAGCTTGGTTCACATCATTGCAAACCAAGTTGGGGGATCATTGATACTCGGGGTCCATTTCCCTTTCACGGTAACCAACCAGCTTTTGTGGAACCCCACCCAGACAGACACCAACCTAACCACCCCCCGTCCCACTATTTGCATGGATGTCTGCAAGGAACTCTGAATCACTTTCTTGCCCAAGCCTGCCCCACTTCAAGCACACGGCTGGTGATTTACCTCTGTGTGTGTCGTTGCATAGGACCGAGTCGACACCTACGTGGGCAGCCATTCCCAAACGGAATTTGCGGACCAGACTGCGAAGACGTGGTACTCCCACTTGGGCAGCAAGACGGCGGTCGGCGCCTACGACCTCCGCGTCGTCGAATTGTTCGACACCATCGTGGTGGGGAATGCACTGACAGAAAACGCCCTGGAGGGCGTGTCCTGGGTCTATGGCACAGTGCTCCGACGCGAAGCGCTCCCTGACATATCGGCATCTCGCATCCTTTGGTACCTCTTGCAGGGCATCCCACTTTCGCCCTCTCCTTCGCCCGTCGCTTCCCCGAGCATCCAAACACAGTCCCCGGTCACTATTGCGTTGTCGCCATCGCCGTCGCCCTCGCCATCGCCCTCACCATCGCCCATCGCAACGTCGACGGCCACGCCCAGCCCTAGCCCGACACCCAGCCTGACCCCGACACGCACAGCGACCAGCACGCAAATGCCGACGCTGACGCTGTCCGCCACGCCAACCCAGGTACCCACCCTCACAGTGTCGGAGTCAGTATCCTCCACGCCATCTGGCTCACCATCACCATCGCCAACGCCGTCTCCAACGCCTTCTGCCTCGCTGACGGCAAAAATAGGCACCGCAGGGTATGAACCCAAGTTTGGGATTCTCAGCAGCAAGGAGAAGTTCATGGCGCTGGCCACCTACGGCCAAGAGGCCTACGCGCCCATCGTGCGTGCCAAGATCGACAATGTCATGAGAAGAAAAGCGGAGACGGCGGTGTTCCGTGATGTGGATTGCGTACAATCCGACCCCACAGGCACTCAGCCAGGTTGTGTCCCGAGATAAATGCGCCGGCATCTGAGTTGTGTGGGCAGCACCAGGAGCGCGCCAATGTACGCATGGCAGCGGTTGGGGGGGCGCACTGGGGGTGGGGGGGGGGGCGGGGAGGGGGGGGTCCTTGGTCTCGGGGGGCTGCTTTGGCCCCAGAAGTGGGAAATGTGGCCGTATTGGCTGGACCAGCAACGGAGCCTGGGCGGACGAGGACCAGTGCATTTCCGGGGGGAGGGGGAAATTAGGGACAGGCGAGATTTGGAATGGCACAATGGGGCACAACAAAAAGTGTGCCAAATTGTGCCGCGGCATTTGAAGGTCCGAAGCCATTTTTCTAGTGGTCATTGGTATCGCTCTTGGCATGCGCAGTTCCATTGTGCCTAATGACAGGCATCCAGATGCATCTAGGAAATAAGAACAACCATCCAAGCAACCATCCAGAGGCCTCCAAGCAACAACTGCGGCCAACCAAAGGCCCATAGCAAATAACAACCACCACCATTCACCGTCTATGCTTCTTCTTGTGCCACAATCTGGGGGTTTGGTATCAAATTTTGCAGCGGTAGTTCAGAATTGGTGCCAAAATTTCTCCGCACCACATTTCGCTATTGCAAATTTTGCACGTTCCTGATTTGCCCCCCCCCCCCCCCCCCTGGTACGTCTTCGGCAAGTGCCCATTCCCCAATGGCAGCCGGTGTTTGGGGGCGGGGGGCGGGGTATGGTATGGTAGAATTGGAGGCTGCCGCAGGACTGCTCCCTCACGCTCCCCGTGTATGGGGCCAGGGCTGTGGAACTGGTGACCGCGGCTCTTGGTCGCTCCTGTCCTTCGTCCGGGTGGGGGCGGGGGGGGACAGCGCGTGGAGGAACAGGGCACCTGGGCCTGATGCACACAGAAACACAGCGAGGCAGGCTACGGACGGCCTGTGGACAGAGGCGCGTGGACAGCAAAAACAGTCAAACGACCCCGGCAACAACCAGCACATCCTCAATACGCCAATTTATTTATTGGGCGCCGCTGACGCACAAACGGCACACCATGCCACATTCAGCACAGCCCCAACACACCAACTACTGGGCTCCGCGAACGCGGAAACGACACCAGCAAGAGCACCGGCTGCAGCGGCCGACAGAAAGCAGCGACCCGACGCAACATGCGAAGGGAAAAACGGGTGACCGTCCAGGGCCCCGTAAAGGAGCAACAACCAGACAGAATGTCACACAGGGGGCTCACGGCTGCGTAGGGTCCAACCCCCGTGGCATGCATGGCATGCGTCGTGTGCTTCCCGAGCTGGCGGTGTGGATGTGGTGGTCCGGGCTGGAGGTCTGATTAGCTCCTGTGCGAGCACCCTGCTCGGTTTGGCCCCGATCCGGTCCTGTTGCACCGGATCCGCCCCCATTGAGCTTGAACCAGCCCCGTGGCGCTTGTCCTGGTCCTGTTGTGCTTGATCGGGCTGTAGCGATGGATCTCCCCCCGTGGCGTGTGGTTCCGCACTGTGCTCGATGGGACCTCGTTGCACTTGATTTGGCTTCGCTGCGACCTCTGCTCCGGGACGGCCGGTGGGGGTGGCAGACACCTTCATTCCGGGCCTATTTAGGCACGTTCCTCTTGACGCTGCCCAACAAGTTTTCTGAGGGGGCTCGGTGGGTGGGGCAGCCGGCCGGGGTCATCCAGGGCCCCGAATGGGGGCCCTTTTGTCTGCAGTCCTCGCCATCGTGGCTGACAGGGCAGGCGCACACCGCCGCCCGACGGTCCCACCCCTGAGGCAGACTGGCCCAAAGACTGGCACGCACGATGCACGCCAGGCCCATCCAGTACCTCGTCCCACCGGATCGATGACACATGCACTGTCCCAAGGGGCCACAGCGGCCGTCACCAGAGGTAGGACAGTGGTCAGCGCCACATGTATGTCCACACTTTTTTCGTTTTCTCACACCGACTCGGCGCTGATGACTGATTTTTTTGGGGGGGCATTTCACTTCACCACGGTATCTCAGATTGATACACACGGCTCACTGCCTTCTGTATGTATTCCTCCCCTTTTGAAACTAACCAGTTCACCACAGTGGTACGGCCGTAGGAGTGCCAGCCTTGCACCATGAAGGTGATCCTTGGTATGTATGCATACACAATCTTTGTAGGTTTGAATAGTTGAGAGCACAGCAAGCACCTAGCACGTAGGCACACATGACAAGTGCTTAAACTGTATGCAGGTTGGAACGGAGTCCAGATTGGATGAGAATAGGGCAGTAGTTCCTGCAATTGGAGTCAGGAGGGTCTTGTTTTGTCTCTGCGGTGCTGTCCGTACGGCAGTCGCCCCGCAGTACTCCACTCTGCTGTTCGCTCTCTGTCAGACAAGCTGTGCTACACCGTCTGCACTATTACCGCGTACAAGGACGAGCTCGGGGCGAATTACTCCCGTATCAATCCTTTCTTCCCGGATTTACTGGCCCGGGGCGGAAGGGTGCGCTCCTTTCTGCACCTTGGCACTGGCCAACACCCTGTGTTGCGTGCACGGCTTGATTTCAGGCATTGATGTTGTGATGCTGCGGTGACGTCACGTGTTTCTCAATGGGCATGGTCCCTCATGGCCCGCATTCTCAGCAACGTAGAGGGAGGTGGACCTGGTGGCTCGTCCCCGTTCGCGCCCCTGCCCTGGTTTTTTCGATGGAGAACTGCTGCGTTCAGTTGGGGCCATTCCTCGTTCCTCCAGGGTCCCACCCTTGTACACCCTGTTTTACACCCTGTCTTCCCCCGGTTCCTGGGCAAGGGACACTCTCGGGATGTGTTACCACCGGTCGTTTGCTTACGGGCAGTCCTGCACCAAAGGGATGCGCGCGTATGCCCACCCTGCACCATGTGCCCATGCAGCCTTGCTTACACCCCCAAGTGCCCCAACCCCCCCCCTTTGATTTCATGATTTGGCATGGTTGAGTGCATACGTCCATCAGGCTTCACCGGACTTGCATCGGACAGGGTCGCAGTGGCTTGCTGCACTGAGTCCGATGTCGAGGGGAGGGGTTGCCATAAATGCTAAGGAGGGGGGGGGAGGAGCTGAAACGCTCAGGCTGTTCTATGAAGGGGACAGGCAGTGCTCCAGATCGCGTCAATGCTGCTGGGGGCGGGAGGGGGGGGGGCGCAACAGGAGCGGGAGTCCATCAGGGGCAGACCAGCCGTGAGGGGGAAAAGCACATATGGTGGACGGCGCGTGGAGGAACAAACCACCTGGGCCTCACAGAAACACAGCGAGGCAGGCTATGGACGGCCTGTGGACAGAGGTGTGTGGACAGCGAAAACAGTCAAACGACCCCGGCAACAACCAGCACATCCTCAATACGCCAATTTATTTATTGGGCACCGCTGACGCGCAAACGGCACACCGTGCCACATTCAGCACAGCCCCAACACACCAACTACTGGGCTCCGCGAACGCGGAAACAACACCAGCAAGAGCACCGGCCGCAGCGGTCGACAGAAAGCAGCGACCTGACGCAACATGTGAAGGGAAGAACGGGTGACCGTCCAGGGCCCCGTAAAGGAGCAACAACCCGACGGAATGTCACACAGGGGGGCAGGAAGCGACTGGGATGACACAGGGCTGATCTGCTGTGTGGACTTTCACACTCACTGTTTGCAAGTGAGCCAGCTGAGCCTGGGACCTGGCTGGAGGTCCCCTTGGGGGCTTCATGTCCTTTGGTTGGCAACGCCAACCCCCCCCCCCCCCAAATGGGGTATAGATACCCCCCTTTTCCCTCCCTCTGGCCATAGAGCTGCAGAGAGTGGGACATGCTTTGGCAAATCTCCCCAGATGATGTTGTCCATACGGCCACATCACTTTAGAGACTCCAAATACAGGTTATGCAGCCACTCTCATCCCCCTTAGCCCCGGGGACCCCGGAACTGCAGGGGTTATGCAGCCACTTTGATTCATCCCAAATTTGGGCACCTGATGCAGCACCTCGTTCCCTGGCCAACCACACATTGTACAGACCTCAGAAGAACAAGAGAGGCGTGCGCCTCTCCTCCGCCCTTCCCACACCCTCCCTTCCCAGCACCCCCCCCTCCCCCCCCCCCACAAATGGCCTCCGGCCATGGTTAGGGGTTTGGTTGGGTTGGGTTGGGTTGGGTTGGGTTGGGTCTCGGCCTGCGTCAAAGGCGGTGTCCCATGGCCTGTGTGACCTCACCTCACCAGCACGACTGGGTCCCAACCTCCGATGGTCTGGTCTCACAGCCGCCCAGACTGCTGACGCTCCCCAAACCTCACCAGGGCGCTGGCGAGAGGCGAGAGAGAAGGCTGTGCTGGGGGAGTCTGTGGGTCACCCTGCGGCTTCCTCCAGCCCACGACTGAACCCCAGTGGGGTGCACGTGGCGTGTAGTCTGAGGTGCTCCTTGACTGACCCAAAGGGTCACAGGTGGCGTTGCACAGAGTGCCAGACCAGCTGGGGGCGTCCCAGTGCCTGAGGTGCTGAACGCTTGCGTCGCACTGTCACAGTGTACGGCGCTTGGGCCACTCAGAACAGCAGGCATCATTCACTGGGGGGGGCGGGGTCATAGGAAAGGGGGATGAGCATTTTAGCGGAGAGGTGGGTAGGGGGGTGGTGTGGTTGTGGGTGGGTGTGGGCGTGCGTCGTGGCTGAGTTCCAAGAAAAGCCATTTCGACCTCATCCCCTCCTTCCCCATTGCCGAGCACATCACTGGTCTCCAACCCCTGGCCCTGCTGCACTCTTGTCCTCCCCCATGCTCGGCAGCGGAGCTTAGACGACAACATCTGGTTTGCTGTGAAATGCCTTGAATTGGAGGTTGAGTGGCATGTGAATCAATGTCTCAATGTGTGCAGGACATGATGGCCTGGATCGTAGCCAACGGGCGGTGGCTGGACTCTATCAATAGCCAACTGCCCGAGTTCGTGACAGTGTCATCCCAACAGATTTATGAGGATTGCAATTATGAGAAAGTCGTGGAGCATCTGTGGGGCATGATGTGGCGAGTGCAGCTGCTGGATGGCACTACCCTCACAAAGCTGGATATCCAGCCGAATGGGTACGAGGTTGCGATGCCCCTTGAAGCGCCATATACCGACGTGCAGGATTGCAAGCTGAAGGACCCATCGGTATGCCCGTGGTTTTGCTTTGGTGACTCAGCGCTCATTAAACATTGTGTAGAGAGGTGATGGTTGACAGCAATCTCAAGTTAAACTGACTCCCCGCCTCCCGCCCCCTCTCCCCCACCAACGCAGGCACCCCGCGAGAGGTTGCGTGCTCTATTTTGCAGCCAACCTCTTTTGATGGCCACCACTTTTCAGATGCTCACGCATGGCATTCCCCGCACCAACCAAGGCACCACAGGTACAAAGCTCTTTGGCAGGCATGATTTGAAAATTGACTTAACATGCAGGACAGGTGATGGGACATTCCCTTCACAACCTCCCTTCTTATGTCGGTGCTGTGAATGGACAGGCCTAAAACCCACCCACCTACCCAACCCCCCACCCAAAGGGGCCGGGCACTGGGCGCCTTGGGCCAAATTGCCTGAAACCGAAGTAACCCACGCACCCAGAGGCCACAGACCCCCCCCCCCCGTGTGTGACATTCCGTCGGGTTGCTGTTTCTTTACGGGGCCCTGGACAGTCACCCGTTCTTCCCTTCGCATGTTCGTCGCCCCCCCCCCCCCCTCCCACTCCAGCGGGACCCACCTTAAGCAAAGGGCTGTCGATGGTGGCGTCCCACGAAGATGTCCCTGATGCAACCCACCACTGCCCAACCCTCAACTGCGACCCCACGAAGCCACTGCACTAAGGAGGGCTGTTCATCAAACGGTTGTTTTTACAGTAAGAACAGCCCTCATGGACCGTCCCCTTCAGTTGCTGCATTCGTGGAGTGGGTGGGTGGGTCAGCTTGGGTGGGTGGGTGGGTTAGCTGGTCCCCAGGCAGCCCCAAAATGAACCCCCCCCCCCGAGTCGCTAAGCAATGCTCTCGCCATCGACAAAATTTTCCTTTCGGCGCTTTTGGCGCCAATGTTTATTAAATGGCCCCTGTGAATTAAGCCCTTTTGCCAAACTCCCCCGGCCACCAGCTTTTGCGCCCCCTCCCACTTATCTTTGCGGCTTTCCAATGCGGTGTGTGTGTGTGTGCGCACGCATGCAGGACTGTGGACATTTAAAGTGCTCAGAATGCAACGGGGAGTTCGACAATGCTCCCCAAAAACACTGATGCCCCCCCGCCCCCCCCTCTGGACCCCCTGCTCACACGCAGTGGGGGTTGGGGTCCAGAACTGAACTGCACTCCCTGGCGATGTCCACGGAGATCTGTGTTTCTGATCACTTGCCTGTGCTTTCTCTTGCCAGTGGTACAGCGACGTGCACTCGCATCCGTGAAGCAAGAAGGGGGCAAGGCGTGTTGGGGTCCAGGTCCCCTTGCACCGCGATTTCTCAGTTGCTTTGCATCAGACGCTTGCGGAGGTCAGCACAGGGCTCCTTTCAACAACTTGGCACCGCTGCGTTGGTGGGGGGTCCCACACCACCCACCCTGGACCCCCCCCCCCCTTTAAAAGATTGGGCCAAATTGTCTTCCGGACCTTGGGCCAATGAAAAATGTCCTGTGGCGCCACTTGGCTTAGATCGAAAATTTTCTTTGGTGCCTCTAAAGACTCAGCACCACCGGGGGGGGGGGGGGAGCCCTGGGGGGGCACTCCGCCAGTGAGCCACTCCCAGCCCCTCGCTACCCCTTCTCCCGGTCTTGCCCTGGGTGCTTCTGAGTGCGTGCCTGTGTGTCCCCCTTTTGCATCCCCCGCTCTGCACTCACCTCCAGAGGGGCGACACGTGGCGGAGGGTTCCCCGCAGCAGCATCAGCGGCTACTGCATGACTGACAACATCGACGGCTGGTCCTCCGCAACGGACCCCAATATTTTCCCTCCCGCCAATCCGAGCCCGTTCCCGTGGTGGCTGCTGCTGGCGCTGCTGCTGGCGCTGTTGCTGCTGTGCTACTGCGGTATGACGCCCCCGATTCGCCTCCGTCTTCCCTTGTGCTGTGCCGCCCATTCCCTTCCCTTTGTGTACGGTCGGCATGTGGCATTCCCCCCCGGACCAGACTTGCTACAACCGTCTGCCAAGCCAGCCACAACCGGGCGGGTGCGGGTCCTACTGAGCCATGCAGCGGATGCAACAGCTTCCTACCGAGTTCTGGATGTGAGGGGGGGGGGGGGGTACGAAGGGAAGTGGAAAATTAGGAACAGGCAATATCACCTCGCAGAGGTTGTTAGATCAAAGCCAGGCAGGCGTATATAGGGGAAAACGCCACATACCCCCCCATTTTGGGCCTATTGGCGTACCCCACTCCAAGGTGTTGAATTGTTAGTTTAACCCCTTGTAAAATCATTATTTTGTCCAATAAACGCATCCCCCAATGATTTTTTTTGGTCCAGACCCCCCCAGACCCCCCCCCCCCCCACTTGAAACCCACTTTTTTTGAGGTTTTGAGGGAGGGCTGGGGGGGGGGGTCAAGAAATGACCCCCCCTTTTTTTGGGTCGAAAATCATGAATCTTTTGGGTTTTTCGATTTTGAGCCGAAAAAGTGTTTCCGGGTCCCGGCTCCATGGGGTTTGTATGGGGCGGAGTGGGACGAGCACTGATGCAGTTTATGCACTTTTCAGCCATTTTTGCTATGTTGGCGGTTTTGGCGACTTCGGTGACCCCGTGGTACCCACTCTGAGGGGTGTGAGTGGGGATGTTGTGACAGTATATGCCTACTAGGATACGAAAGGACGTTGTTTGCAGTCTCTAGCCTTGCCTAGGGCCGGTCAAACCCCGTGCCAAAAATGCGAAATGACTGTTTCCACCAATAATGGCTCACATGAGTGAATGGCCCGGTGCACGGCCTGCTAATGCAGTTTTTCACCCTAAACAGCTCAAAAATCGAAGTTTCCGAAACTTATTTTTTTGATATTGTGATCACCTGAAATGACCATCCAAGCTATGTAAAGCATGTTTTAGGCCGTATTTACGTGTTTTTCACCTTGTTTGGGTATTGGGTGCGCGGGGGGGGTCTCCCAAGGGATTGGTACACAACCTGCTTATGCAGTTTTTCACCCTGGGCAGCTCAAAAATTGAAGTTTTCGAAACTTATTTTTTTGATATTGTGACCGCACAATATGACCATCCAAGGTATGTAAAGCATGTTTTAGGCCGTATTTATGTGTTTTACATCTTATTTGGGTATTGGGTGCGGGGTGGGGGGGGGGGGGGGGGGGCTCCCAGAGGATTGGTACACAACCTGCTTATGCAGTTTTTCACCCTATACAGCTCAAAAATCGAAGTTTTCGAAACTTATTTTTATGATATTGTTATCACCTAAAATGACCATCCAAGCTATGTAAAGGCTGTTTTAGCCCGTATTTATGTAGTTTTTACCCTATTTTGGGTGTGTGTTGCTTGGGGTAGATTCTCTGCGAGGTGGACTTGCCGAAGGCAATAGAATTTGGAATGGCAAAATTTGGCACGACAAAGTTCTGCCAAATTGTGCCATGGCATTTGAAAAGGTTGCATCCATGCAAATGCAAAACACCTCTCTCAGGGTGCGATTTCTCGTTTGTGCCAGTACTGTGCTCGTTGTGGTGATGTGGATGCATAATGTCTGGAAAGGAATGCAATCAAAGTTCTGAGAGTTCTGAGGAGAAGGGTTGGGTTTCAGGAATACCAGGGCTGGCATTCAAAGATGTGCTGTCCAATACCCCAGATCTGGGCATGAATAGGGGGGTTCTGCTGGTGGGAGGGGGTCTGCCTGTAAGGTGCAAGTCGCTTGTTTGCAAGGAGGGAGCCGGAGGGTTGAGCAGCGACAGGGAAGTATTAAAATGGCACCCTCCTGGACCCCCCCCCCCCTCCGGATCAAAGTGACCGTAGTGGGACAACACGAAGTTTGCCATCGAGCCATTTGTGGCGCGCACATTTTTTGGTCCCCCCCCTCCCCTCTCTTCTAATACATCCCTGAGCAGCGGTTATCCCGGACCCCAACCCTTTGTGATTGGAAAGGGATTTTTAAAGGGGGAGGGGGTTGTTGTATGAGGCCCATGATGTGGAGGCGATGATTCATTGGTGGGGCTTCCCGGTCGGACAGGGTTGTCCTGAAGGCCGCGGGCGTCTGGTGGGTACCAACCACCTTCAGCCAATCGCCAACCGCCTGTTGGTCGCCGTTTGTCGAACACAACAAGATTGGCCCATAGCCACGGATGTATTTGAACGGCTGACGACCGTAGGAGGAGGGGCGGTACCCACCCCCCCTGGACCCCCGCCCTCCCCCCCTGGACCCAGGTTTCATAGTGGGAAAAAACGAAATTTACAAAAGGAAATATTGATTTGGGCTGTTTTTGGTACACAAACTTTTGGGTTCTAGACCCCCACCCCCTCTCTTCCAATACATCCCTGCCCATAGCACCACCTGGTCAAGCTACCGGGGATGAATCTGCAGAAACCCCCTCCCAAACAAACACCAAGACACCCTCGCTGCTGCAGCATGCCTCACCCATCCCTCCCTCCCCCCCTCCCTCAGCCGTTGGTCGCAAGCAGGAAGTGCCGTTCCCCTGTCTCGCAGCTATCTGTCTGTGGCTGGCGTTGAAAGGCTGGAAGAAGCACAAAGACCGGCAGAAGGAATTGGAGGCTTCTCTGAAGGACGACATTGACAAAGCCGGCGAAGGGGAGGTCTTTGTTAGTCCTGGAGCCCCGCATCGCGAGGAAGGGGAGATCTATCCGGAGGACTACGCCAGTGTGATGGCTGCCGGTCCAGGTGCCTTCCAGCCCCGCTTTGTAGGTGGCGGGTGGTAGCAGTGGTATCTCGCATCCGCTTGTGCCATGGTGGAGTCTGTCAACGGCAGCCTCGCCTCCGCATCCGAACCAATGACACCGGTCTCATGCGTAAATCACCTTGAAGAGGGCTGTTAGATTCAGTGCAGGTGCGGGCGCCATATAACCCGCTTGTGGTGGGGGGGGGGGGGGCTATTTGCGTGGCATACCCCAATGTATGAAATTGGACCGTTAACCTTTTGTGAAATCATCATTTTGGGAGACTGCAGTTGTTAGGCTGTTCAGTGAACAGTCGAAATTTCTGAAGCAGATTTTTTTTTGATGTTGTAACCACCCACAATGATCACGTATCCCATGTAAAGCATGTTTTTAGACCCTCTTTGTGGGGGTTTTCACCCTATTTGGCCATTCGGTAATGGGATGGGGTCCTTCCGAATGGATTGTTGGTGTATGACCTTCCATGCAATTTTCAGCCTCAACAGCTCAAAAATCAAAAATTTCAAACCCAATTGTTTCGTTGGTCTGACCACCCGCAATTATCAGCTGCGAGTAAAGCATGCTACGGCCACTGAATCGTGAACCGTGCAATCTAACTGTTTGCTCGTGCTGTGCAACCACTTCTCGGGGCACTCTAGGCAGTAATCGGTCCCTCGTTGAGGTGCCTTGTGGCAGGCAGTAGAATTCCGGTATTGGGGTGCAACTGTGAGTCTCATGCCTGTATTGTCAATATATGTGTGCCATGTGTGTATTTGGGTGCATTTGTGGGCATGTGTTCTCTTGCTCGGAAGGCTCTGAAGACTCATGGAATATCCTCAATCCTCCATCCAGAAGGTCTCCAACGCTGGCACATGCGGCCATGGCAAGTATCCACCCTCTCGTGCTGCGAATCAGCCGTGCCCAATGTCAGCGTCACGTCTGTACGGGGGTGAAATAGATTGCAAACAGAAGCCGGCCCCGAGGGAGGGCTTTAAGAACGGGTCAAATTTGCTCGTGGGCGTGGGGGTCCGGCTTGCTGTCACTCAGTGACGCGTACAGTAACGGGTGCAGTGACAGTGACAGTGACAGACACTGACATTGACAGAATGGGATCGGGCCGCATGGCGGCCTGGACGGAAAATTTTGAAAAAAACATCCCCCGATGATACGCGCTTCAAAGTGCTCGGCGCATCGTGACGATCATTTGGAGAGACGTATGTTGGGGCAATTTGGACCCTCCCTTACCGCTGTGCCCACCACTGATATCTTCTGCCCGCAGGTGCCCAGACCCGGTCAACAAGATGCATTGTGGCATGCAAACGTGTCCCCCAGCCATTCCCCATTCCGATCCCGTGCACGCGGTGGTTGGGTCATTCGGTTCGGTCATTGAAGCGACCTTCCTCAGGGGCCTTACAGCCACCCTCTAAAAATGAACAAAGTGCGACGCAACGCGGCCCAACCGCTCGACGGCACCACTGCAGAGCAATACGTCGCCTGAAGCCGGGAATGCGGCGGTTTGCTTCGCGTCTGGGGTTTTGAAGGATGGCGTTGTTTGGCTGTGGTGCCCTCCGCAACAGAGGCCGGTTTCTGCACCGTGCGGGCCCACTGCATTTCCCCTCCGCCTCTCTGTCGCAGATCGAGCTGCAGCCAGCATCCACCCGCCTGACGGTATGTGCCCCCGTGTGTCGTGTGGGTGCCGATCAGGCCTTTGCTTAGTGGCTGGTTGATACTATACCGGGGGGGGGGGGGGGGTCAGAGGCCAAAAAAAAGTTTGTGTACCTAAAATCGACCTCCAAGTTCGGGCCCCTTTGATAAATTTCATTTTTTTCCTGAAGAAAAATTTTCTGATATGGGTGGGTGGGGGGGTCAGCCAAAGTCCCGGGGGGCCAATTGCCCCCCCCCCCCCCCCCTGTATCACTAAGCAAAGGCCTGGTGCCGATGCCGCGTCCGTGCCCAACACCCCACGGGGGATGCCGAGTGCCTGCATGTGGTGTTGGGCTCCTTGGGGATGTGCTGCCACCACCACCGCCCGGGTGTCCTCATCCAGCTGTCCCCCATTTGTATGCACTACACACACGGACAAGAACGTACAGAGCACCAACAGCGGAACCAGCATCAGGCTCATGTTTGCACAATCATGCAAACCCAATGCAGCACTTCCTTCACTGTCGCCGAAAGGGCATTCTAATGGAGGGGGCATGGGGAGGCCCCACCAAATGTTTACCAACAAGACGATGCCCAGCCATGCCACACAACGCCTTGATATCCCCTCGCCATGCGGGCCGGGGTCACAGCCCAGAAGGCACGCAGACCGCTGTTGATGCAACGAAGTCTGGACAACCTCACGACCCACATCATCATCGCGCTTGAGGCGCTCCATGGAAGTGGGTGGTAGAGACCAGGGAAGTATTCGAATGGCTGTACACCATAGGAGGACCCCCCCCCCCCCCCAACTAAAGTGACCACCGTGGGAAAAAACGAAATTTATCGTTGGGAAAATCTTGTTGGGCCGTTCTTGGTACACAAAATTTTGGGTTCGAGACCCCCCCCCCTCCCCCCCTTTCTAATACCTCCGT
Source organism: Eutreptiella sp. 'Long Island Sound 2002' (assembly GCA_964036045.1). Classification (NCBI taxonomy): domain Eukaryota; phylum Euglenozoa; class Euglenophyceae; order Eutreptiales; family Eutreptiaceae; genus Eutreptiella; species Eutreptiella sp. 'Long Island Sound 2002'. The sequence goes on along the minus strand of OZ038387.1, from coordinate 6,180,300 downwards.
GGTGGAGACATCATCGGGATGGCTGCCCACCGCCGTGCTTCGTCCCCACCACCCACCCGCCCCCATCCCGGGACACCCATTGGCGATGGACCTCCCGCGGACGCTTGCGGGGCGGTCTTTTGTGTGGGCTGCCGATTGCGGAAAACGTGCACCGGAAGGGCATTAACGGGGCCTGTGCGCACGCGGATCGGTCCGGTCCGGCCGGTCCGGCCGGTTTGAATAATTTTGCATTGCATGATTGGAGGGACCAATTTGCATAAGCCCCTCCCCCCTTATGAAGGGTTCAACCAAAGCAGGACGCCTTTGGGTGTGCAAACCGAGGGGCTCAATGAGGCGGCTCATCAATTAGCCACTATGAACTCTTCTCTGGCAAAATCGTTTTTTTTCCGGGTGGTCAAAAATGGTCCAAATGGTGTTCACCGGGCAAGGCCCAATCTCTCAGCTCATGACGCACTGCCACTTTGAACCAGCAGTGTGCCGAAGGCCCCGAGGGGGCGCCATAAAGGTGGGATGAGTACGCCGGTTGGTGCTTCCGGGTGTGCGTATGTGTGCGCCTTTTGAGGAGAGAATCCTCCACTTGGATGGGGCGGTTGTCCACCCGTTGGGGTAGGGCTGAGGAGGGCGGGTTCACAAAACTTGAGGGGGGGGGGGATACCAACGTCTGTACGTCACAATGGTCGCCGCGTCGTGCTGATGATTTTGAGGCTTCTTTGTTGGGGTCAAAACCCCCTACCCCCTTGTGTACCCGGACCATAGAGGCCCCGGCGGCGCAAATCCATGCGTATGTGGGCCGCGGGGGCCGCAGGGATCCTCCTCTCGCCTGCTCTGCAGCTCATGTGACCGTCGGGATGGTGAACCCCATGCGAACCGCCGGTTTCGCGCCGCCCCAGTCCGCAGGTATCGCCCCGTGCCCGCGCACGCGCGTCGCACCGGACCCCGGGCTCGCGCGGTGCGCCCATGCGCATGCACACGTCTGTGCGTGGCCACTGAGGCCCTGTGCCACGTGCCGCTGGTTTGTGTTCTCGCAGTTCTTGGAAAGGCGGTGGGCCAGGCTTCTCCGTGGAGTCACAAAGGTATTCGTTGCGTGACCGCAATCCCAAAGACGGGTCGTGCGATGTTGTTTGTGCGATGTGGCCTCGCATCAGCCCATTCAGTCCCCAGTGTCAGATCGGTACACGAACAGGAGCCCTGTACCCCCCCCGCAGTAGAGCCGGCCACCACAGCCCTGCGCTACACCGTCAGCATAGCACCCCCGAACATTGCACTCGGAGGGCGCAGCACCGCCGGCTGAAGGCCTGACCTCTACCCGTTGTTTGTCGTGTGCAGCCGCAATGCAAAAGCAGTTCACGGACAAAGTCGGGGAGGCGTCCGCTCCACATCGCGACGTAGGATCCGCGTTGGATCCCTCGGGTATCGCATTGCGTGCGGGGGCGTGAGACAGAAGCAGGCACTCGGGTGAGGGAAAGGGGCTCCAAAGGCGCTGTGCATGGGGCAGTTAGACTAGCGGTTACTGCGGTTACGGGCGCTGCAGAGGGGCTTGTGGACACCTGCCATTCAGGGCGTAGAGGCACGGGGGGGCCGTCTCCTCGGTTCGGGTACGCGACTCCCCCCCCCCCCCCCCCAAGGGGCCTTCGGCCCACTTCTACTGGGGGGGGGAGTCGCGTACAAAAGCGAGGAGACGGCCCCCCCGTGCGTAGAGGGTTGTGATTGCAGGAGCAGCCCCCCCGTTCAAGGGAAACCCTGGGCACCGGGTACGGGGCACGGGGCAGTAGGGCGAGGTCCTGGGAATGGAACACCTCCTTCCAAAGTGACGCGGGGTGCTCGTTGCCCGTAACGGATCACTGTTGGGGAGGTCCGGCATGGCGCCCCTGCGGCGGTCCGGTGAGACAAAGAGGACGAGGCGGGGGCTGGCGGTGCGCGTTGCCAACGCTTGGAGATGGAATGTTTGGCGGCTTCACGGGTGTCGGACGGCATGTGCACAGCAGACGCTTCTAGACCGCAGACTGCAGCGTTTTTTTCTCCCGCAACAGTGATATCTTGATTTCGTTCGTGGAGTCAAAATGGGCAGAATTTCATTGGCATATGGAGCACGCCGCTTTTGGCCCCCCCCCCCCCTCCCTCTGGAAAGCCCAAAATGATGGTGGGGATCCCGACCCCCCCCCCCCCAGCCCCCTCCTCGCCCGGAGATGTCTCCTTTAAACGTTTTCGGAATTTGCGTTCCGCTTGTGGGTGGCACAGATGATTGTTGCGTACATTCAAGAGTCTCAGTCCGGCACCGACTGTTCTCGTTGCGGACCCGAGCGAGTGGTGCGCCCGTGCAGTAGGCCTCACAGCACCGGGTGCTCGCGTCGTAGTGCCTGTTTTGCATGAGTTTGTCTGGATTCATGGGATTCGCGCGGCGTGTGTGCAGCTGAAAGTCTCCGTGGCCCCCCACCGGGTGACGACGCCACTATGATGACCGAGTTCGGTAAAGATCCTCTTGCTGACATGGCGGACGGCTTCCGAAGTATGATTAATGGGCACGTACGGATCGCGCGTGCATTGCTTTCGTTTGGTTCATGTCGTTCATCGCCTCCACTACCGTAGGGCAACCACCATACCACACTACACCCCGCCCCAGCCCCCGCCCCAAAGGCGAACACCGGCCGCCATCGGGGAAGGGGCACTGACGAGGACGTAGTGCACTATTCTTCGTCCGCCCAGGCTCCGTTGCTGGTCGAGCCAGCACGGGCACATCTCCCATCGTCGTTCTTGAACGCTCGCTGGCCTATGTATGGGCGGAAGTGTCCCTGGCTTTGCATGTGGAATTCACGGCGCCGTAAGTGTAGGGCGTGTGTGGGACACGCATTTTAGATTGCTCAGTGCGCACTTCATGGCCCGTGCACAGGTGGAAGTGTGCGTGGCCCCAACCGACAACCTTCTGGTGCCGACATGATGTCCGAGTTCGGACCGAATCCCAATGTGGATATGATGAGCAGTACTCGAGGTACCGTATTTGTCTGATTCATCACAGGGTGTTTGAGGGCAGCATGCATGCAGGGGGTCAAAGGCCTGCATGCAACTGGTGCTAAATGGGCTTAATATTGAATGGCTCGTGGAGTGGTTTTGGTAATATAGCAGTAGTACAGCAGTAGTACAGCAGTAGTACAGCAGCAGTACAGCAGCAGTACAGCAGCAGTACAGCAGTAGTACAGCAGTAGTACAGCAGTGGTACAGCAGTAGTACAGCAGTAGTACAGCAGTAGTACAGCAGCAGTACAGCAGCAGTACAGCAGTAGTACAGCAGCAGTACAGCAGTAGTACAGCAGCAGTACAGCAGTAGTACAGCAGCAGTACAGCAGTAGTACAGCAGTAGTACAGCAGTAGTACAGCAGTAGTACAGCAGTAGTACAGCAGTAGTACAGCAGTAGTACAGCAGTAGTACAGCAGTAGTACAGCAGTAGTACAGCAGTAGTATGGCAGCAGCATCATTCGCCGTTGCCATTCCATTCCGTCTGCCGTCATTTCTTGCGTGGCAGCAGCATCATTCGCCGTTGCCATTCCATTCCGTCTGCCGTCATTTCTTGCGTTCCTCAACCGAGTGTGTGCAGGTCGCATGCAAAACGTACGCGGAGTTACCGGAGGGATATTGGTAGAACGTGTCTAGGCAACGCATTCTGGATTTCTCATTGTGCTGTCGTGGCCTCTGCACAGGTGGAAGTGTCCGTGGCCCAGGCCGACAGCCTTCTGGTGCCGACATGATGTCCGAATTTGGGCGGGATCCACTTGCAGACATGCAGTACGGCACACGAGGTCTCCTTGGTGCATCAGAGGCTGCATGCCTTGGGGGTTTGGCTGGATACTCAAGGGGCACCCTGTGGTTCATTACCTGCTGGTTGGGGTGCTCGTGTGTTCTGGTCCTCCATAACACGCATGCTGCTTTGTTGCACTATGTGTGTTGCGGCATCTTGTTTTTTTCTCCGATGCCGCCTGCAGTCGCTCCGTGGGTCTCGGATCGTGTGTGTATGCAAGTCGAATGCAAATGCGCACGGCATCACCGTGCATTACATTACACTCTGGAATGCTCGGCGCGCATTTGATGGCCCCTGCACAGGTGGAAGTATTCGTGGCCCAGGGCGACGTGGTGACGATGCTCAGATGATGTCTGAGTTCGGGCCAGATCCCAATGTGGATATGATGGACGGCACACGAGGTCTCTTTCATTCATCCCGGGCTGCATGCATGGACATGGGCCTCGGAGAAGGGGCGTCCATGGACGTGATTGCCGGACTGGGGGCTGCTCCTGTGCTATGGATTCCGCCACGCGAAACGGGTGCTTTGTTGTACCATTTGTATTGCAGCATTGTTTGCTGTTGCCAGTCCATCCCGTCTGCAGTCGCTTCTCGCTTGCTCGATATTGTGTGTGTCTGTGTGTGTGTGTGTGTGTGTGTGTGTGTGTGTGTGTGTGTGTGTGTGTGTGTGTGTGTGTGTGTGTGTGGGTGTGTGTGTGTGTGTGTGTGTGTGTGTGTGTGTGTGTGTGTGTGTGTGTGTGTGTGTGTGTGTGTGTGTGTGTGTGTGTGTGCGCAGGTCAAACACGGACTGCGCGTGGCCCAGGCAGACCTGGTGACGATGCTCAGATGATGTCTGAGTTCGGGCCAGATCCCAATGCGGATATGATGAGCAATGTTCGAGGTACCGTGTTTGCTTGATTCATCACAGGGTGTTTGAGGGCAGCATGCATGCAGGGGGTCAAAGGCCTGCATGGAACTGGTGCTAAATGAGCTTAATATCGAATGATTTGTGGAGTGGTTTTTGTAATATGGTAGTAGTACAGCAGTAGTACAGCAGTAGTACAGCAGTAGTACAGCAGTAGTACAGCAGTAGTACAGCAGCAGTACAGCAGTAGTACAGCAGTAGCACAGCAGTAGTACAGCAGCAGTATAGCAGCAGTACAGCAGTAATACAGCAGTAGTATGGCAGTAGCATCATTTCAGGGTTTGTCGCCCATTCGTACACAAAGAAGTACGAAAAAGTACGAAAAAGTGCGAATCAGAGGAGAACCGGGAATTACGAATAGGTACGAAAATATACGAAAATGTACGAATAGTGGGAATGATGGATATGATGATTTTGCCGATTTGAACTGCCGACTCACTGGGGTTTTATGGGGTGTTCATTGGGGTTTTCAGTGCCCTCTGGTTTCTTGGTTTTTGGGATTCTGGGACACCTGATGAGAAGGGGGTGGGGGTGCGTTTCACTATACCCTGTTGTATGTTTCAACCAACACCATACACAGTTAGAGAGACACGGGGTTCACAGTCATCATCATATTGATACGTTCTGGCGAGCCCGTGGCACCTTGATATATGATGCAGTTGCACCATACATATGGTTTCCAACAACCGCTGCACTTGTGGAGCATTCCTTCAGCTTGGCAGGGCTCATTGATGCCAAAAATAGGCAAAAGATGAGCCCTGCTTTCAGGGCCACTGCTGTGGCAATGTTTTGTAACGGTGATGTGGAGGAAAGGTTCACCAAGGAATAGACCCAAGCACTTGCAGTTGTGAATTACCAAACCGGTGCCAGACCATGCCTGTGTGCCGTTGAGTGTTCTGTTTGTGTGCCAAGGAAGGATTTTGGGCTCGGCAGGTCACCTGGACTTGGCTTTTTCAGTACGAAAATGTACGAATATGTACGAATGACATTTTTTTCCTCAAATTACGAATCAGTGACAAACCCTGATCATTTGCCGTTGCCATTCCATTCCGTCTGGCGTCATTTCTTGCGTTCCCCAACCGAGTGTGTGCAGGTCGCATGCAAAACGTACGCGGAGTTACCGGAGGGATATTGGTAGAACGTGTCTAGGCAACGCATTCTGGATTTCTCATTGTGCTGTCGTGGCCTCTGCACAGGTGGAAGTGTCCGTGGCCCAGGCCGACAGCCTTCTGGTGCCGACATGATGTCCGAATTTGGGCGGGATCCACTTGCAGACATGCAGTACGGCACACGAGGTCTCCTTGGTGCATCAGAGGCTGCATGCCTTGGGGGTTTGGCTGGATGCTCAAGGGGCACCCTGTGGTTCATTACTTGCTGGTTGGGGTGCTCGTGTGTTCTGGTCCTCCGTAACACGCATGCTGCTTTGTTGCACTATGTGTGTTGCGGCATCATTTGCTGTTGGCGATCCATGCCGGTCGAAATGCAAATGTGCCTGGAGTTGCCGGAGTGGTATTGCTACAACGTGTCTTGGATTGCTCAGTGCGCACTTCATGGCACGTGCACAGGTGGAAGTGTGCGTGGCCCTAACCGACAACCTTCTGGTGCCGACATGATGTCCGAGTTCGGACCGAATCCCAACCTAGACATGCAGGACGGCACACGAGGTCTCTTTCATTCATCGGAGGTTGGGATATAGCTGCTAAAGGGTTTTGGCTCAATGGAGATGGGGCACCCTGTGCTTCATTACTTGCTGGTTGGGGTGCTCATGTATTCTCGTCCTCCATAACACGCATGCTGCTTTGTTGCACTATGTGTGTTGCGGCAACTTTTTTTTTCCTTCGATGCCGCCTGCAGTCGCTCCATGGGTCTCCGATCGTGTGTGTATGCAAGTCGAATGCAAATGCGCACGGCATCACCGTGCATTACATTACACTCTGGAATGCTCGGCGCGCATTTGATGGCCCCTGCACAGGTGGAAGTATTCGTGGCCCAGGGCGACGTGGTGACGATGCTCAGATGATGTCTGAGTTCGGGCCAGATCCCAATGTGGATATGATGAGCAATGTTCGAGGTACCGTGTTTGTCTGATTCATCACAGGGTGTTTGAGGGCAGCATGCATGCAGGGGGTCAAAGGCCAGCATGGAACTGGTGCTAAATGAGCTTAATATCGAATGAGTTGCGGAGTGGTTTTGGTAATATGGTAGTAGTACAGCAGTGGTTAAGCCGTAGTATAGCAGCAGTAGTATAGCAGTAGTATAGCAGTAGTACAGCAGCAGTACAGCAGCAGTACAGTAGTACAGCAGTAGTACAGCAGTAGTACAGCAGTAATACAGCAGTAGTATGGCAGTAGCATCATTTGCCGTTGCCATTCCATTCCGTCTGCCGTCATTTCGTGTGTTCCCCAACCTAGTGTGTGCAGGTCGCATGCAAAACGTACGCGGGGTTACCGGAGGGATATTGGTAGAACGTGTCTAGGCAACGCATTCTGGATTTCTCATTGTGCTGTCGTGGCCTCTGCACAGGTGGAAGTGTCCGTGGCCCAGGCCGACAGCCTTCTGGTGCCGACATGATGTCCGAATTTGGGCGGGATCCACTTGCAGACATGCAGTACGGCACACGAGGTCTCCTTGGTGCATCAGAGGCTGCATGCCTTGGGGGTTTGGCTGGATGCTCAAGGGAAACCCTGTGGTTCATTACTTGCTGGTTGGGGTGCTCGTGTGTTCTGGTCCTCCGTAACACGCATGCTGCTTTGTTGCACTATGTGTGTTGCGGCATCATTTGCTGTTGGCGATCCATGCCGGTCGAAATGCAAATGTGCCTGGAGTTGCCGGAGTGGTATTGCTACAACGTGTCTAGGACACACATTTTGGATTGCTCAGTGCGCACTTCATGGCACGTGCACAGGTGGAAGTGTGCGTGGCCCTAACCGACAACCTTCTGGTGCCGACATGATGTCCGAGTTCGGACCGAATCCCAACCTAGACATGCAGGACGGCACACGAGGTCTCTTTGATCCATCCGGGGCTGCTTGCACTGGGATTGGTCTCAGAACGGGCTGGCCGAGGGAGGAAGGGGCGCCCGTGGGCGTGACTTTTTGCTGTTTGAGATGCTTGTATGCTTTGTATCAGCCAGGGCAATGCTGCTTTGGCCAAACCCATGGGAACGCTTCCCCTGCGGCGCCTGCGGCGTGCCCTACGGCACGCCCTGCAGTGCGCAGTTCAGGTAATTATTCCAGAAAACAAGCGGAATAGTGCCGCATACATACACACATTTTCTGCATCCTGTTTACCCCCCATGTATAACTTTTTCTCCTATCTCCTGCTACATTTTCTTTTTGGGCTTTCTCCTTTCACAAATGGTGCACTTGATTCCGTGCCCAATTGCGGTATGGGTAGTGGTCAAGTAGTGATGGGCTCCCACGTTTCGGTGTGGCCCCTCCAGTTGGGGTGATGAACTCCTACATTTTGGAGAGTAGGGTTGCATTTCCCTCCCCTTCTTACTGGTCAGTTACCGGTTTCCCCTTCCAGCACTCTTCAATACGCACGAGTGACTACTCCTCGGACGAGCCTACGTGGCGCCAAAAGCAAATCCGGAAACGAACTGTGGCACGCAACATCTCTTTCACCCCTAGTCCGGACCAAGTACAGGAAGCTATAGCGTGGGTCAAGGACAATGCGGGATGGTGTTGTGGGATGGAAGAAAGTTGTAGACCACTTCATGGCATGGCACAGCAGAGGGCTCACATATCATCATGCAAGTTGTTTGATTCAAGGGAACTCTTTTGTTCCGTTGTAAATTTCTTGGACAATGTACACTGAAGCTAATTACCCTTTCCCTGCGGCGCGTAGGAAGCATTCTCAACGCCCCCCCCCCCCCCCACCCAACCCATGCCCCAAATGTTCCACTTAAGCCGTCCCCCCTCCCCCCTCAATCCCCTTTCCAGGCCCTCTGTGCCCAGGACAGTGTGGCTAGCTCAAGGGTTGTGCTAAAATTGAGTGTTGACGCCAAAGTTCCGCCCACTGGTGTCCATCGCCACTGCATTGGCCTTGCAATGGGCACCAATATGGCCCCAGTCTGGGCCACCCTCATTTTAAGAATGTATGAACACAGTGCAGGGCTGGACCACTGCATATCACTGAGTCAGTTCATTGATGATGGGGATAAACAGCTCTCAACGTGTTTTGCAATTCATCAAATTGTTCAATCCTATGGAGGACGATGAGGGAACTTGAAATTCAGCTTTGAGATGGTCAGGCAACAGAGATATGTTCCTTTTATGGATCTCATAATTGTCAGTTTAGCACCGGTGCAGACATCTGTATACTAGAAAAGAACCCGTTCGTGCAGCTATATTCCCTGGAGGACTAACATCCCCTGGCATGTCAGAACTGGTGGGCCCAGAGGGGAGTGTATCGGGTGTCTGAGACTTTGCAGCCACAGGGTGTTTTATACTTTGTGTGTACAGAGACTACAAGGAGCCACCAGGAGGTTGGGTTATCCTGAACAGGTTATTGCTGATTTTCCCCTGCCCATGGAAAGCTAAGACCAAATATGCTCAGCTTCAGGCACATATACACAGATTGGACGACGAGGTGGGAGGGTTGGGTCCAAAAAAAAAGAGGACATGCTGAGAGTACCACACCACTGCTCTGTTTGCTGTTTTAATGCCTTCCCCAAATCTGGGAAAGTATTTCTTCACACAGACGTGCAAATGCGCAGCACCGCGTGCACACATTGCTGAGGTGCAGCAGCGAATTTAATTTTGTGGCAGTGCAATTCTCTGTTGCATTTCATTGTTATTTGATGTGTAAATAAAACAATTTTATTTTGTTTGTGTGTTTATAGCCTCCGCTGATGAGGGCATTGTGGGGCCGAAACATGTCCAGAAACTAAGGTGATCACAAAGACGCTCCAGCGTTTCACGTGCCTAACTGTGTGAGGGTCCAGGGATTCTGAGTGAATTGTTTGGCATACAAGCAGCTTGGAAGTGCCTGAGGGTGAAATCAATCTTACGATTTATGTCGAAAAAAAAACAAGCGGACTGTTATTGGTAGTACTATGAATTGCTGTGGTGGTGGTAGAACGTGTCTATGATGCGCATTCTGGTGCGCTTCATGGCCTGTGCACAGGTGGAAGCTTCCGTGGCCCAGGCCGACCTGGTTCCGGTGCCGACATGATGTCCGAGTTCGGGTCGGATCCCAATGCAGACATGCAGGACGGCACACGAGGTTTGGTTGCTGCAGTAGTTGTTGCATGCACTGGGATGGGGTGTCTACAGGAGTTTGGTTGAGTAGAGCAGAGGTGCCCTTTTAGTGGATTAGTCCCCTTCCACGGGGATCGTGTGTTGTGCTTTGCCGGTAATGTCAGGCACAGCCTCACAACCGATTCCGGACTGCATGCAAACTAAAGCCGCGTCAAAGTTTTCTCACACGAACAAAACCCGGTGCAGCCCCCCGCCACCCGCATGATTGTCCGTACCGCATTGCCTTATTATCTGTCTTGCATTATCATTTGCTTTTGCCGTTCCATCCCGTCTGCAGTCGCTTCTCGCGTTCCCGATCGTGTGTGTGCAGGTCGAACACGAACTGCGCGTGGCCCAGGCAGACCTGGTGACGACGCTCAGATGATGTCTGAGTTCGGGCGAGCTCCCAATGCGGATATGATGGACAGTAAACGAGGTACTGTATTTCGCTGATTGATCACGATGGATCACAGGGTGTTTGAGGGCATCATGCATGCAGTGGCGCAACAGGATTAGGAGGCACGGAGGGTCTGCTGAGTCGGTTGATTAGTGGATGATTTGTGTGGATGTCTGTGGTGCAGCAGCGCATTATGGAACTACCGGAGTGGTCCTTGCGTTACGTGTCTATGACACGCATTCTGGATTGGTCAGTGCGCGCTTCATGGCCTGTGCACAGGTGGAAGCTTCCGTGGCCCAGGCCGACCTGGTTCCGGTGCCGACATGATGTCCGAGTTCGGGTCGGATCCCAATGCAGACATGCAGGACGGCACACGAGGTTTGGTTGCTGCAGTAGTTGTTGCATGCACTGGGATGGGGTGTCTACAGGAGTTTGGCTCCATGCAGAAGGTTCAGCTGTCTCACCAATTGTTTGGTGTTTCAGGTGTTCGTGCGTTATGTTGCTCGGTAATGCGAGACGAGAGCTTTGTTGTGCCATCTGTATTGCAGCATTGTTTGCTCTTTGCCGTTCCACCCCGTCTGCCGCCACTTATTGCGTACCCGATCCCCCGATCATGTGCGTGCAGGTCGAACACGAACTGCGCGTGGCCCAGGCAGACCTGGTGACGATGCTGAGATGATGTCTGAGTTCGGGCGAGATCCCAATGCGGACCTGATGGACAGTAAACGAGGTACTGTATTTGTCTGGTTGATCACAGGGTGTTTGAGGGCATCATGCATGCAGCGGCGCAACAGGATTAGGAGGCACGGAGGGTCTGCTGAGTGGGTTGATTAGTGGATGATTTGTGTGGATGTCTGTGGTGCAGCAGCGCATTATGGAACTACCGGAGTGGTCCTTGCGTTACGTGTCTATGACACGCATTCTGGATTGGTCAGTGTGATCTTCATGGCCTGTGCACAGGTGGAAGCTTCCGTGGCCCAGGCCGACCTGGTTCCGGTGCCGACATGATGTCCGAGTTCGGGTCGGATCCCAATGCAGACATGCAGGACGGCACACGAGGTTTGGTTGCTGCAGTAGTTGTTATATGCACTGGGATGGGGTGTCTACAGGAGTTTGGTTGAGTGGAGCAGAGGCACTCTTTTTAGTGGCGAGTCCCCTTCCACAGGGCTCGTGTGTTATGTTGCTGTGCGATGCCAGGCGCAGGCTCACTGCACGTGCGTGCGAAGTTTTCCGCAGCCGATTCCGCATGCAAACTACAGTCGCTTCAAAATTTTATCCTCAGAACAACACACCCTGCAACCCCCCGCCACCCGCATGATTGTCCGTCCGCATTGCCTTATTATCTGTCTTGCATTATCATTTGCTGTTGCCGTTCCATCTAGCCTGCAGTCGCTTGTGGTGTGCCCGATCGTGTGTGTGCAGGTCGAATGCGGACTGCACGTGGCCCACTGAAACCTGGTGACGATGCTGAGATGATGTCTGAGTTCGGGCGAGATCCCAATCTGGACATGATGGACAGTGCTCGAGGTACTGTATTTCGCTGATCGATCACAGGGTGTTTGAGGGCATCATGCATGCAGTGGCGCAACAGGATTAGGAGGCACGGAGGGTCTGCTGAGTGGGTTGATTAGTGGATGATTTGTGTGGAAGTCTGTGGTGCAGCAGCGCATTATGGAACTACCGGAGTGGTCCTTGCGTTACGTGTCTATGACACGCATTCTGGATTGGTCAGTGCGCGCTTCATGGCCTGTGCACAGGTGGAAGCTTCCGTGGCCCAGGCCGACCTGGTTCCGGTGCCGACATGATGTCCGAGTTCGGGTCGGATCCCAATGCAGACATGCAGGACGGCACACGAGGTTTGGTGGATGCAGTAGTTGTTGCATGCACTGGGATGGGGTGTCTACAGGAGTTTGGTTGAGTGGAGAAACGGGCGCATGCGTTGATTCGCAGATTTTAGTGTTGGCCGTACGTCATGTTGCTCCGTAGTACGAAATGAGCGCTTTTTTGTGCCATCTGTATTGCAGCATTGTTTGCTGTTTGCCGTTCCATCCCGCCTGCAGTCGCTTGTGGTGTACCCGATCGCCCGATTTTGTGTGCTCAGGTCGAACACGAACTGCGCGTGGTCCAGGCAGACCTGGTGACGATGCTCAGATGATGTCTGAGTTCGGGCGAGATCCCAATGCGGACCTGATGGACAGTAAACGAGGTACTGTTTTTTTGTCTGATCGATCACAGGGTGTTTGAGGGCATCATGCATGCAGTGGCGCAACAGGATTAGGAGGCACGGAGGGTCTGCTGAGTGGGTTGATTAGTGGATGATTTGTGTGGATGTCTGTGGTGCAGCAGCGCATTATGGAACTACCAGAGTGGTCCTTGCGTTACGTGTCTATGACACGCATTCTGGATTGGTCAGTGCGCGCTTCATGGCCTGTGCACAGGTGGAAGCTTCCGTGGCCCAGGCCGACCTGGTTCCGGTGCCGACATGATGTCCGAGTTCGGGTCGGATCCCAATACAGACATGCAGGACGGCACACGAGGTTTGGTGGATGCAGTAGTTGTTGCATGCACTGGGATGGGGTGTCTACAGGAGTTTGGTTGAGTGGAGCAGAGGCACTCTTTTTAGTGGGCTAGTCCCCTTCCATGGGGTTCGTGTGTTACGAGCGTCCACAAGATGCAATGGATGCTCTATTTCACCATGCGTGTTGCAGTTGCCGTTCCATCCTGTCTGCCGTCGCTTATGGCGTGCCAGATTGCCCGATCGTGTGTTTGCAGGTCGAACACGAACTGCGCGTGGCCCAGGCAGACCTGGTGACGATGCTCAGATGATGTCTGAGTTCGGGCGAGATCCCAATGCGGACCTGATGGATAGTACTCGAGGTATGGCATTTGTCTGGCTCTTCTGATTCTGCTTTCGTTGTACTCCACCAGCGCTTGCCAATCGTCATTGCGCTCTCAACGGCCTCCATGCAGGTCGGACCAGAAATGCCCGAGGCCCTGGCAGGCCCGGCGACGATGCCGATATGATGACTGAGTTCGGCAGAGATCCTTTTGCGGAGATGGGAGACGGGACTCGCGGTGTGATTCAGGGACCCTTGGCTCAGTGGGGAATGCGTGTGCATTGCTGGGGGGTCATGGTTTGGGATGAGGAAGGCCTAGAAAGTGCCGGCACGGCGTGGTCGGTATTTTGGAGCAGATGATGATTTGGATGGTCAAGATATTGCACACCACAGCTTCCGTGGCCCAGGCTGACCTGGTTCTGGTGCCGACATGATGTTCGAGGCATGCAACACAGGCAGTTTGATTAATTATCTCAGAACAAAGGAAGTATAGTGGTGTTTATACACAGGCGCTTTTTTGCATAACGTATACCCCTGTATTCCAATTGCTTTCACATTTATATCAATTTTCTCTTTGGTCCTCTTCCCTTCACAAATGGTGTACTTTTTGCCCGTCCTAAATATGGACTGGGCCGTGTGTCCTCCCCATTTTGGGGACCCCCGAGACAGCAGGGTTTATGCTGGTGGGGTTTGCCTGCAGTGTGCAAAGCGGCAGGGGTTATGTTGGTGGGCTTGCCTGCGGCATGCGAAGCAACATGTGGATCTTGAAAGAATTTGGGGCCCAGCTCAAAGACTTCAAGGGGGAGGTGATCAATGGCGGTTTCCCTGGAAGAAACCATGGCATTATGCCACATCCAATGCCAAAGAACACGGATCACCCAACATGGCATATCAGGTACAACAATGGGCACTCCTTCATTCGGGGCCGTGGAGAGCATTCGTTTGCCCAGGTGTACACATGCGCTGCGTGGGGCGGCCCGTGCACCAAATGGGGATGAATTGGGAGGAGTGTATCCTGCAACTCCACTGGATGCCCGTGCGCAGAACTTTTTTGTTCCGGTGTACATTTTGTGCACAGTGTACACTAAAGTTAATTACCCTTCCCCTGCGGTACTCAGGAAGTGCGCCCAGTGGTTCCCCCTTGGAGCAAGCTCGTCAGAGTGCTGGTGCTCCTCCCTGTTGTGTTGTGTGTAGTCCATTGGGAGTTGGACAAGCCTGCCGAGGTTGATGAATGGATCATGTCTGCTCTCAAACCTCCCTGAGAGCAATTGTGCGAAGGGGAAGTTGCCGTGTTGTAGCATGGGTATTGCAGTATTGTTTGCTGTTGCCGTTCCATTCCTTCTGCATTCGCTTCTCGTGTGCGCGATCATGTGTGTGTTTGTGTCTCTCTCTATGTGTGTGTGTGTGCAGGTCAAACACGAACTGCGCGTGGCCCAGGCAGACCTGGTGACGATGCTGAGATGATGTCTGAGTTCGGGCGAGATCCCAATGCGGACCTGATGGACAGTAAACGAGGTACTGTATTTGTCCGATGGATCACAGGGTGTTTGAGGGCATCATGCATGCAGTGGCGCAACAGGATTAGGAGGCACGGAGGGTCTGCTGAGTGGGTTGATTAGTGGATGATTTGTGTGGATGTCTGTGGTGCAGCAGCGCATTATGAAACTACCGGAGTGGTCTTTGCGTTACGTGTCTATGACACGCATTCTGGATTGGTCAGTGCGCGCTTCATGGCCTGTGCACAGGTGGAAGCTTCCGTGGCCCAGGCCGACCTGGTTCCGGTGCCGACATGATGTCCGAGTTCGGGTCGGATCCCAATGCAGACATGCAGGACGGCACACGAGGTTTGGTTGCTGCAGTAGTTGTTGCATGCACTGGGATGGGGTGTCTACAGGACTTTGGCTTCATGCAGAAGGTTCACCTTTGTCACCAATTGTTTGGTGTATCAGGTGTTCGTGCGTTATGTTGCTCGGTAATGCGAGACGAGAGCTTTGTTGTGCCATCTGTATTGCAGCATTTTTTTCTGTTTGCTGTTGCCATCCCGTCTGCCGTCACTTATTGCGTACCCGATCGCCCGATCTTGTGTGCTCAGGTCGAACACGAACTGCGCGTGGTCCAGGCAGACCCGGTGACGATGCTCAGATGATGTCTGAGTTCGGGCGAGATCCCAATGCGGACCTGATCAGGGGGGGGGGGGGATATGCGATTCGCATTTTTCCGCATTTTCCGCATTTTTTTTCGCATTTTTTGGGCAGGTCCCTTAGTGTAATGTTCAAGAGGAAACATTCTAGTGGCATTGTCTTGTAGTCAGTTAGTTGTGAAGGACAATGGGTTTTGTGGGCGCCAGAGGCGCCGGAGATTTTTTTTAGGCAGATGGCAGGGGGAAATTTTTTTGTTTGACCCTATGTGTGTATGCTCAAAATACTCAGAATTTTGTGGAGAATTCAAAAATGGATGGAAAACACAAAAAAGGACATTGACCCCGACCCGACCTCCGGGTCGGACCTTCGCTGATGGGAGCCTGAGTTGATGGGCAAATTTTTTTTGAAAATTTTTTTCCCCAGTTGTGTATATTCAAAATGAACAGCGTGTCATGGGGATCATTTTGAGGTATGTTTGTTGGGGTATCCCCCCCCCCCCCCCCCGGGGAGCCCGGCGGTTTGGGTCAATGGGGGAGCACCTGATGCGGCGCCGAGATTCAGCGGTCTGGCCTGACCAAGCAGCTGCAGCTTCTGCCCCTAGCGGTTTTGAGCCGAATCCGTGATATTCTTGAGTTGAACTACTGCACTAAGTTGTTCCATCGAACCGTCCATGCTTTGAGCGCCCAATTGTGCAAGACGAGACGAACCATAGGGGTTTCGAGGGGCAAACACCATTCTAACAAAACCGCATTTTCTATCGCATTTTTTGCCGCATTTTCCGCATTTTTTCCGCATTTTTCCGCATTTTTTGCCAATCCCGGCGACCGCATTTTTCCCCCCCCCCCTGCCTGATGGACAGTAAACGAGGTACTGTATTTGTCTGATCGATCACAGGGTGTTTGAGGGCATCATGCATGCAGTGGCGCAACAGGATTAGGAGGCACGGAGGGTCTGCTGAGTGGGTTGATTAGTGGATGATTTGTGTGGATGTCTGTGGTGCAGCAGCGCATTATGAAACTACCGGAGTGGTCCTTGCGTTACGTGTCTATGACACGGATTCTGGATTGGTCAGTGCGCGCTTCATGGCCTGTGCACAGGTGGAAGCTTCCGTGGCCCAGGCCGACCTGGTTCCGGTGCCGACATGATGTCCGAGTTCGGGTCGGATCCCAATGCAGACATGCAGGACGGCACACGAGGTTTGGTTGCTGCAGTAGTTGTTGCATGCACTGGGATGGGGTGTCTACAGGAGTTTGGTTGAGTGGAGAAACGGGTGCATGCGTTGATTCGCAGATTTTAGTGTTGCTTGTGTGTCATGTTGCTCCGTAGTACGAAATGAGCGCTTTGTTGTGCCATCTGTATTGCAGCGTTGTTTGCTGTTTGCCGTTCCATCCCGCCTGCAGTCGCTTGTGGTGTACCCGATCGCCCGATCTTGTGTGCTCAGGTCGAACACGAACTGCGCGTGGTCCAGGCAGACCTGGTGACGATGCTGAGATGATGTCTGAGTTCGGGCGAGATCCCAATGCCGACCTGATGGACAGTAAACGAGGTACTGTTTTTTTGTCTGATCGATCACAGGGTGTTTGAGGGCATCATGCATGCAGTGGCGCAACAGGATTAGGAGGCACGGAGGGTCTGCTGAGTGGGTTGATTAGTGGATGATTTGTGTGGATGTCTGTGGTGCAGCAGCGCATTATGAAACTACCGGAGTGGTCCTTGCGTTACGTGTCTATGACACGCATTCTGGATTGGTCAGTGCGCGCTTCATGGCCTGTGCACAGGTGGAAGCTTCCGTGGCCCAGGCCGACCTGGTTCCGGTGCCGACATGATGTCCGAGTTCGGGTCGGATCCCAATGCAGACATGCAGGACGGCACACGAGGTTTGGTGGATGCAGTAGTTGTTGCATGCACTGGGATGGGGTGTCTACAGGAGTTTGGTTGAGCGGAGAAACGGGTGCATGCGTTGATTCGCAGATTTTAGTGTTGCTTGTGTGTCATGTTGCTCCGTAGTACGAAATGAGCGCTTTGTTGTGCCATCTGTATTGCAGCGATGTTTGCTGTTTGCCGTTCCATCCCGCCTGCAGTCGCTTGTGGTGTACCCGATCGCCCGATCTTGTGTGCTCAGGTCGAACACGAACTGCGCGTGGCCCAGGCAGACCTGGTGACGATGCTCAGATGATGTCTGAGTTCAGGCGAGATCCCAATGCCGACCTGATGGACAGTAAACGAGGTACTGTTTTTTTGTCCGATGGATCACAGGGTGTTTGAGGGCATCATGCATGCAGTGGCGCAACAGGATTAGGAGGCACGGAGGGTCTGCTGAGTGGGTTGATTAGTGGATGATTTGTGTGGATGTCTGTGGTGCAGCAGCGCATTATGGAACTACCGGAGTGGTCCTTGCGTTACGTGTCTATGACACGCATTCTGGATTGGTCAGTGCGCGCTTCATGGCCTGTGCACAGGTGGAAGCTTCCGTGGCCCAGGCCGACCTGGTTCCGGTGCTGACATGATGTCCGAGTTCGGGTCGGATCCCAATGCAGACATGCAGGACGGCACACGAGGTTTGGTGGATGCAGTAGTTGTTGCATGCACTGGGATGGGGTGTCTACAGGAGTTTGGTTGAGTGGAGAAACGGGTGCATGCGTTGATTCGCAGATTTTAGTGTTGCTTGTGTGTCATGTTGCTCCGTAGTACGAAATGAGCGCTTTGTTGTGCCATCTGTATTGCAGCGTTGTTTGCTGTTTGCCGTTCCATCCCGCCTGCAGTCGCTTGTGGTGTACCCGATCGCCCGATCTTGTGTGCTCAGGTCGAACACGAACTGCGCGTGGTCCAGGCAGACCTGGTGACGATGCTGAGATGATGTCTGAGTTCGGGCGAGATCCCAATGCGGACCTGATGGACAGTAAACGAGGTACTGTTTTTTTGTCCGATGGATCACAGGGTGTTTGAGGGCATCATGCATGCAGTGGCGCAACAGGATTAGGAGGCACGGAGGGTCTGCTGAGTGGGTTGATTAGTGGATGATTTGTGTGGATGTCTGTGGTGCAGCAGCGCATTATGGAACTACCGGAGTGGTCCTTGCGTTACGTGTCTATGACACGCATTCTGGATTGGTCAGTGCGCGCTTCATGGCCTGTGCACAGGTGGAAGCTTCCGTGGCCCAGGCCGACCTGGTTCCGGTGCTGACATGATGTCCGAGTTCGGGTCGGATCCCAATGCAGACATGCAGGACGGCACACGAGGTTTGGTGGATGCAGCAGTTGTTGCATGCACTGGGATGGGGTGTCTACAGGAGTTTGGTTGAGTGGAGAAACGGGCGCATGCGTTGATTCGCAGATTTCAGTGTTGGCCGTACGTCATGTTGCTCCGTAGTACGAAATGAGCGCTTTGTTGTGCCATCTGTATTGCAGCATTGTTTGCTGTTTGCCGTTCCATCCCGCCTGCAGTCGCTTGTGGTGTGTCCGATCGCCCGATTTTGTGTGCTCAGGTCGAACACGAACTGCGCGTGGTCCAGGCAGACCTGGTGACGATGCTCAGATGATGTCTGAGTTCGGGCGAGATCCCAATGCGGACCTGATGGACAGTACTCGAGGTATGGCATTTGTCTGGCTCTTCTGATTCTGCTTTCGTTGTACTCCACCAGCGCTTGCCAATCGTCATTGCGCTCTCAACGGCCTCCATGCAGGTCGGACCAGAAATGCCCGAGGCCCTGGCAGGCCCGGCGACGATGCCGATATGATGACTGAGTTCGGCAGAGATCCTTTTGCGGAGATGGGAGACGGGACTCGCGGTGTGATTCAGGGACCCTTGGCTCAGTGGGGAATGCGTGTGCATTGCTGGGGGGTCATGGTTTGGGATGAGGAAGGCCTAGAAAGTGCCGGCACGGCGTGGTCGGTATTTTGGAGCAGGTGATGATTTGGATGGTCAAGATATTGCACACCACATGGTATACAGGTGGCAGCTTTCGTGGCCCAGGCTGACCTGGTTCTGGTGCCGACATGATGTTCGAGGCATGCAACACAGGCAGTTTGATTAATTATCTCAGAACAACAGAAGTATAGTGGTGTTTATACACAGGCGCTTTTTTGCATGACTTATACCCCTTTATTCCAATTGCTTTCATATTTACAACAATCTTTGGCCCTCTTCCCTTCACAAATGGTGTACTTTTTGCCCGTCCTAAATATGGACTGGGCCGTGTATCCATTTTGAGTCCTCCCCATTTTGGGGACCCCCGAGACAGCAGGGTTTATGCTGGTGGGGTTTGCCTGCAGTGTGCAAAGCGGCAGGGGTTATGTTGGTGGGCTTGCCTGCGGCATGCGAAGCAACATGTGGATCTTGAAAGAATTTGGGGCCCAGCTCAAAGACTTCAAGGGGGAGGTGATCAATGGCGGTTTCCCTGGAAGAAACCATGGCATTATGCCACATCCAATGCCAAAGAACACGGATCACCCAACATGGCATATCAGGTACAACAATGGGCACTCCTTCATTCGGGGCCGTGGAGAGCATTCGTTTGCCCAGGTGTACACATGCGCTGCGTGGGGCGGCCCGTGCACCAAATGGGGATGAATTGGGAGGAGTGTATCCTGCAACTCCACTGGATGCCCGTGCGCAGAACTTTTTTGTTCCGGTGTACATTTTGTGCACAGTGTACACTAAAGTTAATTACCCTTCCCCTGCGGTACTCAGGAAGTGCGCCCAGTGGTTCCCCCTTGGAGCAAGCTCGTCAGAGTGCTGGTGCTCCTCCCTGTTGTGTTGTGTGTAGTCCATTGGGAGTTGGACAAGCCTGCCGAGGTTGATGAATGGATCATGTCTGCTCTCAAACCTCCCTGAGAGCAATTGTGCGAAGGGGAAGTTGCCGTGTTGTAGCATGGGTATTGCAGTATTGTTTGCTGTTGCCGTTCCATTCCTTCTGCATTCGCTTCTCGTGTGCGCGATCATGTGTGTGTTTGTGTCTCTCTCTATGTGTGTGTGTGTGCAGGTCAAACACGAACTGCGCGTGGCCCAGGCAGACCTGGTGACGATGCTGAGATGATGTCTGAGTTCGGGCGAGATCCCAATGCGGACCTGATGGACAGTAAACGAGGTACTGTATTTGTCCGATGGATCACAGGGTGTTTGAGGGCATCATGCATGCAGTGGCGCAACAGGATTAGGAGGCACGGAGGGTCTGCTGAGTGGGTTGATTAGTGGATGATTTGTGTGGATGTCTGTGGTGCAGCAGCGCATTATGGAACTACCGGAGTGGTCCTTGCGTTACGTGTCTATGACACGCATTCTGGATTGGTCAGTGCGCGCTTCATGGCCTGTGCACAGGTGGAAGCTTCCGTGGCCCAGGCGGACCTGGTTCCGGTGCCGACATGATGTCCGAGTTCGGGTCGGATCCCAATGCAGACATGCAGGACGGCACACGAGGTTTGGTTGCTGCAGTAGTTGTTGCATGCACTGGGATGGGGTGTCTACAGGAGTTTGGTTGAGTTGAGAAACGGGCGCATGCGTTGATTCGCAGATTTTAGTGTTGCTTGTGTGTCATGTTGCTCCGTAGTACGAAATGAGCGCTTTGTTGTGCCATCTGTATTGCAGCGTTGTTTGCTGTTGCCATCCCGTCTGCCGTGTCATGTCGCCTGCCCGATTGCGCGATGGTGTGTGCTCAGGTCGAACACGAACTGCGCGTGGTCCAGGCAGACCTGGTGACGATGCTGAGATGATGTCTGAGTTCGGGCGAGATCCCAATGCGGACCTCATGGACAGTACTCGACGAGGTACTGTTCTCTAGTGATTCCTGACAGAAACTACCACCCCCACCCCCTGTTACGCGACATCTTTGCTGCACTTTTTCTGCGCCCCTAAAAAATTGGTCTTGACGATTGAGGGTGAACCCCCCGGTCCCATCCGCACCCAATTACCCCGACCACATTCACTTTCTAACCCCCACCCCCCTTTTCCCCGTTTTTTTTTCCTGACGTACGGGAATGCGCAGTAGTACTGGGGAGGTAACAGCTTGCCTTGATGCTTTTTGACCCTCACCCGTGACCACAACACATAAGTACCAGGGCCGCACTGAACGGCCCTGGTGGCGTGCATGCTGGTAGCAGGTACCTGCCCCTTTGCAGGGCCATGGTGCAGCACACCATCACAGTGCTCGGCCGTGCTGTGTCCGTTATGTGCAACCCAACAAGTTCTTCACCCAGAGTACCACATCTGCTGCTGGTTAACCCGCTCAACCTGCTGACTCCACTCAACGAGCTGCTGATGTTGCTAGCAACACGACTACAACACCTGTCAACTAGTGAAACCAGAACAGAAGGAGAAGAAACGTAGACAACGGGGCAACAACATCACTGTGGACAACCTGCTGAAGAAGTTTGGGAAATGTGGGTTGTACAATGGAGGTGTAGGTGGATTGTGGTTTCAGGCTAGGTGGGGGTTATTAAACATTCATGACCTACCAAATGGGTGGAGAATTGGACAAAAAAGCAACCCCCCAAAAGTGGTCCAAGTGGTCTCCCACCGGAGTACTGACTGCTACTGCCACTTCTGACATATGAAGCCATATGCTGTAGATTTGTTTTTCATTGATTTCCTACTGAATGTGTGTAGAGTTTGACCAAAGAGATCCGCTGAGTCGGTTGATTAGTGGGTGATGTGTGTGGAAGTCTGTGGTGCAGCAGCGCATTATGGAACTACCGGAGTGGTCTTTGCGTTACGTGTCTTTGACGCACATTCTGGATTGGTCAGCGCGCGCTTCATGGCCTGTGCACAGGTGGAAGCTTCCGTGGCCCAGGCCGACCTGGTTCCGGTGCTGACATGATGTCCGAGTTCGGGTCGGATCCCAATGCAGACATGCAGGACGGCACACGAGGTTTGGTTGCTGCAGTAGTTGTTGCATGCACTGGGATGGGGTGTCTACAGGAGTTTGGTTCAGTGGAGAAACGGGCGCATGCGTTGATTCGCAGATTTTAGTGTTGCTTGTGTATCATGTTGATCCGTAGTACGAAATGAGCGCTTTGTTGTGCCATCTGTATTGCAGCGATGTTTGCTGTTTGCCGTTCCATCCCGCCTGCAGTCGCTTGTGGTGTGTCCGATCGCCCGATCTCGTGTGCTCAGGTCGAACACGAACTGCGCGTGGCCCAGGCAGACCTGGTGACGATGCTCAGATGATGTCTGAGTTCGGGCGAGATCCCAATGCGGACCTGATGGACAGTACTCGAGGTATGGCATTTGTCTGGCTCTTCTGATTCTGCTTTCGTTGTACTCCACCAGCGCTTGTCAATCGTCATTGTGCTCTCAACGGCCTCCATGCAGGTCGGACCAGAACTGCCCGAGGCCCTGGCAGGCCCGGCGACGATGCCGATATGATGACTGAGTTCGGCAGAGATCCTCTTGCGGAGATGGGAGACGGGACTCGCGGTGTGATTCACGGACCCTTGGCTCAGTGGGGAATGCGTGTGCATTGCTGGGGGGTCATGGTTTGGGATGAGGAAGGCCTAGAAAGTGCCGGCACGGCGTGGTCGGTATTTTGGAGCAGGTGATGATTTGGATGGTCAAGATATTGCACACCACATGGTATACAGGTGGCAGACTCCTGGCAGTGGTCCCCCCTCGGGGCAAGCTTCGTGCTGGTGCTCCTCCCTGTTGTGTTGTGTGTAGTCCATTGGGAGTTGGACAAGCCTGCCGAGGTTGATGAATGGATCATGTTTGCTCTCAAACCTCCCTGAGAGCAATTGTGCGAAGGGGAAGTTGCCGTGTTGTAGCATGGGTATCGCAGTATTGTTTGCTGTTGCCGTTCCATTCCTTCTGCATTCGCTTCTCGTGTGCGCGATCATGTGTGTGTTTGTGTCTCTCTCTATGTGTGTGTGTGTGTGTGCAGGTCAAACACGAACTGCGCGTGGCCCAGGCAGACCTGGTGACGATGCTGAGATGATGTCTGAGTTCGGGCGAGATCCCAATGCGGACCTGATGGACAGTAAACGAGGTACTGTATTTGTCCGATGGATCACAGGGTGTTTGAGGGCATCATGCATGCAGTGGCGCAGCAGGATTAGGAGGCACGGAGGGTCTGCTGAGTGGGTGGATTAGTGGATGATTTGTGTGGATGTCTGTGGTGCAGCAGCGCATTATGGAACTACCGGAGTGGTCCTTGCGTTACGTGTCTATGACACGCATTCTGGATTGGTCAGTGCGCGCTTCATGGCCTGTGCACAGGTGGAAGCTTCCGTGGCCCAGGCCGACCTGGTTCCGGTGCCGACATGATGTCCGAGTTCGGGTCGGATCCCAATGCAGACATGCAGGACGGTACGCGAGGTTTCCTTCCTTCTATCCGCCGCCTATCTGCTCTGCATTTTTGTTTTTTTTCGGGGCCAGAGCTTCACAGTGCTGGACACTTGTGCCACCGTTGCTAACTACATCCTGTTCTTGTATTTTTTTTCTACTGCACGGCTCCCTGGGACCCTTTCTGTAGGGAACATCCGCCTCTATTCTCTGCTGGTGTGAGCTCCAGATACCGAGGACACATGAGTATTTTCGATAGACGTTTAGTTCCCAGCCTCAATTATGGTGGTTCCGCAGCAAATGTACATGTAAATTAGTTATTGCATTCAGTGGCTAAAATCTGACAAAACTTCCGCAAACCTTCAGAGAAATTAATTAACTGTGGTTGTGATACGTTTCCAAATATGCAATTGCAATTTGACGTAAGGTATGAATGAGCATTGTGGAAGTCTGTTACCATTCCCAAGCCGTTTTTTCTTTTGAATCTTTTTGTGTTCCATCTTCAACAGCATGTTTATGGGCATGTGCAGGGGCAAGGGAGGCAGGTTGTCTTGACTCAAAGCCTTCAACAGTGAAAAAACATTTGGGCGGAAACAGTGTGTACGGGGTTCATGGAAAACTTTTTCTTTCAAAGGAAATTTCAGAAATTAAACATATTTGCAGTCCTTGTTGCGGTACAATGGTTGCGCAAAATGTATATATTTTTCGGGGGACAAAAACCCCTTTCAGCTTTTTGGAGCAAAAGCCAAAATTTTCTGAGTCCTGAATCTCTTCCTCGCCTCCCTCTCATTTGTGCAGCCTCACGCAATGGTGTGCTGGTATTGCGAGACTGATACGTGTCTCCTGCTCAATTCAACATGATGTATCCGAGTGGAGGGGATTCGGTCACTTTTTTACTTGTTGGCGTGGGAAAAGATGCAATCCAGTGATAGGTGTTGTCCAATCGGCTACGTTGTGCCAAGAAAGTGCTGGGTTCTTGTGGTTGGGCGCCCACTGGAGGCGGGCAGGCTGAGGACCATTAAATCAGGGGCGTCCACCGTGTATCTCCTCGCTGTCCCCCCATGCGTTCCATTTCCTGTGCCCAGCCCGAGGTACCAAGAAGAAGGACTCCGGATCCCCCAGGTCACACAGACGTGATGATGATCCTCAGATGATGTCTGAATTCGCCCCAGACCCTGCGTTGGCAATGCTGGATCCTGCTTCTCGAGGTTTGCCTGATCTGGCTGTCAGTGGGGGCATGGAGGCTGTTTGCACCACCCAAATTAGATGTGGTGGGGAGAGCACCCTCCGAAATTCCACGGTCATGGGAGTGACAGCATGTGAAGCCTGTGCTACGGGGGCAATGCGCTGCTGCCATGACGAGCAACGAGACTATTATTCCACCCTGACACGCACACCGGGCGAGCTGACAATTACTCAGCGACGGTGGGCTTCTCGTGCCGGGGCTTCGTGCTGGGGCTTTATAAGATGGTATGGAAAAGGGGCTGCGACGCGGCCCGGATGGAATATTTTTCAAAAAAGATAGATGACTCAAAATGATCAGCGCGTCATGGGGTCGTTTTGAGTCGTATATATTGGAATACACCGGTCACCCCCCCCCCCCCGTGCGGGGAAGGAGGGGCAGGGAGAGATGAACCCATCCCCCTCCCCCGCCCCCTCCTGTACCCCCTCCCTACAGCAACACGCACCCCCGCCACCCAATGCCCCCCAGGGCAGAAAGAATGGAGAGGGCGGGGAAGAAACTGGGCAGGGGGATGAACCTAGGAGGGTAACAGGACAGGGCAGACCGCGCTTGCCGAAAACGGTGCGGAGCACATAAGGAGAACAAGGAAAGGAAAAACGGGAAAGAATCATTTGTGGTTGTTAGAAGCCCCTGTCAGGAAAATTATTCTGCAGATGCACACTCCAGCACGCTCAAGTCAGTGCTGGAGTCGGCAAGCCCCGCATGGACTCGGGGTGTGCATCTGGATGCACCTGGTCAACGGCACGGGCAACAGCCCGTCTCTGGGACAGCCGACCCTGGAGTAGTCAAACAGGACAAGGCATCCGGGGGCTCCGTTGACACAACCAAAACACGTTCGGACCCACAGAGGGTCAGAATGAGCAGTGGCAAGAGGCCAATAGGCGCCGCCAAAGGCAAACAAATAGATACCGAGGCCTTGTGCCAAACCCCCCCGCGGGGCTTGTTGGGCAGAGGGTCCTGGCACCCCGGCCAAGGAGGGGGGAGGGGGGATTCAGGAATCCCCCCCCCCCGCTCCCCGCGGAGCAATTTTCCTCCCGCCATGTGTTTTCCCTCCCGCACTCCCAAACAACACAAACGACCTCCACCAACCAGCACATCACACGAGAGACACAGCAAGGCACGCCCGTGTTACCACAGGCTAACCAACCAGCCTCATGGTTGGCCCCCCATGAAAGTTAATTCGCCTCCGGGGATTAGTTGGTGCACGGCCTGAAAAGGTGAGGCAAGGGAGTTCATGGTCGTCTCAATGCGGCACTATTTTGGTACATGCAAAACAAGGCGTAGGAGGGAAAAGGTTTAAAAAGGGTACACCTGATTTCATGTCCATGTCTCTGTAAGAGCTCGTTTTGTGTTTTTCCTCCCTTTCTTTGCCCTCAAATCCACCACCCTGCGTTGTGTGCAGCCCAAGTGGTCCAAGGTCAACGAGGATCAGGGCCACGCAAACCTGGAGATGACGCCCAGATGATGTCTGAGTTTGGCAGAGATCCCGATGGTCAATTGATGGGCTCCACCCGAGGTTTGTTTCTGTCCTATCGTTTGCAGTCAAAAATGGAACTGTTACTTCAGGGACAAGATGTTTTTTTTACGTCGTATTGCATGTGCGTTTTTCGGGGTTGGGTACATTCCCCTTCCCCTCCTTTCCCAGACACCGACAGGACTCCCGCATACGGCGTGTCTTTTGTTTGATTTGGCTGTTGCCCTTGATTCCTTTTTGCAATTCGTTTTCGCGAGTTCGCATCAGACTTTGCGATTTCAAATACCATTCTTGATTGCAGTGCAGTTTTACTTTGCACACTATGCAGCATTTTCCCCCGTCAGCGGTGCAAACCGCACGGTGGGTTCTTTTCGTGCAAAGAATGGTCGTTGCGAATGAATGGTGTGGTAGTGTACGAAAAGAGTAACAGTATTGAGTGTCACAAGATGTGACCCATGTATCGTCAGCGTCGTGGGGAAATTTTGCCGTTTCTGATAAGCGTGGGGGTTTCTCAGCGATCGATAGTAGGGCAGGAGCCTTGCTAAGGGGTTTGAGTGTGTGGAATGGAGCATGGCAGGGTGGCTGTGAATGAATGCTGTGGTGGTGTATGGAAGGGTCACATTGATCACCCCTTGCTGGCTGCCACTGAATGTCGATGGGTATGTGATTGAACCACATTTCGCGGTGTGGCAGGGATGTGCTGCAATTGTGGTCCCAGTCTGATAGTGGCCATATCATATGCACACTGCACGCATACTCCGTGTGCAGCTGGTGGTGCTGATGGCCCAAGGTCACCAGGATCGCGGAGACGTGGTGACGATGCTGAGATGATGTCCGAGTTCGGGAGAGACCCCAATGCGGATATGATGGACGGCACTCGAGGTTTGTTTCGTCCACCGCTTAGGGTGACCCCATTACACCCGCTGCATTGATGCAGGTCCGGTGAGGCCTGATGGACATATGCACTAAACCATGTCAAATCGTGAAAGGGGGAGGGTTGGGGGCAAACGAGCCCGGGCCAAAATGTCTGGGAGGAAATCCCGGCCCACAACTGGCATGCAGCAAGAGGGCGGCATGCCGATGGGCACGATAGTGGGATTCGGCGCACGCCACTTTTTTGCAATGGTAGTTGTTCCAGAACCGCACTGCTGGGAATGGACCCACAACCGCTGCAGTGCATAGCAACCCCCAAGTCACTATAAAACCAGCCTCGAAAATTTGATGTCTTCGCGCGCGTCCAGTGATAGTTAGAGCTGGTGCAGCCAT
The DNA here is from genome assembly GCA_964036045.1 of Eutreptiella sp. 'Long Island Sound 2002'. Taxonomy (NCBI): domain Eukaryota; phylum Euglenozoa; class Euglenophyceae; order Eutreptiales; family Eutreptiaceae; genus Eutreptiella; species Eutreptiella sp. 'Long Island Sound 2002'. The sequence continues at coordinate 6,152,734 of OZ038387.1, read as the reverse complement.
TCCAAGGCCATTCAAAGCATTAATCCGAGCATGGCACGATGCATGCCGTACACGACGCACCACCACCAGAAAGCAGCCTTCATTTGCTTCGATAGTCTCTTGTACGTTTGTTTTCGTATCCAGCCCGAGGGACGAAGAAGAAGGGTCCGGGTGCTGACGACCGAGGTTCACCAGGTTCACGCAGACGTGATGACGATGCTCAAATGATGTCTGAGTTCGGTCGAGACCCCAATGCGGATCTGATGGACACGACTCGAGGTTTGCAGCATTTGTTGTCGGTAATTTAGCGTCATGTGGATGCCCTGCATGGGCTCAATTGACGGATCCCGGCACTGTGCTGGACCGGGACGTACATAAGACGAGAAATGATCGCTCCGAGGGATGTGGGAAAGGGGCAGGTTACAACCTGCAATGAAGATATGCCCACATGGCGGCCCAGACAAGCAGCAGAATGGTCTGCAATTGACTAGGCTGTGTTTGGCAACAGCCAAACCGCCCCCACCATTTCCCCTCCCGGTTGCAAGGCAAAACCATCACGCCTGAGGACCTCCGTCATTCGGTCCAACTGCAAGAGGTCCCCAGGGACGATGGTCTGTGTCACGTCCATCCAATCTGTGTTTGTGTGTGTGTGCAGCTCGAACCAGGGCACGACGCAAAGACGGGCAGGACGATGATGCTGACATGATGTCTGATTTCAGCGATGATCCGAATGCGGATGCAATGGGCACCACTCGAGGTGTGACCCATGTATCGTCAGCGTCGTGGGGACTGTTTGCCGTTTATGATGAGTGTGGGCTGCGGGTCTCTCAGCGGTAGATAGAAGGGCAAGAGCGTTGCGACGTGGCTTGAGTGTGTGGAATGGAGCATGGCAGGGTGGCTGCAAATGAATGCTGTGGTGGTGTACAAAAGGGTCACATTGATGAGGTTCTGGCTGGCTGCAACTGAATGCCGATGGGTATGTGTTTGAGCCGCCGTTTCAGTCGGGGCAGGGACGGGCTGCAATTGTGTTCACATTTTGGTTATGGTCGTATCCTATTTAGTGGTGTTCATGCCACACTGACGCTCATGATAGCATGTAGACTGCACACATACTCCGTGTGCAGCTGGTGGTGCTGACGGCCCAAGGTCACCAGGATCGCGGAGACGTGGTGATGATGCTGAGATGATGTCCGAGTTCGGCAGAGACCCCAATGCAGATATGATGGACGGCACTCGAGGTTTGTTTCGTCCACCGCTTAGGGTGACCCCATTACACCCGCTGCCTTCTCTCCGCGCCAAAATGTCTGGGAGGAAATCCCGGCCCACAACTGGCATGCAGCAAGAGGGCGGCATGCCGATGGGCACGATGGTGGGATTTGGCGCACGCCACTTTTTTGCAATGGTAGTTGTTCCAGAACCGCACTCCTGGGAACGGACCCACAACCGCTGCAGTGCATAGCAACCCCCACGGGGGGGCCGTCTCCTTGGTTCGGGTACGCGACCCCCCCCCCCCTCCTCCTTGCCCTCCGGGCCCACTTAGTTACCAAGGGTCAATAGCTACCGGCCATACATATGGTGGCGCCGAAGGCGCCCGAAAAATTTTTTTTTCATTCCCCTTGCCCACGTAGCTTCCCTCCCCGCCCGGGCGGTAGAGCACCCCAACGCTATACTTGAACCCAGTCTTGACTCTAACGCCCACCCCAACCCTCAGCCGGCTCCTAACCCTACACCTAACCCTACCCATGACCCTAATCAAGACTGAATATTGGGACCAAGCTGGTGGGGGAGGGAACATCAGCTATGACTGGTGAGGGACATCAAGAATGATTCACACATTGATGGCTCTTGACAAAGTGAAATCAGCTTGCAAGTGAACCCCATCACCACGAGGCCCACTTTCAAGGCCTTTTGGACTTCTGAGGGGCCAAAATGCCCCCAAATGGGCTCAAAATGGGCTCATTTCACCCGTTTGTACACCCCAAAAGGTCTAGGATGAGGTTTGGAAAAATGCGGTTTTGACCCATTTTTGACCCATTTTTGGTCCCAAAACAGCCCATTTTCAAGGCATTTTGGGATTTTCGGAGGACCAAAATGGGTCACCACAACGGTCCAAAAACACTTGTTTTAGCGTTGCACATGGTCTAGGATCATTTTTTAGAAAAGTCATCTTTTTGCCCCTACTGGACCCTGTGGACCCATTTGGGCACCCACCTGTTTGGGCTTGAGCTTGCAGCTTGCCGCAGCCTAGTGGGCCTAGGTATTGGGGTCTAGGCGTCCGTTTGGGCAATTTTGAGGGGTGGAAACCACAAAAAGTGGGGGGTTGCGGGTGGAGTAGGTGCCCTGGGAATCGCATTTTGAGCCATGTAGCCAAAGATATGGCCTATTCTTGGTTTGTGGGTGTCGGCATTTGGAGCTTCCAGGGGCCTTTTTGGGCCGTTTCCGGGACATATCATGGAGTTAGAGGGCCGCAAAGAGCTCGTTGACACGGGGAAGTCAAGCGGCACGTGGAGTGTACGCACCATTTCCCTTCGTTTGGCCGTTTTGAATGTGTTCCGTGGCTTTTTTGGCCCAAAAATGGCTGTTTTTGGCCCTAAACTGCAGTTTCTGAAACTGAGGTCCGCCACTTGCGAATCCCGTTCCCGGCCGCCACCGTTGAGTTTCTTGCTCAAACTTTGTGCAATTGTACTTCACACCCATAGGTATCATCCACCAAAATTTCAGCCGAATCTGAAGCACCACGACGGAGTTCTGATTTTTACCCATTTCGCGCGTGCTGCTGCTTGCTTGCTGCTTGCTTGCTACTTGCTTGCTTGATTGCTGCTGCTAAACCTGGTAGGTCCACCCTAGACACTAAAAAGGGTTATAAAACCAAGACTGGCTCCACCAGCTCGGTGACCCTAACCTTAACCCTAACCCTAACCCCCCCCCCCTCACCCCTGGCTGGAACCCCCCCTGCCCTAGCTCTCACCCCAGAGGGAGGGCAAGGGGAGGTAACGGGAGCCTGTGCCCACCACCCCAAATCGCCCCACCTGGACCCCCCCCCCCCCCGAACCGACCCTCCTGACTGCCCCCCATCGCCCCTCCCTGAACCCCCCCCTCCAATGCCCCCCCCCCCCCCCCCCCCCCCCCCCCCCGGGGCCTTCGGCCCATTTCCACTGCGGGGGGGAGTCGCGTACAAAAGCGAGGAGACGGCCCACCCGCGGCAACCCCCAAGTCGCTATAAAACCAGCCTCGAAAATTTGATGTCTTCGCGCGCGTCCAGTGATAGTTAGAGCTGGTGCAGCCATTCCAAGGCCATTCAAAGCATTAATCTGAGCATGGCACGATGTATGCCATACACGACGCACCACCACCAGAAAGCAGCCTTCATTTGCTTCGATAGTCTCTTGTACGTTTGTTTTCGTATCCAGCCCGAGGGACGAAGAAGAAGGGTCCGGGTGCTGACGACCGAGGTTCACCAGGTTCACGCAGACGTGATGACGATGCTCAAATGATGTCTGAGTTCGGTCGAGACCCCAATGCGGATCTGATGGACACGACTCGAGGTTTGCAGCATTTGTTGTCGGTAATTTAGCGTCATGTGGATGCCCTGCATGGGCTCAATTGACGGATCCCGGCACTGTGCTGCACCGGTTTTGCCCTGCTCGGCCGCCCTGAATCAAGCCAACTTGCCCCACAGGCAGTTCCCTTTACAAACCTCGTTGATAGCCTCCATCTCTTCCGCTCACCATTTGCTTGTGCAGCACGGGGCACAAAGAGCAAGGACCCAGGGTCAGGAAGATCACGCAGACGTGATGACGATGCTGATATGATGTCCGAGTTCGGCAAAGACCCGAATGCGGATATGATGGACGGCACTCGAGGTTTGTCTCGTTTTGTACAAAGGACACATTGTTGTCACGTAGGTGCAAGTGCTTTGCACTCTTACCATAACCTGTTGTATGCTGGTGCGCTTTTGTGCATCTCCTCCGCATACCATTGGCTTGTGCAGCACGGGGCACAAAGAGCAAGGACCAAGGGTCAGGAAGATCACGCAGACGTGATGACGATGCTGATATGATGTCCGAGTTCGGCAAAGACCCGAATGCGGATATGATGGACGGCACCCGAGGTTTGTCTCGTTTTGTACAAAGGACACATTGTTGTCACGTAGGTGCAAGTGCTTTGCACTCTTACCATAACCTGTTGTATGCTGGTGCGCTTTTGTGCATCTCCTCCGCATACCATTTGCTTGTGCAGCACGGGGCACAAAGAGCAAGGACCCAGGGTCAGGAAGATCACGCAGACGTGATGACGATGCTGATATGATGTCCGAGTTCGGCAAAGACCCGAATGCGGATATGATGGATGGCACCCGAGGTGTGCCCTGTTCCCAGTTTACGCAGGGGCTTGTGGATGCAGTGCGGTGGATTTGGTCCGAGGGAGAGCTCAACCGATGCAAGTAATATTTTTCAGCCGCTACATTTTCGCTCAAAATTAAGAATATGTACCGGCTGAGATTTATTAACTCCTGGACGACATGTTTTCGCTCAAAATTGCAAAAGTATACCAGCTCGAAATTGTTAATCCCCAGCCAGTATTTCGCCCAAAATTGAGAAAATGTACCGGTTGAGAATTATTAAAGCGTGATCCGAACAGCAACTCCGTCAACTGCCAACCGCCAACGATTGTCAGTGCACCAACCAACCTCCGTCTATTGACCTCCAGTTTCAGTTGGATGCCGAAGGCCGGCATCAAGATTGGGTGCCCCCAAAACGTCACCCTGTCAATGAAACGATGAATGTTTACCCCTCCACTGGTCCGCGTCTGCATGCACATACTTTGTCCGCCCGTCTTGAAACGACTCATGTAACAGGTCCCCACGCGCATGGGGCAGAGCATGGTTGCTCAAGATGGATGACTGCGCGATGTGTCTTCTTCTTCTGGGGTCTGAATTGCAACACGTCTGTCTTGCACTCCTCACTTGTCTCTGCTTTCTGGACGACCCATTTGCAATGTGCAGCGCGAGGCACCAAGAAGAGGGACCCAGGTGCTGCAGGCCCAGGATCACGCAGACGAGATGACGATGCTCAGATGATGTCTGAGTTCGGTAGAGACCCTGATGCTGATCTGATGGATACCACTCGAGGTTTGCATTGTTCATCTCGGCTGAGGTACTGCAGCCTGAGTATGGCAGACGCTTCAGCCGTGACAAAGGGTTGTTTGGGCCGACACAAGGCCGGTCTGTTGTGTTGTTGTTCTGGTTTTCTGATGTTCATTTGGACGTGCCTCATGTTGTGCCCAGGTCCTACCGTTTGGATACATCGTTTAGTTTAGCCGCCTTCTGGAGGTTGTAGTGTCCTGCAGTTCCGTCTCGTGTGGCGGCTGTGGTACGTGTGTTGCAGGAATATGCACCGTTGTTTATCCCGTCATCTGCTCTTTCTGAAGCAACACGAGGCGGCAGAATGGTCTGCAATTGACCAGGCTGCGTATGGCAACAGCCAAAGCGCCCCCAGCCTTTCCCCTCCCGGTTGCAAGGCAAAACCATCACGCCTGAGGACCTCCGTCATTCGGTCCAACTGCAAGAGGTCCCCAGGGACGATGGTCTGTGTCACGTCCATCCATGTGTATTTGTGTGTGTGTGCAGCTCGAACCAGGGCACGACGCAAAGACGGGCAGGACGATGATGCTGACATGATGTCTGATTTCAGCGATGATCCGAATGCGGATGCAATGGGCACCACTCGAGGTGTGACCCATGTATCGTCAGCGTCGTGGGGACTGTTTGCCGTTTATGATGAGCGTGGGTCTGTAACCGATTTATAGATCAGCATAAGCCCCCACCCATACTCTGTGTACAGCTGGTGGTGCTGACGGCCCAAGGTCACCAGGATCGCGGAGACGTGGTGACGATGCTGAGATGATGTCCGAGTTCGGGAGAGACCCGAATGCGGATATGATGGACAGCACTCGAGGTTTGCTCCATATCTCATTTCATTGTTGTACCGTATGGGTGTTGATAAGCTCTGGTCCTTTCCGGACAATACCGGAGTGCTTCCCTCATGTGTAGAACCCTACTGCCTTGCCGGACGCTCTCTCTCTGTCTAAAAAATCATGCTGCCCTAGGGTAGTGGTTTTCACCCTGTTTGTCTGCTTCGACCTGCGGGAGTCCGATAGCGTCCAATTGTGGAATGTTGCAGAGGTGTCCCACTTCAGGGCAACGTACCTCCTACCATACAGAGGTTGCGCATAAGGCACCAGCAGCAATCTGTTTCGGGATTTGGTTCAGTATTCAGTGCCTGCCTGCTAAATTGTAGTTCAACATTGATATGACAAGTGGTAAGCCATTTCTTGCATTGGCTCACGGGGATTTGTCCTGCCCTTTAGAAAGCCTCACTTCCCTATGGGGAATATCCGCTCCTTTCTCAGTTTTACAACCTTTTAAAATCTCATTGGTGGGTCCATAGTGGATGTTCCACAGCTGTCTGCGTTGGGATCTTTACTGCCCACCTAGGTCGCACCCTGTGTGCACTCCTTGCTGGCATGGAATGGAGCATGGCAGGGTGGCTGCGAATGAATGCTGTGGTGGTGTATGACAGGGTCACATTGATGAGTCTCTTGCGGCCCACAACTGAATGTCGATTAGTATGTGATTGAGTGAAAGTTTGAGTTGTGGCAGGGATGTGCTGCAATTGTGATCCGAGTCTGGTTGTGGCCGTGTCATATGCATTGGCCGTCAGGTCACATTGACGCCAGCAGTCAATAATGTCGCCGTGCGTGTGCCGCGGTTTTTGCACACACAGTTCAGTTTCACGCGGCGCATTCCACCACCTACTTCAGAACACTGGTTCTCCATTGCTTGATGTTTGCTTCTAGCTGTTGCTCAAGTGAGTGTTCAGAAACAGATGAATGTGGCGTTGAATTACTGGTCAAAATCATTTTGTCTACGTCTCTTTTGCTGTAGCACGAAGAATGATGTGTCCTTTCCACGTGTCCACCTTGTATCTCCTCGACGTCTCTCCATGCATTCCATTTCATTTTGCGCAGCCCGAAGTACCAAGAAGAAGGACCCCGGATCCCCCAGGTCACGCAGACGTGATGATGATCCTCAGATGATGTCTGAATTCGCCCCAGACCCTGCGTTGGCAATGCTGGATCCTGCTACTCGAGGTTTGCCTGATCTGGCTGTCAGTGGGGGCATGGAGGCTGTTTGCACCACCCAAATTAGATGTGGTGGGGAGAGCACCCTCCGAAATTCCACGGTCATGGGAGTGACAGCATGTGAAGCCTGTGCTACGGGGGCAATGCGCTGCTGCCATGACGAGCAACGAGATTATTATTCCACCCTGACACGCACACTGTAATTTTCCTCCGCACTCCCAAACAGCACAACCTCAACCAACAAGAACGTCACAGATGAGACACAGCCATGCACGCCCATGGTACTACAGGCTAACCAACCAGCCTTGTGGTTAGCCCCAAAAGTCACTTTGCCCTTGGGAATAGTCCATTCACGGACAAGTTAGACATGGGAGTTCATGGTGGTCTCCGTGCGGCAATATTTTTGGGAGATGCCGAACAAGGTGTACGTATCCACAAACAAGCAGGAGGTAAAAAGTTCCACCTGTTTTGGCCACATGCATGTCCATGTCTATTTGCTATAAGCTCTCATTTTGCGTGTTTTTTCCCTTTCTTTGCCCTCAAATCCACCACCCTGCGTTATGTGCAGTCCAAGTGGTCCAAGGTCAACGAGGATCAGGGCCACGCAAACCTGGAGATGACGCCCAGATGATGTCTGAGTTTGGCAGAGATCCTGATGGTCAATTGATGGGCTCCACCCGAGGTTTGTTTCTTTGGTCCTATCGTTTGCAGTCAAAAATGGAACTGTTAGTGTAGGGACAAGGTGTTTTTTTTTACGTCATATTGCATGTGCGTTTTTCGGGGTTGGGCACATCCCCCTTCCCCTCCTTTCCGAGACACCGACAGGACTCCCGCATTCAGCGTGTCTTTTGTTTGATTTGGCTGTTGCCCTTGATTCCTTTTTGCAATTCGATTTCGCGAGTTCGCATCATGTTCCCCCCGTCAGCGGTGCAAACCGCACGGTGGGTTCTTTTCGTGTAAAGAATGGTTGTTACGAATGAATGGTGTGGTAGTGTACCAAAGAGTAATATTGATGAGTCGTACTGGCTGCCACTGAATGTCGACGAGTATGTGATTGTCTTACGCTTCCAAAAGGCGATGTGCAATTGTTGCAGGGATGTGCTGCAATCAGGTGTTGTGTTCCCAGTCTCGTTATGGCCGTATCATATGCATTGGCTGTCATGTCATATTGTCGCTCATGATAGCATGCACACTGCACGCATACTCCGTGTGCAGCTCGTGGTGCTGACGGCCCAAGGTCACCAGGATCGCGGAGACGTGGTGACGATGCTGACATGATGTCCGAGTTTGGGAGAGACCCCAATGCGGATATGATGGACGGCACTCGAGGTTTGTTTCGTCCACCGCTTAGGGTGACCCCATTTCACCCGCTGCCTTCTCTCCGGGCCAAAATGTCTGGGAGGAAATCCCAGCCCACAACTGGCATGCAGCAAGAGGGCGGCATGCCGATGGGCACGATGGTAGGATTCCAAAGTGCCGGTTAACGATCCCTCAACTCTTTATTAGTGACCGTTTCTTGTACTTTTGTTTTCGTGTCCAGCCTGAGAGACATAGATGACGGGCCCGGTTGCTGACCATCCAGGTTCACCAGGTGCACGCAAACGTGATGACGATGCTCAAATGATGTGTGATTTCGACGTCCATGCGGATCTGTAGCGTTTCTGTCCGTAATGTAGCAGCATGTGGATGCCGTGCATGCGATAACCCCTCCGAGGGACGGGGAAAGGGGCAGGGTACAGCCTGCAATCATGATATGCCCACATTGGGGCCCAGACAAGGAGGCAGAGGAGCTGTTCAAGGGCAATTAGAAAAGCTGTTCACTGCAGGGCAGGGAGGCGGCGGGAGGCTGTTTTGGCCGGTGCAAATGTGCTGGCGGCTGAGGCCATTGAATGTCGAAAGTCCTGCTCAACGTGTGCCCGGTTCCCAGTTTACGCAGGGGCACGTGGATGCACTGTGGTGGATTTGGTCCCAGGGCAAACTCGATACAAAAATTGCGTATTGTCCGAGTCATTTTGGTGGTAACAATAGCCCATGCCCAGTAGGCAGAGTATCGTTGCTCAAGATGGATGACCACACAACATGTGTTCTGGGGTCCGCTTGTATTAGCATGTGCCCTGAATTGCAACACGTCTGTCTTGCACACGTCACTTGTCTCTGCTTTCTGGACGACCCATTTGCAATGTGCAGCGCGAGGCACCAAGAAGAGGGACCCAGGTGCTGCGGGCCCGGGATCACGCAGACGTGATGACGATGCTCAGATGATGTCTGAGTTCGGTAGAGACCCTGATGCTGATCTGATGGATACCACTCGAGGTTTGCATTGTTCATCTCGGCTGAGGTACTGCAGCCTGAGTATGGCAGACGCTTCAGCCGTGACAAAGGGTTGTTTGGGCCGACACAAGGCCGGTCTGTTGTGTTGTTGTTATGGTTTTCTGATGTTCATTTGGACGTGCCTCATGTTGTGCCCAGGTCCTACCGTTTGGATACATCGTTTAGTTTAGCCGCCTTCTGGAGGTTGTAGTGTCCTGCAGTTCCGTCTCGTGTGGCGGCTGTGGTACGTGTGTTGCAGGAATATGCACCGTTGTTTGTCCCGTGATCTGCTCTTTCTGAAGCAACACGAGGCGGCAGAATGGTCTGCGATTGACCAGGCTGCGTGTGGCACTACATTTCCCCTCCCGGTTGCAAGGCAAAACCATCAGGCCTTTGGTCCAACTGCAAGAGGTCCCCAGGGACGATGGTCTGTGTCACGTCCATCCATGTGTATTTGTGTGTGTGCGCAGCTCGAACCAGGGCACGACGCAAAGACGGGCAGGACGATGATGCTGACATGATGTCTGATTTCAGCGATGATCCGAATGCGGATGCAATGGGCACCACTCGAGGTGTGACCCATGTATCGTCAGCAGTGCCGTTTATGATGAGTGTGGGCTGCGGGTCTTTTAGCAGTTGATAGAAGGAAAAGAGCGTTGCTAGGGGGCTTGAGTGTTTGGAAATGGAGCATGGCAGGGTGGCTGCGAATGAATGCTGTGGTGGTGTACAAAACGGTCACTTTCATGAGTATCTTGCTGGGTGCAACTGAATGCCGATGGGTCTGTGATTGAGATACGGTTCCAAAAGGCGATGTGCAATCGTATCAGGATCTGCTGCAACTCTGTTCGCAGTCTAGATTTGGCCGTATGATATGCCTTCATGCCCCATTGAGGCTTATTATAGCATGCACGCTGCACACATACTCCGTGTATAGCTGGTGGTGCTGATGGCCCAAGGTCACCAGGATCGCGGAGACGTGGTGACGGTGCTGAGATGATGTCCGAGTTCGGGAGAGACCCGAATGCGGATATGATGGACGGCACTCGAGGTTTGCCTCGTTTTGTACAAAGGACACATTGTTGTCGTTGTTGTGCTTTGCACTCTTACCATAACCTGTTGTATGCTGGTGCGCTTTTGTGCATCTCCTCCGCATACCATTGGCTTGTGCAGCACGGGGCACAAAGAGCAAGGACCCAGGGTCAGGAAGATCACGCAGACGTGATGACGATGCTGACATGATGTCCGAGTTCGGCAAAGACCCGAATGCGGACATGATGGATGGCACCCGAGGTGTGCCCTGTTCCCGGTTTCCGCTGGGACACGTGGATGCACTGTGGTGGATTTGGTCCGACAGATGGCTCAACCGATGCAAGCGCATTGTTGGAATCATGTAGGTGGTAACAACAGCCCACGCGCATGGGGCAGTGCATGGTTGCTGAAGATGGATGACCTATGTCTGTTTGCCTTCTGGGGTCCGCTTGTATTAGCATGTGCCCTGAATTGCAACACGTCTGTCTTGCACTCCTCACTTGTCTCTGCTTTCTGGACGACCCATTTGCAATGTGCAGCGCGAGGCACCAAGAAGAGGGACCCAGGTGCTGCGGGCCCAGGATCACGCAGACGTGATGACGATGCTCAGATGATGTCTGAGTTCGGTAGAGACCCTGATGCTGATCTGATGGATACCACTCGAGGTTTGCATTGTTCATCTCGGCTGAGGTACTGCAGCCTGAGTATGGCAGACGCTTCAGCCGTGACAAAGGGTTGGTTGGGCCGACACAAGGCCGGTCTGTTGTGTTGTTGTTCTGGTTTTCTGATGTTCATTTGGACGGGCCTCATGTTGTGCCCAGGTCCTACCGTTTGGATACATCGTTTAGTTTAGCCGCCTTCTGGAGGTTGTAGTGTCCTGCAGTTCCGTCTCGTGTGGCGGCTGTGGTACGTGTGTTGCAGGACTATGCACCGTTGTTTGTCCCGTGATCTGCTCTTTCTGAAGCAACACGAGGCGGCAGAATGGTCTGCGATTGACCAGGCTGCGTGTGGCACTACATTTCCCCTCCCGGTTGCAAGGCAAAACCATCAGGCCTTTGGTCCAACTGCAAGAGGTCCCCAGGGACGATGGTCTGTGTCACGTCCATCCATGTGTATTTGTGTGTGTGCGCAGCTCGAACCAGGGCACGACGCAAAGACGGGCAGGACGATGATGCTGACATGATGTCTGATTTCAGCGATGATCCGAATGCGGATGCAATGGGCACCACTCGAGGTGTGACCCATGTATCGTCAGCGTCGTGGGGACTGTTTGCCGTTTATGATGAGTGTGGGCTGCGGGTCTTAGCGGTTCATAGAAGGGCAGGAGCATTGCGACGTGGCTTGAGTGTGTGGAATGGAGCATGGCAGGGTGGCTGCAAATGAATGCTGTGGTGGTGTACAAAAGGGTCACATTGATGAGGTTCTGGCTGGCTGCAACTGAATGCCGATTGGTATGTGTTTGAGCCGCCGTTTCAGTCGGGGCAGGGACGGGCTGCAATTGTGTTCACATTTTGGTTATGGTCGTATCCTATTTAGTGGTGTTCATGCCACACTGACGCTCATGATAGCATGTAGACTGCACACATACTCCATGTGCAGCTGGTGGAGCTGACGGCCCAAGGTCACCAGGATCGCGGAGACGTGGTGATGATGCTGAGATGATGTCCGAGTTCGGGAGAGACCCCAATGCGGATATGATGGACGGCACTCGAGGTTTGCCTCGTTTTGTACAAAGGACACGTGTTTCATTGGTGTAACGTCTTATGGAATGAAGTGTATGGACACTGTTAGTTTATGCTACTTCTTCATTTCAGGCACCACTCACGTGGTCCGTCTTAGGATCTCTGAGGTCTGCCAATCCCATATCATCTCCCACAAACAGCATTTCCCCTCGTACAGTAGTCCACATCTTTCCTTGCGTTTTCTTCACCAATCACCTGCGTCGCCTACATTTACCCACTGGCACCAAAAATGATCACAAACTTCGCGACCCCCTCGCTTGTGACAAAAGGATATCTTGGGTAGAACAAGGGGTAAAATGGGAAATAATGTTTTGCTTTGTACTGTACAGTCTCCACAGATCGGCCCGACAAGAGTCACGGTTCCTCTGCATTTGCCATGTGCAGCGCAAGGGATAAAGACGCAGGACCCAGGCATCGCTGGCCCAGGAACACGTACGTGTGATGACGGTGCTGACTTGATGTTGACAGTTGAATTACTGGCCTTCTTTTCTCCTGGGCTCCGGCCGTTTGTTGAAGCGTGATGTATCCTTTCCGCCTGTCCTCCGGTTGTCTCCTCAACATTTCCCGTGCATTTCTTTTGCCCAGCCCGAGGTACCAAGAAGAAGGACCCCGGATCCCCCAGGTCACGCAGACGTGATGATGATCCTCAGATGATGTCTGAATTCGCCGCAGACCCTGCGTTGGCAATGCTGGATCCTGCTACTCGAGGTTTGCCTCTGATGGGAAGAAGTGCCTCTGAAGCCTACGCCACAGGGGCTTTCTGCTTCTACCATGGTGAGCAACGGGGCTATAATACACTGTGAGGCACACACTGCCGATCAACACAAAACACCTGGTCGCTGTACCACGGGTTAACCAACCAGCCTTATTGTTAGCCCCACGGACGTTGATTTGCCCTCGGGAATCACCTCGAAGAGAGGTTGTTAGATCAAGCGCAGGCGCGAGCGTCGTATACCCCCCCTTTTTTGGGGTCGTTCGCGTAGCATACCCCAATGTATGGTTTCTAACGTTTAACCCCCTGTAAAATCATCATTTTAGGACCAAAAATGATCCCCCAATGATTTTTTGGATTTTGACCCCCGTACCCCCCCGCACCGGGGTACCCTTTTTTGAGGGGGGGGTGGGGGTGGGGTTGGGGGGGGGGGGCAAAACTTCTTTGCGTATTGTGGCCGCTGTGTGTGTATTTGGACCTGGGTCCTGAAGAGCTTTCTTCTTGTATATGGACCCCCTAACCCATGGCGGGGGTCCCAGGTCCCAACTCCAGGTACCCCCAGTCGGCCCCCCCCATATGGCCCCTTGCCGGTGAGGACTTAGCCGTTTTCACGCCGGATAGGCTGCTTAGTGACACCTGCAAGATTTCCAAAATTCGACTTTTTCGGAAACCCTTCTGTCGCCCCTGGGATGGGTTTGGGTGATGATTTAGTGACAATACGAGTACTTGAGCACCCATGGGGACCTAAATAGTGGCCGCCAAGCCCATATAGCCCGAGCCATGGGCCCCCCAAAAGCCCCGAAATTGCCGTTGTGTAAGGTGTTTAGTGACACCTGCAAGATTTCCGAAATTCGCCTTTTTCCGAAACCCTTCTGTCGCCCCTGGGATGGGTTTGGGTGATGATTTAGTGATAATACGGGTACTTGAGCACCCATGGGGACCCACGCCAAGCCCATATAGCCCGCGCCATGGGCCCCCCAAAAGCTTCAAAATTGCTGTTTGTTGGTGGTTCAATGGCCTTTGGTGTGTGCACAAACTGCTTGAGCAGTTTTCCACCCTCTACAGGTCAAAAATGGAAATTTTTGCAAAACTTTTTTTTTATATTGTGACCACTTACAATGATGAAATATGCTATGTAAAGCATGTTTTAGCCCCCTTTTATGTGTTTTTCACCCTATTTGGGTGTTGGGGGGGGGTCTCCCAAGGGGTATGGGGCACAACCTGCTTGTGCAGTTTTCCCGCCTCGGCAGCTCAAAAATGGAAATCACCTCGCAGAGGTTGTTAGATCAAAGCCAGGCAGGCGTATATAGGGGAAAACGCCACATACCCCCCCATTTTGGCCATTTTGGGGCTATTCGCGTACCCTACCCCAAGGGGTTGAATTGTTAGTTTAACCCCTTGTAAAATCATTATTTTGTCCAATAATCGCATCCCCCAATGAGTTTTTGGTCCGGACCCCCCCAGACCCCCCCCACTTGAAACCCACTTTTTTGAGGTTTTGAGGGAGGGGGGGGGGGTGGGGGGGGGTGGGGGGGGGGGTCAAAAAATGACCCCCCCTTTTTTTTGGGTCGAAAATCATGAATCTTTTGGTTTTTTTCGATTTTGAGCCGAAAAAGTTTTTCCGGGTCCCGACTCTATGGGGTTTGTATGGGGCGGAGTGGGACGAGCGCTCATGCAGTTTATGCACTTTTCAGCCATTTTTGCTATGTTCGTCGACCTCGGTGACCCCGTGGTACCTACTCTGAGGGGTGCAAGTGGGGATGTTGTGACAGTATATGCCTACTAGGATACGGAAGGACGTTTTTTGCAGTGTCTAGCCTTGCCTGGGGCCGTCCACAACCCGTGCCAAAGACGCGAAATGACTGTTTCCACCAATAATGGCCTAGTGAATGGGGAGGTATGCGCTTCAGTGTGTTTCATTTGAATTGCTGCATGTTATTTGTTGTTCGAATAGCAAAGAGACGCAGGGAAGTTCACAATGTAGGCAGGAAGTCTCATGTATCGAAACTTCGGTTGCACGATTAGCTACATCAAACTGTTTGTCCACCCGACTCCTGATAGTCTGTGTATGTGAAAATTAGAATGAAAAAGCAATGATGCTATCGAAATTTCGATTGTCGAAGCTACGTGACAATTTGCCTTGCATGGATCAATCGAAATCACCTCGCAGAGGTTGTTAGATCAAAGCCAGGCAGGCGTATATATGGGGAAAACGCCACATACCCCCCATTTTGGGCCTAT
This sequence comes from Eutreptiella sp. 'Long Island Sound 2002', assembly GCA_964036045.1. NCBI lineage: Eukaryota > Euglenozoa > Euglenophyceae > Eutreptiales > Eutreptiaceae > Eutreptiella > Eutreptiella sp. 'Long Island Sound 2002'. The sequence goes on along the minus strand of OZ038387.1, from coordinate 6,137,581 downwards.
TCGCGTACCCTACCCCAAGGGGTTGAATTGTTAGTTTAACCCCTTGTAAAATCATTATTTTGTCCAATAAACGCATCCCCCAATGAGTTTTTGGTCCGGACCCCCCCAGACCCCCCCCACTTGAAACCCACTTTTTAGGGGGGGGGTGGGGGTGGGGGTGGGGGGGTGGGGGGGTGGGGGGGGGGGTCAAAAATGTCGAAAAAATGACCCCCCCTTTTTTTGGGTCGAAAATCATGAATCTTTTGGTTTTTTTCGATTTTGAGCCGAAAAAGTGTTTCCGGGTCCCGACTCCATAGGGTTTGTATGGGGCGGAGTGGGACGAGCGCTTATGCAGTTTATGCACTTTTCAGCCATTTATGCTATGTTGGCGGTTTTGGCAACCTCGGTGAACCCGTGGTACCTACTCTGAGGGGTGTGAGTGGGGATGTTGTGACAGTATATGCCTACTAGGATACGGAAGGACGTTTTTTGCCGTGTCTACCCCTGCTTATGGCCGTTCACAACCCGTGCCAAAGACGCGAAATGACTGTTTCCACCAATAATGTCCTAGTGAATGGGGAGGTACACAACCTGCTTATGCAGTTTTTCACCCCAGGCAGCTCAAAAATCGAAGTTTTCGAAACTTGTTTTTTTGATATTGTGACCACCCAAAATGACATTTCAAACTATGCAAAGCATGTTTTAGGCCGTATTTACGTGTTTTTCACCCTATTTGGGTGTTAGGTCGGGGGGGGGGGGGGTCTCCCAAGGGACGGGTGCACAACTTGCTTATGCAGTTTTTCAACCCGGACAGCTCAAAAATCGAAGTTTTCGAAACTTGTTTTTTTGATATTGTGACCACCCAAAATGACATTTCAAGCTATGCAAAGCATGTTTTAGGCCGTATTTACGTGTTTTCACCCTATTTGGGTGTCAGGTCGGGGGGGGGGGGTCTCCCAAGGGACGGGTGCACAACCTGCTTATGCAGCTTTTCAACCCGGACAGCTCAAAAATCGAAGTTTTCGAAACTTGTTTTTTTGATATTGTGACCACCCGAAATGACCATCCAAGCTATGCAAAGCATGTTTTAGGCCGTATTTACGTGTTTTTCACCCTATTTGGGTATCAGGTCGGGGGGGGGGGGGTCTCCCAAGGGACGGGTGCACAACCTGCTTATGCAGTTTTTCACCCCGGACAGCTCAAAAATGGAAGTTTTTGAAACTTGTTTTTGTGATATTGTGATCACCTAAAATGATCATCCAAGGTATGTAAAGCATGTTTTAGGCCGTATTTACGTGTTTTTCACCCGATTTGGGTATTAGGTCCAAGGGGGGGGGGTCTCCCAAGGGATTGGTACACAACCTGCTTATGCAGTTTGTCACCCTGGGCAGCTCAAAAATCGAAGTTTTCGAAACTTGTTTTTTTGATACCGTGATCACCTAAAATGATCATCCAAGGTATGTAAAGCATGTTTTAGCCGGTATTTATGTAGTTTCCATCCTATTTTGGGTGTGTGTTGCTCGCGGTAGATTCTCTGCGAGGTGGACTTGCCGAAGGCAATAGAATTTTCGATTGGAAGTCTTTAACGACATTCAGAGAGCAAACCATGAAAATCCTTCACGAAGGTTTACCGGAACATAGTTGTACTACAGTAGTATATGAATTTTAAATTACAACGTTGTAGAAAAAAAAAGGTAAAAGAAATAAGAGGTAAAATAAATCAAACACATATGAATGTTTTATCCGATGGAGATGCCTACACAATCGATTTATTTCTAAAACCAATCGAAATTTCGATAGGAGCATCTCGAATCAAAATTTTGATAGGAGCATTCGACAGAAAAGGAATTCAATTCCTATCGAAATTTCGATAGGAACGTCCAATCGAAATTTAGATAGCCGCTAAAGGAATAACTACCCTGTAAAGCATAGGCTGTTTAAACTGCAATCGAATTTTCGATAGTGACAGTCTGACAGATTTCAAAGATTTTAAATGCTAGACTATTTGTTGTTTTCTACTTCATGTACGAGTTTCATGTACGCCAAAGATGGATGGCCATTTCATTGCCTACGTGCGAGGATTCCTCGCTTCGCACTCTTGGGAGAATGGACGCCAAATTATTGAAGATGCTTGCGAAGGCGGTACGTCAAGGCGATTTGTTGAATTTGTCCTTGGAATAAGGATAACCAAACGCCGCCGCCAGACATTTGAGCAGGTGGTTGCTAACAGAAACTGTACACCTTTGCCCAGATGGCTCAGCGTACTCCAGCAGGAGGTCTTCAACATCTGGCGTGTGCTGCACCTGCGTGCGGCACCTCTCGGTTTTCGCCCGGCTCTGGACATTACTGTTTCGCAGCGCGAACGGAAGTTACTCGCAAGGTTTGGCATAGTTCCACCTCGAATACCGACTCTGCAGGAATCTGGTGTTGCAGCAGCGATGGACCTCTGGAATGCAATGAGCATTGCTTCTGTTGGCATTTGGATGGACAATTTTTTCAGAAAACGATTCCTGCAGAACCCCGATGGACCGCCCGGACATCTTGACTGTTCTGCCGTAGCCGTGCTCTTTACAATCTTGCTGCCCCGATTTCCTGGACATCTCACATTGCGCCGCATAGTTTTCAGACTGCCAGGTGTCATGAGATGCATTCGGACCTCCATAAGGGGTCTACTGAACACTATTGCAGCTGTTACGGATGGGACGTTACAGGCACATTTCATCCGTGCGCCACTCGACATCGCCAGAGGTATCGTGCATCCACAAATTTGGAAACCTATGCTGCTGGACGAGTGTCGAACAAGCACAAACACTGAGCTGCTGCAGTTAATTGAGATGATACGTCGCATACAGATTCATACGGGCCGGGATTTGCCTTTGCTGGTGGACATGAAAATACATGCATCGGTTTTGCGTTTCATGTACGGTGCGAAGCTCAGAAGTCTTGACTACCGGTCACATTTGGAACGCATTCCACTGCTTTATGGCATTTGGCATCCGTACAAATACTGCGTACACATTACTTTCAGGCGTTTCTTTCCCGTTATTTCTTGGCTGCTCAAACCATTTATCACGGTGCGGACTAAGATTCCTTGTCATCGGAAGCTCATATACATGGAAAAGGTTTTTGCTGGTCTTTTGTTAGCGAGCAACGTGTTGAAAGGTCTTATCACCGAAGCTAGAGATAGATTGTCGACCCTCCGACGACCAATGAATCTTGAAAACACTGTGGCATATCAAAAGATTCAATCCCTGTACAGTCTGTTGTTTGTTTTCACACCTGCACTCTGGGCCATTGGGTATGGGGTTCGAGAATGTACTTGGGCCGGGGCTGCTCTGGATTCTGGGAAGACCGCACGCACTGTTCTTGAACATTGTCTGCTTTTACTGGTCTCCCTTACACAAAAGCATGCTCCCAAGATAGAGTATGTTCGGACCTTATGCACTGCACTTGGTACATGGCAGTTATGGTATGACATGGTTCCTGGTTGTCTGTTCGTTGAGGAAAGTTGTGAAGCCTCTTTGTCACGTTTGGGACATGCTCTCACTCTGCTGCCACACGTCACAGATCTTTCACGCGCAAGTGATGTTTACTGCACCCTTCCCCCCTTGCAGAAAGAACGGGTTCTCAGATCTTCGGTCCAGCCACATCTGGTTACACATTTTGTTATTACGATACGTTCATTTGTTCAACGGGCTGCGGATATCAACACGCCGTTCACACGGTTCCAGACGAAACACAGGACAGTTACACCTGATCCTGTATGGGATCCAAGTTACCTTCCTCCACTTGACTTAACTGTTGATTCCCCCTTACTTGATATGTGCATGATTCGGGCTCTCAAGTTAATGTGCAAACACAGAGATGTCACAGAGGGAATCCATGAATATATGACCCACATTCCTAGAACACCTCTTCCTGATCGTGTTTCCTATGTGAAAGCTTGGAAAAAATTACAGACAAAACGGTCGCTTGAAGCACATCCCCCTCCGGACATATACCAGGGACGCCTTCGTAGACAGCCACGAGGCCCGCCTCCTGCCCTCTTTGACCCGCCATCCAGCGAGAGCGAACCTGATGAGGACGACGAACATATAGTTGATGAGGCCGAAGGTCCGCGGATTCTTGCCGCTGAACATTGAGATTTGAGTCGCTTATCGAAATTTCGATTGCGCGTTTGTTTGTTGCAATTTCAGTGCCTAAGTACTTGATCGAATCGTTTCATCATGTAATAATTGTTCCAATAATTGGTCCAATGCTCCTTCGATCTATTTTATGCATATCGGATGTATTTCATCTCCTGCGAAGTCTATGTAAACCTGATCAGACAATGTTTCTCGGTACCTCGTCTGCGGTCTATCGAAATTTCGATAGACCACTGCCTCAATCGAGATTTCGATTGCATTTACGAGATTTGGACTCTAAGTTGGACGTAATCGATGAATCTGAGCTTATCGCTTCACATTTAGAGGTACTGAAAAACCTTCATAGAAATATCCGGTCTCACAAGCAAAGTAGCACTTTCGTCGCCCCTATCGTCCATTTGCGAGTTCCTCAGCTCGTTTGCGCACAGGTTTTACCTCGTTAATCACCCTCAGTCCATTTGCCCAATGTCCGGTGAGTCCCATTTGTCACCGAAGAAGCGGATCAAGAAGAAGAAGCGGTCGCAGCCGGCAGGGGACTCCGATGAGCCTCCATCTCAAACGTATTCGCAGTCAACGGACACTGCAAGCCCCCGAACGGATACTTCCGAGGCCGCGCTTTTCTCACAGTCCCCTCCACCGAAGAAGAAGAAGAAGATCGTTCCAGAGCAGAGCAGACCAGCGACATCCGCAGAGGTTGAGGAATGGCACGACACTTCTCAGGTCTATCTGGATGATTGGGTTGAGTCCCGAGAACTTGTTCATTACTCGAAGATCGAACTGGACCGCGACATGAGCTTCGGCCAAACAAGAACGGTTACTACCAAGAAGAAAGCGTTGGTTGGTGATGACATCTGTGCTGCTCCACCACCGAAGGACAAATACATCGAGTGTTTACTATTTCCAACAGGTATACCTTGCTATCGAAATTTCGATTGAATACCGTGCTGCGTTACGGACGATTACATCGTACCTTCTATCGAAATTTCGATTGTACGGTTCCTCGTCAGGCGCTACATTCAAGTGTCTCGGTGGACAACATGCTTTCGAATGGACCCAGGATGTACGAAAGAAGTACGAAGAAGAAGGCAAGACACCGCCTCATTGGACAAGGATGTACGACGGGTTGATTTTGAGTGCGGACACACCGTTTTGGATTCGACAAACCCTCGCTGGGCATCACAACCGGGCATCCCATGGCGGATCTGAGCATACGTTTGAGCAACGACTCCATCGCCTCTTCACCGAGTGTCACCTCAAAGGTCTTTATCGAAATTTCGATAGCGGGCCCACTTTGATTAACATTACGTCACAAATTCTTTCCTTATTATCTATGCAGGAGTACCTACCCCAAAGGCCGCTGACAATGATGCACAAGACCGGATACACTGCAGTGCACGGCACAGACGAAGAAGTTGCAAAGCGATGGACGGTTCTTGCAAGTTTCGTATCCCAAGTTGAGGACAAAGCGATCATTCCGAAACTCGTCGAGCTTCAGGGGAAGGACGAGTTGAACCCGGTGTTCAACAACTACAAGCCGCTTGAGGGATTGTATCCGCCGGAGATTGCGCAGGTAGTTACTTTCTTTGCGTCATTGTTATTTATTTAAAACAACACAGTCATCTTCGGACATATCTTCACAGGTTTGTGAAAGGCTGCTGGAAGGAGGTCTGACGCCACCATTGCTTAAGGTCTTCGTTCGGAGACTTCGGGAGCAGCGAACTTGTTCTTGGCATTTGGAACATCCGGACAACCCCTTCGTGCACGAGTCTCGGAAAAACTTTGCGGAGTGGAAGAGAATAACGTCATCACTGTCTCCCCAGGATTTCAAGGTGCATATCCCGCGCTGGAAGTGGACCGAACAGCATCCTTTGCCGCCTTGGACGACCATCAGCAAGGCCCCCATCTGGTCTGATGAGGATTTCAAGACCCTCCGCGAATCCCTCAGTCAACCGAAGGTGAAGCCTGTGATCAAAAGTACGTCGGCAGAATGTCTGACAGTAACGCTTGGTGAAACCAAACCCGGAGAGGCAGTCTGTGAAGTCCGCATCGGGCCAGCTGTCGGTGCAACCCCTGCTGCAATCTCTGGACTCAAACCGAGGATTCTCGTCTATCAGATTCCGAAGGGTACCGCTGCGGGACGCCCCCTGTGTCCAATGATGTTGTCTTACGTCCTTGATGAGGAGTTGATGCCCGTTCTGCTTTTGGTTGGAGATCGTCCTGACGTCCGCGTTGTTCTGAACGCCATCTCTGCGTCAACGGATGATGAGTTCTATACCAGGGACATCGCGTTGTACAATAAGGGGATTTTGACCAGCAATTACACCATGGCAACTTCCCAGCTCGTTGTCTTGACATTGCGCCATATCAAAGAATGGAAGGTGTGTTCTATCGAAATTTCGATAGCGTCGCTTTGCGTACTTCCTCCTATCGAAATTTCGATTGTTTGTCTTTTAGCCCCCGAGGTACATTACCTTCGAAGACGAGCGGTACAACAATCCGGCCGAAGATGACAATCGACTCCCTCCAGAGATTCTGGGTTGCATCATGCATCAACTCAAGTTGGATGTTATCGAAGAAAGCGTCAACGAGATCTGGGTTGCGGTTCAGACTACATCTCCCGTTCTGGTGAGCAACATCCGGCTTCGTCTCCGTTGTCACGTTAACGTTGCCGTTCTTTTTGGTTTGTCAACGGCTCCAAGCAAAGAACAATTGACGAAGTTTGCTGATGCTGGTATGTTTCAAGGCCTCCCTTCCTCCGCTAGTTCAATCAACTCCTCAACTCAATTTTTCTGATTTTTCTTACAGTTTCAGCTGGCCTTCAAAGGGTACAGGCCCTACCACCGATCCAATGGGATCTTGTTCTCGACCGAATGAAGCGGGGTTATCCCCTTGAGGCTCCTGACACTGACGAAGGTATGCATTGAAAGACACCTCATCAAATTTGTCTTGTTCCTCTCCTTCACTATTTGTTGTGCCACAGATTCGTCGGACGATGACGAAGACAAGGACACAGTCAAGGGTCAAGCGAAGGCAGCGAAGGACGCGGAGAAAAAAGTCAGCCAGGCCTTGACGAAAGAAGAGAAAAAAGCTGCTGCTCAGGAGAAAGTATGTCTGTTTATATCTACATATCTGCCTCGATGTTTTATTTTCTTTAATCATTCTTTCACCCTTCCTCTGCAGAAGGAATCCGAAAAGGCGGCGAAGGAATCAGCAAAGCAGGCGTCAAAAGAATCGGCGAAAGGTAAGAAAGAAGGAACACAGAAGGAAAAAGAGAAGAAGAAGTCTGCTTTTGCTGATTTTCAGGCCAAGTTGTCGAAGGCTGCTACGGATCAGCCCAAGAAGAAGGGCTCGCCCCACGAGGATTCTCATCCGAGTCGGGCTACCACCAAGAAGTAATCGAGCATATGTCATATTTTTAGTCTCCGTTTTTTATTTATCCTGGTGATATGTTGTTGCTTTCTCTATCGAAATTTCGATAGAAACCATGTTTCGATGACCACCGATGATGTGTTTTCGTCAATCGAAATGTCGATTGGCCCCCGCCCGTCCGATTTTTATGTTTTAATCCTATCGAGATTTCGATAGGCATCGACGACAGATTCCTTTCTATATTATGCTATCGAAATTTCGATAGCATCTTGCCCGGAGTAATATGTCTTTCACTGCTGAAAGGCTCATCGTTACTTGAAGTGAGCACTCCTTGAGCTGCTCGGCACAATCACCGAGTACACAGATGGCATCATTTGAAAGAGATCATCAGAAATTGTCCTTATTCGTTTTGGCCCTATACTCTGCGTGCCCGTTTTGCGTGTGACGTTTATGCGTTGTCAATAACTGTCAGGTTTCCACGAGGTTTTTAAAATGTTTTCAATTGTCCATCTCAATTTTCCCCTCTACCCTACCCCCTACAAATCAGCTATGTCCCCTACCCCCGATTTCGAGGTTCTCCCACCACATTTCTTCCCTTCCCATAGTAAATACCCCACTTTTGACTATTGTTTTCCGGCTACGTTTTTCCTCAGTTTGTGTCTCACGGACCAGAAATCGAGGTAAAATTTTTTGTTACTTCAAATTTCGGTGCTGTAGCTCGACTTTTTTCGGTTCGCATGTTACGATTTAGATAGCCGGAGGCAGGTTTTCCGGGTGGACACTTGGTTCGACTAAGAAAATGGAAGTTTTTGAACCTTGTTTTTGTGATATTGTGATCACCTAAAATGACCATCCAAGGTATGTAAAGCATGTTTTAGGCCGTATTTACGTGTTTTTCACCCGATTTGGGTATTAGGTCCAAGGGGGGGGGGGTCTCCCAAGGGATTGGTACACAGCCTGCTTATGCAGTTTGTCACCCTGGGCAGCTCAAAAATCGAAGTTTTCGAAACTTGTTTTTTTGATACCGTGATCACCTAAAATGATCATCCAAGGTATGTAAAGCATGTTTTAGCCGGTATTTATGTAGTTTCCACCCTATTTTGGGTGTGTGCTGCTCGCGGTAGATTCTCTGCGAGGTGGACTTGCCGAAGGCAATAGAATTTCCGAAACTGATTTTTTTGATACTTTGACCATCCAAAAAGATCAAATATCCTATGTAAAGCATGTTTTAGCCCCTCGTTATGTGTTTTTCACCCTATTTGGGTGTTGGGGGGGGGGGGGGGGCTCCCAAGGGGTATAGGGCACAACCTGCTTATGCAGTTTTTCAGCCTCAGCAGCTCAAAAATGGAAATTTTCGAAACTGATTTTTTTGATACTTTGACCATCCAAAAAGATCAAATATCCTATGTAAAGCATGTTTTAGCCCCTCGTTATGTGTTTTTCACCCTATTTGGGTGTTGGGGGGGGGGGGGGGCTCCCAAGGGGTATAGGGCACAACCTGCTTATGCAGTTTTTCAGCCTCAGCAGCTCAAAAATGGAAATTTTCGAAACTGATTTTTTTGATACTTTGACCATCCAAAAAGATCAAATATCCTATGTAAAGCATGTTTTAGCCCCTCGTTATGTGTTTTTCACCCTATTTGGGTGTTGGGGGGGGGGGGGGGGGGCTCCCAAGGGGTCTAGGGCACAACCTGCTTATGCAGTTTTCCCGCCTCAGCAGCTCAAAAAAGGTTGTTCCTCTCCCCTCTTCGAGGTGCCTTGCCGAAGGCAATAGAATTTAGTCGATTCACAGGGGGAGTACCTGCCGCGGTGCGCGCGCCTGGTGCGGGTACTGGGGTTGTTCCGTAGACCCTTTCATCTAGAGCCAATTAGGGGGCATTGGTAACGCCTCAGAGCCCACCAGGTACCATCTACAACTCCTCTCCCGGTAGACCATCTCCCGGAGAAGTTGTTCAAATACCTGACGCGGTGCGCGCGCGGTGCGGATACCCCCCCACAGCCTGGACAGGTGGGACAAGGGTGCTCATGGTCGTCTGCGAAGCAAGGCGTGCGTATCCACAAACAAGTATGATGGACGACAGTTTGAAAAGGTTCCTGCATGAGTTGGCGATGTCCATGTCAATTGGCTTTTGCTAAGTGCCTGTGTTCCCGTGTTTTCTCCCTTTCTTGGCCCTCAAATCCTCTGCCCTCCGCCATGGCTTGATTTGTCGCCCTACTCGAGCATCAGTATTGTGTGTCTGAGGATGTGCATATGGTGTCTGTGCAGTCCAAGTGGTCCAAGGTCAACGAGGATCAGGGCCACGCAAACCTGGAGATGACGCCCAGATGATGTCCGAGTTTGGCAGAGATCCTGATGGTCAATTGATGGGCTCCACCCGAGGTTTGTTTCTTTGGTCCTATCGTTTGCAGTCAAAAATGGAACTGTTAGTTCAGGGACAAGGTGTTTTTTTTTACGTCATATTGCATGTGCATTTTTCGGGGTTGGGCACATCCCCCTTCCCCTCCTTTCCGAGACACCGACAGGACTCCCGCATTCAGCCAGTCATTTTGATTTTGGCTGCTGTCGTTACTTTTCTTTGGTGAAACACATGCAGAGGCACACAATTGGACGGAGTGCGCGCGTTCACCTCCACCGGTGGTCACTTTCAGTTCTGTGATCTCCCATCAGATTTTGCGACTTTAATGCCATTACTGGAAGTTTGCCGCTAACAAAGCATCCCTGCGTTGCCCAAACACCCCAAAGCAACTCAAGAATAGCTCAAAGAATCTGACCTCTGCGGGCAAGCTCCATGATTTTTGGAGTTTGCGCAACCATTCCAAGCATTGCTAGAAGGATGGCACGATGTATGCCGTACACGATGCACCACCACGAGAGAGCAGCCTTCATTTGTTTCGATAGTCTCTTGTACGTTTGTTTTCGTATCCAGCCCGAGGGACGAAGAAGAAGGGTCCGGGTGCTGACGACCGAGGTTCACCAGGTTCACGCAGACGTGATGACGATGCTCAAATGATGTCTGAGTTCGGTCGAGACCCCAATGCGGATCTGATGGACACGACTCGAGGTTTGCAGCATTTGTTGTCGGTAATTTAGCATCATGTGGATGCCGTGCATGGGCTCCATTGACTGTGCTGCACCGGTTCTGCCCTGCTCGGCCGCCCTGAATCAAGCCAACTTGCCCCACAGGCAGTTCCCTGTACAAACCTCGTTGATAGCCTCCATCTCTTCCGCTCACCATTTGCTTGTGCAGCACGGGGCACAAAGAGCAAGGACCCAGGGTCAGGAAGATCACGCAGACGTGATGACGATGCTGACATGATGTCCGAGTTCGGCAAAGACCCGAATGCGGATATGATGGACGGCACTCGAGGTTTGTCTCGTTTTGTACAAAGGACACATTGTTGTCACGTAGGTGCAAGTGCTTTGCACTCTTACCATAACCTGTTGTATGCTGGTGCGCTTTTGTGCATCTCCTCCGCATACCATTTGCTTGTGCAGCACGGGGCACAAAGAGCAAGGACCCAGGGTCAGGAAGATCACGCAGACGTGATGACGATGCTGACATGATGTCCGAGTTCGGCAAAGACCCGAATGCGGACATGATGGATGGCACCCGAGGTGTGCCCTGTTCCCGGTTTCCGCTGGGACACGTGGATGCACTGTGGTGGATTTGGTCCGACAGATGGCTCAACCGATGCAAGCGCATTGTTGGAATCATGTAGGTGGTAACAACAGCCCACGCGCATGGGGCAGTGCATGGTTGCTGAAGATGGATGACCCATGTCTGTTTGCCTTCTGGGGTCCGCTTGTATTAGCGTGTGCCCTGAATTGCAACACGTCTGTCTTGCACTCCTCACTTGTCTCTGCTTTCTGGACGACCCATTTGCAATGTGCAGCGCGAGGCACCAAGAAGAGGGACCCAGGTGCTGCGGGCCCAGGATCACGCAGACGTGATGACGATGCTCAGATGATGTCTGAGTTCGGTAGAGACCCTGATGCTGATCTGATGGATACCACTCGAGGTTTGCATTGTTCATCTCGGCTGAGGTACTGCAGCCTGAGTATGGCAGACGCTTCAGCCGTGACAAAGGGTTGTTTGGGCCGACACAAGGCCGGTCTGTTGTGTTGTTGTTCTGGTTTTCTGATGTTCATTTGGACGTGCCTCATGTTGTGCCCAGGTCCTACCGTTTGGATACATCGTTTAGTTTAGCCGCCTTCTGGAGGTTGTAGGTTCCTGCAGTTCGGTCTCGTGTGGCGGCTGTGGTACGTGTGTTGCAGGACTATGCACCGTTGTTTGTCCCGTGATCTGCTCTTTCTGAAGCAACACGAGGCGGCAGAATGGTCTGCGATTGACCAGGCTGCGTATGGCAATACATTTCCCCTCCCGGTTGCAAGGCAAAACCATCACGCCTTTGGTCCAACTGCAAGAGGTCCCCAGGGACGATGGTCTGTGTCACGTCCATCCATGTGTGTTTGTGTGTGTGTGCAGCTCGAACCAGGGCACGACGCAAAGACGGGCAGGACGATGATGCTGACATGATGTCTGATTTCAGCGATGATCCGAATGCGGATGCAATGGGCACCACTCGAGGTGTGACCCATGTATCGTCAGCGTCGTGGGGACTGTTTGCCGTTTATGATGAGCGTGGGCTGCGGGTCTCTCAGCGGTTGATAGAAGGGCAAGCGCCTTGCTAGGGGGCTTGAGTGTGTGGAATGGAGCATGGCAGGGTGGCTGCAAATGAATGCTGTGGTGGTGTATGAAAGGGTCACACTGATGAGGGTTTTGCTGGCTGCAACTGAATGCCGATGGGTATGTGATTGAGATACGGTTCCAAAAGCTGGTGTGCAATCGTTTCAGGGATGTGCTGCAATCAGGTTTTGTATTCCATGCCCCAATCTGGCTGCATATCTTGCGCCGGCCGTCATGCTACCTTGGCGCTCATGATAGCATGCACGCTGCACACATACTCCGTGTACAGCTGGTGGTGCTGACGGCCCTAGGTCACCAGGATCGCGGAGACGTGGTGACGATGCTGAGATGATGTCCGAGTTCGGCAGAGACCCCAATGCGGATATGATGGACGGCACCCGAGGTAGCACTCACTAAGATCCAACAAGATCCGGATACGACCTCGTTTCGCTTATGTTTGGCTCATCCGTGTCAATTTAAATACCTTGAAATTGGCGCTTTTGTTTTGTTGTATTATCGTCACTGAATGCATGTTCAAAAACAGTTGTATGTCAGCGCGTTGAAACGTGCCAGTCTCGGGGACTTCCCGGAAGTCACCCCTATCAGCGCATGGCGTGTGCATTGCCTGTGCCCCTAATATATAGTATTCAGCCCCTTGCGCGTTGCATCTGTCCTTTGCAGCCCGAGGGACCAAGAAGAATGGTCGAAGTGCTGATGCCTCAGGATCGCGCAGACGCGGTGACGACGCCGACATGATGTCTGAGTTGGGCAGAGACCCCAATGCGGACATGATGGACAGCACTCGAGGTTTGCCTCGTTCCCTGTTGGGAACTGACCCTGCGCCACCATACAGCCTAAACAACAGCAATTTCCGGGCTTTCTGGGGCCCTATAGCCTGGGTTACATGGGCCCACTGGGGGGGCCGTCTCCTCGGTTCGGGTACGCGACTCCCCCCCCCCCCCCTCCCCCGCCCCCCCTCCCTGCCCTCCGGGCCCAATTAGTTACGAAGGGTCAATAGCTACCGGCCATACATATGGTGGCGCCAAAGGCGCCCGAAAATTTTTTTTTCATTCCCCTTGCCACGTTGCATCCCTCCCCGCCCAGGCCCAACGCTATACTTGAACCCAACTTTGACTCTAACGCCCACCCCAACCCTCAGCCTGCCCCTAACCCTACACCCAACCCTTCCGATGACCCTAATCAAGACTGAATATTGGGACCGAGCTGGTGGGGGAGGAAACATCAGCTATGACTGGTGAGGGACATCAAGAATGATTCACACATTGATGGCTCTTGACAAAGTGAAATAAGCTTGCAAGTGAACCCCATCACCACGAGGCCCACTTTCAAGGCCTTTTGGACTTCTGAGGGGCCAAAATACCCCAAAATGGACTTCTGAGGGGCCAAAATACCCCCAAAATGGGCTCAAAATGGGCTCAAAGTGGGCTCATTTCACCCGTTTGT